>VZDJ01000166.1:1145177-1185051 GCA_008694505.1 Cyanoderma ruficeps
ATATTATATCATATTATATTATATTATTTCATTGATAACTAGGAGGTAACTATTAGTAAAGACTTTAAAAGCTGAAATTGGTTGTGCATTTACAGAAAATAATAACCGCTTTTTTTTGCATAGCCTGGAGTAAAAGGAGCTTTGATGTTTCCAAATAAATAGTAGGAAATAGTATTTAAGTATTTTCGGCTACTTATGCATAGCCAGTACATAAAACCACAACCAAAAGACTCTTTCAGACAGTTGAACTCTTGGGCATTTCAGCATGACATATTTCTATGCATATTGGTCTTTGTCATTTTGAACACCTCTTCTTCCCTCCTAATGGACCTTGCCAATGCTGTGTATTGATGTGAGTTTATATTTTATAAAGCAACTTCATAAGATGAGCACCTTTCGTATGGGTACATTTTTGTAAAGGCATCTGTATTTACAATCTCCTGTTTTCCACTAGGGTGTTTCTTTCTGATACATGACCTATACCACATAACACTGTGAAAGAAATAACTGGCCTAATGAAATGTTTTTGAAAAAACAATTAAACAGGTGTATCTTTAAACTTATTTATTTTGTCCATTAAACTTGCCAAAGACTCCTTTCAACCCATTGCAAAGAGGTTTTTTTCTCTTTCCAATGGCAACATAGTGAGACTGTAGTTAATGTTCTTATAAAAATTTAAATGCAATATCCTTCCTTTGCTACTTATAGGAAACTAAAAAAAAAAAAAAATAGTTTCCAGCTAGCTGGGTTATCTTAGATACAAATTAAGTTTGGACAGCTGACAAAATATCCTTGGAGAGCTCAGACAGTTGCCAATAGGATTAAAGAAAATCTGCTTTCCTCAGAAACATAGTGAAGAAGATAGTGGGAAACTTAAAGTCTGAAAATCAAAAATAGACTGTTGTGGGGAAAAAATGTCTGTTAGCTTCCATTATTTCACCCACATATTACATTAATAGTGACTTATTTCAAGAAAACCTTTAATCAAATATTTAAACATTGTGGAAGACACGACCTATTAAAATGTCATGGGTCTAAGTTAAAAAGACTCAGACTACATTTTGTAACCTAACCATCTTCATCTAAAGGCAGTTTGCTTTGAAGTCTAGATCCTGGCTACTCATATATTGAGTTATTAAATGATGACTTTTTTTCCCTTCTGTCTGTGATACGTGAAATAAGTGCTTGAACTGCACATATTTTGCCTTTTCTTAGAATTAATTGCTAGGGTTAAATTGCTGGAGTTAATCAGGAAATTATTCAACTTGGATGACACTACTTCTGAATTCTGTTACTCTAATTAGGCAGATTAACCTTAATAATATCATTGTTTCCAGCATTACTTGAGAATGAAAAGCAGTGACAGCCATCTCAGTCACATATTGTGAATAGACAGATCTGTTTCTGTGTCTGTGAAGAACATTGTCCTCTGTTTTCACTTTGTTGTGTTACTGTTAGGAACACACCATATGCTTGAAAGCCTAAATGAAATATCAAGAGAACAAAAATCTGTTGTATAGAACCATCCTCTGCTTTGTCTCCATTCACTGTATCTTCCTGAGGACAAGTGATAAATCCACTTTGCTGCTGGATGCATACACTGTTGGTGAAATCCAGCAGCACTAAGAAAAAACAAGGGGAACTTGAGTGCAGTAGGAGACCCGATTGATTTCTTCAGGTTGTGCAGACTGCACAGTGAGCATTTCAAAATGTTCAAAAACATGCTTTTGCTTTACACAGAATGAAGAAACAGGTGAATCCTCCCTTCACCATTCTGCCCTGCTGATTGCCTATGAATAGAGATCTGCACACCTTTTTCTCCAGAAACAGGTGACTTCTATATTGACTCAGAACACACAATGCAGTTTAAAATATATTTAGGATTAAGACAAATTAAGACATCATTCATAGGTGTAAATAGTCTTGTCTTCTCTCGACAAGAAATTAAGAAAAATTATGATTTTTGTTTAGTAAAGTTGTCTCTCTGATCACTATAATTGCTTTTTTCACATTAATTCTTGAGACATTGGTGGGCATTTTTTTCAGATAAATATTGTTGAATTACTGATGAGCTTAAAATCCATGCAACATAAACTTTCTCTAAGTGCTGTTTTCAATAATGGAAAGGAACATATATAGAAGGAAAAAGTATAAAACCAGATTTCATATTTTTCCAAGTGGTATTCTAATTAAAAATTTAGCCACCAAATAAAATTTTGGAAGACTTTAAATTATACTGGCCTCAGTGAATCCTGTTTTTTTTTGTAGAGGAAACTGACATGTGCAAAACTTTATTTCAAGGAGATTTATAACTTCACTTTCAACTATGTAAAGTTAAAATAACCTCCTAAAGGATAAGGAAATGCAGCTTTGTAAGATGAATATGAGTCCAAAATTAACTTCTTATGTACCTAATCAAACACTTCCACAGATAATCGCTTACAAGTTAGAAGTACAAAAAAATAATATTTGAACTGTTAAATATTATAAATAATTCAACACAATCATTCTCTGTCTAGTCAATGTTCAGTGTGAGAGGAGTTCTTGTCTGGCTTCCTTGACCAGGGATAGTAGCAATGGCTTCATTCATATCTTGAGTGAAAGCCACAGGGAATGGCTACAATAAACAGAAAAAAACCCCAAACTTCACTAATAAAAGGATTTCTCTCATTTCATTGCTGGTTAAAGACAGATTATAGTGAGGGTATGGAGCAGGTTTTTTTTCCATTCGAAGTATGTAAGAATAGGTATTCAAGGTCAGGAAACCAAATATCCTCTGTCTATTAATGTACATGGTGAAAAGTGTAAGATAAGGAAAACATGTCTAATGCCTCCTCACAGCGACTGCCAAGCTGTAGTGACAGGTTCTCAAGGGTTTTCTTAGCAAAGACACTTCCTGTAGGCTTTTGCTCCAGTGTTCCAAACTTCGTAAGAATAAATATTGCAGATTAAAATATTGCTAATAGTGTTGTATACCTGGGGCGTTTTTTTCTGACATTTCACCTTCAGATTTTACGAGATGCATGTTTGGTTTTCACACGGAAATCCTTTCCTATTATTTTTTCAAATGCTTTGCTCTGTTTTGTAGATCAACATGTTATCCTGTGATCATTTTTTCAAGACTGAAGAGATTTAGGCTGTTAAAATATTTCCCTGCCTGGGTGTTCCTCCATACTTCTTCCTACTTTACTTCTGTTCTTTTCCCAAATGCATTTTGTAATTTGCAAATGTGATACTTAAAACATAACTATGTGATTCAGTTTAAATTAATTCATTCTGCATTTCATCTTTTTTTTGACTGAACTGTCATGATTTTCCAAAATTATTCCTTTATTCTTCACAACAAATCTCAATCTTCATTTAACTGAATACTATGATGATTTCAGCAAATTTGTACCTTTACATTCTTGCCCTCCTTCCTATATAATTTGTGAATTATTCCAATACTTGGGGTCCAATCCATGCACAGATTTCTATGAGATTTAACTGTTCTTTGATACCTTTTTTTTAACTGTACAATGGTTAAAAAAACAAGAAAGACAAGTTAGAAAGATTTTTTATTAAGAGAATGCTGGTATTCATAGATAAACTAGTGCCCCAGAATATGACAAAAGTATACAGTGGATTTTAATGATGGATGTAAGAAAGGACAAAGTAATAGGCTTAGGCTTTTATAAAACATTTTATTTATTAAAGTAGAATATTATGTTTATGAAAAATAATATTTTACCAGGTAAATGTATTAAAGCAGAAAATATACTTCAGTATAGTACTTCAGTGTAGTGGAATCACTGTAGGCATTAGTGTTTAATCTTGGTTTAGTTCAGTTCCTTTATCAGTGGTCTAAGAGTAAATGTGAGTCCAAAAATATTTACAATGATGAAAAATTTGACAGAATAATGAATATTGTTCTCAATCACATAATGGAGTCTACATGGCAAAAGAACAATAGATGTCCTGGTTTCATCTGGGATAGGGTTAGTTTTCCTCTCGTTAGCAGGCAGAGCTCTGTGTTTTGGGTTTAACATGAGAATAATGCTGATATGGCACTGACGTTTTTCCTGTTGTTGACCCAGAATCAAGGAATGTCCAGGGTCTCATGTTCTGCCAGTGCGTAGAACATGAGTAGTAGCAAAAGAATCTGCAAAGGAGCAGAGCTGAGACAGCTGATATGAGCTGGTCAAAGGGATATTCCACACCATGGAACACCATGCACAGCATATAAACACGGCCAGGACAGGTGGATCACGGCTAGGGCATGGGCTGGCACCATTGAGCAGGAACATGAACATCACTTGTCTTTCTTGGGCTTGATCTCTTTCTCACTGTCTATTATCACTATTACAATTAGTAGTAGTAATAGTAGTAGCCATAGTAGTAGTGGTAGTATTACTATTACTAATATTGTCTTTAACATTAACTTCTCTTAACTAATAAATTGTTTTTAGCTAGACCCATGAATTTTACTTTTTTTTTTTTTCCTTTACTCTCCTCCCCTTCCCACCTGAGGTGAAGGAAGAGAACAAGTGGCTGTATGGTACTTAGTTGCCAGCTGGTGTTAAGCCACAACAGAGGACCAAGGAGTCATTTGCAAGTCTGATTAGAGGTACTGGAAATATGGAGGAAGCTGTAACTGTCTAGCAGTATAAAGAATTCTCATCTCTGGCACCTAGTACTTCAGAAGCACACTGGAAAATTAAGGTGACTCTAATTAAAAATTGCAAAATCACTTCAAAGCTAGAAAAACTATAATTTAAAGCAAGATGCTTAATGTTTGACTGCAGTGTGTCCCTGTCCCTGCTTTAGAAAGACAGAGATTTATTTGTTTGGTTAGTATTCCAAATGCAGTAGCAGCAGGTGGCCTGATGATTAGCCAAGTTAATAAGCACTGCTGAGTAAAACAAAATATAGCCTAACACTCAGTGTCATATTAATGCAACTATATATTTGTGGGTGTTAAATTTTATTTCCCTATCTTTTCTTTACAGTACTATAGATAGCAAAAGAGTAGCTTAGAAATCAGATGTTCTTAACATGTCTAAAGGTGTGCATCCAGCATTCTGCTCTTTTTCTGAAATCTTGCTGTAGAGGTTGATAGCCTGCCCAGTCTAAAAATAGGTAACTGATGAGAACATCACAGAAAATATTTAATTTAAATGTGATGGCCAACATTTACTGAAGAATTGCATAAGTAACTTACAATAAGAGGTCACTTTTTTGAAGAATCCTGTTTTTTCAGATGAATTAGTTGGTGAGGTACATAGTGATGGCAGTAATAGCAGTGACAACCCAGTAAATTCTGGGGTAGAACACCTGAAGGAGCTAGGTCGGGAGTTTCTGGAGTCAGGGATGCCCAAAAGAGACTTGGCTGGATCCAGCAGCTCTAATGAGTGAGGCTGACATGACAACAGTCTTGCCAGAGCAGCCGTGGGACATACAACAAGATTTCCTGGGCTGATTCAGCCATCTGATTATTGCCCACGCAGGTCAGCAGAGATGAGGTTGAGGAGAGAAATTCCAGGGCAATCAAAAAGGACCCAGGATACTAGGAGGATTGTTGGAAGGGGGGAGCCCAGGTGGTGTTGTCCTCAATCCCTTTGACAGCAGGGAAGAATGCTGAAAGAAACAGCAGAATCCACCTGATCAACACATGGTTTAAAGCCTGATGTCATAACTGAAATCTTGGCCTTTCATTTATGGGGTGATTTATACGGTGCCAAATCTGCTGGAGACAGATGAGGTTTGCCTGTCTAAAAGGGGTAAGAGGATTCCAGCCCTCAGCAGACAGAGCTGACAGAGAGTGCTTTAAAATGGGTTAGAAGGAGGAAGTGGATAAGGCCAGGCTCAATAGAGGTGAGTCTGGGGTGCAATGGACGGTAAAGCTGAAGGACACCTACACCAATGCACATGGTTTGGATAACAAAGAGGAGGAGCTGGAAACCACAGTGCAGCAGGAAAACTATAATGTACTTGCCATCACAGAAACATGATGGGATGACTCCCATGGCTGGAGTGCTGCAGGGATGGTCATAAAAGCTCTTCAGAAGGGACAGGCGGGCAAGCAGAGGTGGTGGGAGGGTTTTGACTGCAGAGCTCAAGAGCAGTGATGATAAGGTTGGGTGCCTGTGGGTAAGGATCCGGGAAAGGCCAGCAAGGCAGACTTCCCATGGGGAGTCTGTTATGGACCACCCAAGCAGGATAAAGGCAAAGCCTCTCTACAAGAGGTTGGATGATATTTCACTATTGCTAGTCCTTGTCATTTTGGGAGGCTTTAACTTGCAGGATGTCTTCTGAAAACTCAAAAATACAGAGAGGAAGCAGTGAAGGAAGTTCCTGGAGTTTGTGGAAGAGTGCCTCCTGACATGGAAGGTAGGACCAGTGCCTTTCTAGAACTGCTGTTTACAAAGAGAGAAGAGCTGGTGGGAGATGAGGCAGTCAGAGGATCTTGGGCATAGTGACAATGAAATAGCAGAGCTTTCAATCCTTGGTGAAGGAAGGGGATCAACCAAACCGCATCTAGGATTTCCAGAGGGCGGACTTTGGCATGTTCATGAGACTGGTTCAAACAATCTTTTTGGAAACAGCCCTTAATTAAAAAGGGGAAAGTTAAGAAGGAAATTTAAATGTTGCAGGAGCAGGCTGTCCCTATGTGCCGAAAGGCACATAATAGAAGACCAGCCTGGCTGAAAAGGGAGTTTTCACTGAGAGATTTTCACAATCCTTGGAAGAAGAGCATGCAACTCAGGGAGAGTACAAAGATGTCATTAGTCCATGTAGAGAGAAAACTGGGTAAAAGCTCAACTAAAAATCAATCTCCCCACTGCTATAAAATTTTTTTTTAAGAATTGTTTTTATAAATTAACAACAAAAAGGCAGTCCAAAGAAAAACTCCCATCCTTCATTGGATGTGGAGGGGAACATTATCAACAAGGAGGAATATGCTGAGGTACTTAATGCCTTCTTTGTCTCAGTAAAAACCTGAAAGACAATCTATCACTGGGGCAACCACGTGCTGAGCTGGTACACAGGGACAGGGAGCAGCACTGACCTCCTGTAATCCAGGAAGAGGTTAGTGACCTGCTGAGGCATTAGACCCAAGTCCATGGGACCAAATGGATTCACCCAAGGGCACTGAGGGAGCTGGTGGAAGAACACAAAAAGCAACTCTCCACCATTTTTCATCAGTCCTGGATAACCAGGAAGGTCTGGGATGACTGGAGGTTGGCCAATATAGTGTCTATCCACAAGAAGGGTCAGAAGGGAGATCCTGGGAACTATAGACCTGTCAGCCTGACCTTGGTCCATGGGAAGCTTATGGAGCAGATCATCTTGAGTGAGATTACAGCAGGTACAGCAACAAGGGAATCAGGTCCAGTCAGCATGCATTAAAGAAAAACATGTCCTTCCTAATCAGCATAGTCTCCTATCATGACCAGGCAGCCTGTCTAGTGGATGGATGAAGGAAGAGCTCTTGAGGTAGTCTAGTGTACCTGGACTTCATCAAAGGCTTCAACACTGCCTCTCATGGAATCCTCCCGGAAAAGCTGCAGCTGATGGCCTGGATGTGTGCACTTAACCTGGGTTAAGAACTGGCTGAACAGCCAGGGCCGGGGAGTGGAGGTGAATGGTGCTGCGTCCAGGTGGGGACTGGTCACTTGTGGTGACCCCAAGGGATCAGTGTTGGGGTTAGGCCTGTTCAATATCTTTATTGGTGATGTGGACAACTGGATCAAGTGCTCCCTCAGTATGTTCACAGATCACACTAAATTAAATGGATGTGTTGACCTGCCGGAGGGCAGGAAGACTCCGCAGAGGGATCTGGACAGGCTGGACCAATGGGCCGATGCCAAAGGTGTGAGTTTCAATAAGGCCAAGTATCCAGCCTTGCCCCTGAGTCACAACAACCCTGTGCAGTGCTACAGGCTAGGGGAAAAGTGGCAAGAAAGTAGCCAGGCAGAAAAAGACCTGGGTGCACTGGTTAACAAGGGCCAAACACGAGCAAGAAGTGTGGGTGGCCAGAAGGCCAAGGGCATCCTGGCCTGTATCAGCAATAGTGTGATGGGCAGGACCAGGGCAGGGATTGTCTCCCTGTACTCTGCACTGCTGAGACTGTGCCTTCAGTGCTGTGGTCAGCTTGGATCCCTCACTGTGAGAAGGACGTTGAGGAGCTGGAGCACATCTAGAGAACAAGAACAGAGCTTGTGATGGGTATAGAGAAAAAGTCACAAAAGGACCACCTGAGGGAGCTGGGATGTTTATTCCAGAGAAAAAGGAGTCTCAGAGGAGACCATATCACTCTCTGTAACTCCCTGAAAGAAGGTTCTAGCCAAGTGATGATCAGGCACTACTCCTAAGCAACTAGTGACAGGATAAGAGGACAAGGCCTCAAGTTATGCCACAAGGCTAAGGCCTTGAACATCAAGAGGAGTTTCTTCAGGATAGATAAGCTTGGGAATGAACTGCCCAGGGAAGTGGTGGAGTTGCCATTCCTGGAGGTGTTTGAGAAAAGACTAGTCATGGCACTTAGTGCTGTGGTTTAGTTAGCATGGCGATCATCAATCAAATGTTGACTCCATGACTTTGGAGGACTTTTCCACCCTTAGTAATTCTATTATTTTTTGATCCAGACCCAATTCTTCCAGCTTTAGATATATTTGTTTTAAGCTGTGCATGTCTGTTTTTTTGGATTTCATATCAGGTTTTAAATCAGTCTGTATATTCTAATAAGTAAATAAAACTCAGAAGAGTGTTAGCGATTAAAGGATTACGGTTTCATTGTGTTAATTAATTTGATTTGTAATATACCATTGCTTCCTGAACTCACTTTTCCCCTTAATGGCTATGTTCATTAAAAAGATTTACTAACAAAAAGATTATCTTCAAATCCTGGCTTATTTTTCTAAGATTCAGAGAAGGTCCCTAAAGGTACATGGATTATAAGACCAGAGAGAAAAATTCTGAAACAAGTTGCCACTATGGCACACACCTTCAGCTGCTCTGAGTCACCAGATGTTTCCTAGACCTCTTCATAGCAATTCTTTAACTGACAGATTAGAGTGATTATTCCATTAACTGTTTTTCAGAAGCTTCCGCAATTCTGAATTAGGAGTCGGTGACCCAAAACTGACGTTCTGAATTTCACATTCTGAATTTATTCTATCAGCCTGGACCTACTCAAGGGAAGAGAAAAAAAAACAGGGGGTTTATGAAGAGAACACATCTTTCACATTTGTCTACAGACTTCAGAGATATGAGAATAGGTAAAAATAAAATCCCCTATATATCTTACTACTGAGACAGATAATTTTTTTCCTGGTATGGTAATAGGCGCTTCTTCAAATAGCAAGTATTTGGGACTTTTTGCACGAAATATTTCAGTCCTCTCCCCAGTAAGAGAAGTGAATCTTCTCAGGCAGTCTTCACTTCTTTTGCTGCAAAAAGAGTCCTGCCACAGAGATTACAGAAACTTAGAGAGTCTCTGATGGGAGACATAAATTTTAAACTCCTTTGTCTATTCTCAGAAACCTCTATGGGAAAGTGTTTAATAGAAATGCATCATTACCTGTCTAAATCATGTCTTTTTTTTCTGTCTTTGTCCATTATTGAGACAGCTGTCTGTGCACAGAATAGATTTTATTGGCATTTTACTTCCATTCTCCCATTTGCCAGTGGGAAATTTTAATTGAAGAAGTTTTGTTGTATCCCCAGACATCTTTCCGATCATCTTGTGGTGATGAGTTCATCCCAACATATCCTCAGGAGCCATGGTAACACCAGGTAAGTAATTTTTTCTGCCCTTTGCTGAATTCTCCAAAACACTTCTGTCTGTGAAGCTGTGGAAAGAAAAACAAGAAGAAAGTAAGTATCGTAGCATGTGCTAGTATATTACAAAAAGAAAGTAATGAAAGACACAAGAGCTTAGGGAGGGATGGGATGAAATCCATATGAAGCCAGTTCCCACTGAAAGATATATTCAAATCCTTGTATGGGACTGGGTATTGAATAAAATTACCTGATACAGAGTAGTACAAAAGAAAGTATCAAAAAGCAATGAATTTGCAGTCTCAATCTGTTGAGATTAGTTTTGGGAGCATATACAAAACTAACTGAGGCATATGAAAAATAAAAGTTTACCTCATATCACTTCATATTTCTCACTAATATCGCTAATACAAATATAATTAGTATATGTTCGTTTATTTGTATGGGTCTGGACATACAGCTCACACCTGTGAAGCCAGTTCTGTCTCTAAAACAGCATAGGACTGTAAAGCAAATATCTTCTGGTTTCTGTGGGCTGGGTTTCCTTTTCATGTGTGCTGTATAGTCATAAACTCCTTATATCTAGGCAGGGTAAGAGTCTGTGCAGGCAGACAAGCTGTTCTCTTATAGAATTTTGCTACAGCACACAATTTATATATTCCCATAAATTTTAACTTCAGAATGTGTCACAAACTTAGTCAAATAATGTTTAGGGGCAGTTTCAGATGTCTTTGACTTTCAGGCATCCTCACTGGTTTGAAAACATTTATTTTTGCACAGTCTTCTGCTTTACTGGAAAAATAGAATGTGTTTTTACAGACACAACCTGCAAGGGTGGAATAAGGAGCCAGGAACATGCAAGGAGTATGATACATCTGTTAAAACTTAGAACAGAAATTTGGACAAGGAATTATGTATATCAAGCTGGGGCTTGTTCAGCATGCTACTTGTATATTTAATATTTTTTTAAAAATAGAAAAATCAGAAGAAAATACCTGACATTAAGACTTCAATGGTGCAAAAATGGTGTATAAATGTTCATAATTCATGTGAGCCCTAAGAAAATTGTGTCAGCTTTTAAGTCATCCTGGACAGAATTTGTGACACATGGGAATATCCTAGTTTATTTAATTAACATCCAGAAGATTATGAAATTAATCAAATACATAATCAGGCAAAATTATACAAGGTTTTATAAATCTTCCTCAGGAACCTATCATATCCTGGAACACTGCCTGTGCTTTGAGTACTTAATGGTTACATAATTTTCTTTCTTGTAGATTCCGTTACTTTGTCTTTAGTCAGGTATAACAAATTTTGCCTCACTGAAAATAAATCTGTCACCTCCGTGGAAATCTTAGTCATTAATTTTTACAAAGTTCTTTATAATAGTTTTATAAACTATTATAAATTTCTATGTCATCTATATTGATACTATAATTCCTTTCAGGTTTAATAGACTGGAACACATATATATATATATATGTATATATGTATGTCCTCTTCTTATGATGAGGTAGGAAGCTAGCCTTTCTTGCCTGAGATTCATAAAACGGAAATTTACTTTAGTTATGGAATATATATATATCTTGATTTTTTTGTGCATATTGGCCATAATTGCACTGAATCTCCACATTTTGCATGAAGATTTTTCCTTCATAGCAGCACTGATGTTTCTTGAAATTGGTCTCTTGTCCCTATTTTATGAGGTCATAGTTTTTCCTTGGGTAAATATGTTTCAGAGAGAAACATATTATAAAAAGTACATGTACTTCAGAAGGATAGAAGGATATTCACCCTAGAGCCAAAGTAGGGCATTCAGAAAGCCACAGACACTATCCCACCTATTACAAAATGATTTTTCATAAAGTTTTAACCTCTTATTAGAAATATGCTTCATGTGTGCATTCTCTAGACATAGACTTGCTGACACAAATGTCATGTGCCTCAGCTGTGAGAGGCCTATTAGGAAATTGTCATTAAGACAACTGTGGGAAAAGACCACCTATAGCGTTTCCAGATTTTCAGTGTTTTGAAGCTTTACAAATTTCAATTTGGTTGTATGCATTGCTGAGATTCTTTAAAAAGTGGGAATTCACAGTGTATGTACCAGTTCACATACATGTGGTAATATAGGAAAAAATAATTAAAAAAACAAACAAAAAACACCCCCCCCAAAAAAAAACAACCCACACAAAAAGACCCCAAATACCCCAAAAACCCCACAAACCAACAAACAAATAAAAAATCCAACCAACCAACCAACCATCCAACCAAACAAACAGAAAAACCCAAACAGAAATACAAAACTGGCGTAAGTAGTGTACACAAAATGGTTAACTGGTTGCCATAGTATAAACCACCCTTATCAAACTTTTCCATAATTACAGATCAAAGGGGTAAAGCAAAAAGAGGAGATGGAATCATAGAACATCCTGGGTTGGAAGAGACCTACAAATATAAAGTCTAATTCCTGGTCCTTAAGTAGGACAAACCCAAGAATCAGATCATGGGGCTAAAAGTGTTGTAATGCTGAGGAGTAACAATATCTTTTTTTGTGACATAAATTAAGTTCTGTTAAGAATAAAGGGTTTTCTCTATTCTGTTATTTGATTAAGAACCACAGTTCTTCCTTCTAGGGTTTATACAGTTATTAAAGTAATATATACACATACATATACAACATAGCTGTAGGCCAGTGTAAGTAATTCCAAACAAAAAGCTCAAAATTTAGCATAACTGTTACTTACTGAGCTTATCCTGTAAATACAAATTCACACATGTTGTATTTTTGTAAGCTTCTTGTAAAAAAAAATGAGGATTTAAATCAAGTAGTATTTCAATGAGACTTTTGTAAGAGTATATTTGCAATTAGAGAATTAATGGGTACAAGTAATAAATTGAGATAAAAGAGATTTTAGTACATTAACCTACATAATTTAAAAATTAATTAATAGTATTTTTTTAAATCCCTATTTATCTTATATTTTCGACTATGAAAAGACAAACAAAAATCTCTTACATTTCATAGGCTTATTAAAAATCTCCAGAGATAGTTATTGGTGTTTAAAATGTTGTACATTAACAGGTATTATTTAAAATTATGTTCTTCTTCTTTAGTATTATTAGAAGAATTTAATATATGTATTTATGTTCTCCATGATATTATTTACAATTGTTAGGTAGTATGTGATCGATATGCTCGTCAGCAATATAATTTTATTTTATTTTATTTATTAAAGAACTACACTTGTTAAGGACACCATATTTCTCTGTCTCCTTTGACTAGATAGAGGAGGCTTTGCATTTCTGATCTTTTCAAGGATGTGAGATCTCTAGGCAGATGCAGAAGGCAATTTCTTAATTCCAGGGAGAGTCTGTAAGACCTACATGTGGTCTTGATAAGAAAAAAACCCAGAGGCTATGGAAGCAATGGAAGCCACAAACTCTGTTAAAGGGCTTCTCATATACAAATTGTCAGAAGAATAGTGAGAACAAGGTTTGTTCTCGTCAAAATATGTGGAGGTTCTTGCTTGAGGTGAAATAAAGCTCAAGTTTAAGCAATCTTGTTCAGTCAGTGGATTTTTCTAGCCACATATTATTTTTTTTTAAAATAAAATTAAATACATCTATTTATACAGAATTTAACTATGTGTTCTTTCTTTTCAAAAGATTTCTTAGTAGGATTTTGGTTTGGAAAGAAATGTTAATTATTGTTTTTTTAGACTACTAAATATCCACAGAAATCCATTCAGTTGGCTTTCTTAAAAAGTCTTTGATTTGTGTGTTTTAATTAAACAGTCCTGGATCACTTGGCCCTGTTCTCCTTCATTGCTTCCCAGGTAGGCATCTACCAAAGGAAATGATACTGTTGATCTCTGAACTAAATGAGACAAAAACAATCTTTCTTTCCATTCTGGGACACTCACAAAGTAAGTAAGCAAACACCTTTACTGGCTGAAAACAGTTGCTTCCCTGTCAATATTGCTTACTCTGGGACAGTGTACAAACAAAAAATTCCACTCTTAAGTAAAAGTTTTGTGATGCTCTTCTCTTCAGAACCTCAGTTGTTATGAAATGTTCATTTAATTTTTTTTAAACTCAGAAATAACCAAACTTCTCTTTGACTTCTCCTTCAGCTATGCTGTTAATCTAGAACAGGAGAACAAATAATAGCTTGAAATATTTGCTGCTGCTGAAGGATCTGGCATACAATTCAGACATTTTGTTCCTTTAAATCTTGTTGCACAGATACGTGCAACAAGATGAGGAAAAAATGCGAGCTTAACTTGAGGTAATAAAATGATTCCATGGTATAGTTTAACCACATCCTGAAGTTTCCAATTGTGTTTCCATCATACTTCTCACACTGGTTTTACATTGGCCCAAAATGGCCACAAGAATGCAAGCAAATCTCTGATAAATCATAGCTTTGTGCCCAAGATTTACTGAAGCCAAAATGTCTGTAATCTTAAAATCCACTCTTACCACAGGAAGCATCTTTCCCTTTTGTCATCTTGCACATCTGTACTAGTTTTGAGTTAGTTTCTCTTGAGTTAATTTTTGTTGAGGTGACAGTAGTTATTATGGGGCTGCGTTTTGAATTTGTGGTGGAAGCAGGGGTGATAACCCATGGATGTTTTAGTTCCTGCTGAGCACTGCTTACACAGAGTCAAAGCTTTTGCTGCTCCTCACCCACCCCACCATCGAGGAGGCTGGGTGTGTGCAGGGAGCTGGGAGGGAACACAGCTGTGATGGCTGAACCCAGGTGACCCAAAGAGGTTTCACACATTGTGGCATCATGCTCCACGTAGAAACCTGGTAGGGAGGAGGGAGGAGAGGGACAGAGAGATGGTGCTTGTCTGCCCAAATCATTAATAGGCATGGAGTTTTGCTTTCCTGGGGGTGGCCAAACACCTGATGCCTGTCCATGTTTTGCATTGCTTGGGTCTGTAAAGTTTGTTTTACCTATTAAACTGTCCTTGTCTCAACCCATGTGTTTTCTCACTTTTACTCCTCTGATTCTCTCCCCCATGATGCTGGGTGTGACTGAGACAGAGGGGTACTTAGCTGTTGTCCAGGGTTAAACCACAACTAAACCTCATCTGTTCTTATTTCAATTATATCTTAAGAGGTACTGAAATATAACTTGACTGTTATTAAAAAAACAACAATATCTTTCTTGTTTATTATATGTAACTCAATATAACCTCACAGGTAAGATTTTACAGTGGTTCATTAAGCTTTTGTGTTCCTACAGACACGACATGTAAACAAGAACCTCATGTTAAATATGCCAGAGGCTTTCCACTCCATACAAGCTAGCAATGGTTGCTCTTTCTCTTAACCTTCATGTAATAGAGGCAGATATTTGTCTCACTTAAAAATTCTGAGCATCTAAGAAAACTACTCTTTAGATGCAAATTTCCTGACTTTAGGAAAAACTGTGTGTTTTTCTTATTAGTGATGATAACATATTTTAAAGTACAGCTACTGTCAGAAAATTTTCCCTAAAGATTACCCTGGGATAGGCAGGTATTCGTGCATTACTTCTGTTTTTTTTCCTTAATGTCATCTAGGAAATGCAGTCATAGCACTGATCAATGAGTAACTTCTCCAGTTAGTAGCCCATCAAGTTTAACCTGGGATCTAAAAAATAAACTATTCTCTGCATTTTAGGTAATCACTGGTGAGGAAAATCCAGTATTCTAAAAAGGCAGCAATATAATTTTATTAAAAGCCGATTTGTTTATTAGTGATTACATTTAGTAAGCTAGTTATTAGAATTAATGCACGCAAAATGGGTTCCAAAATTAAAACTTGGGTTTGCTTTCATTATCACTTTCCCATTGTGACTTTATCAGAGAACCATATAATGCAATGCTTTAAGAGACATGGCGGTTCTCTTACTGCCAGCTTTCCAACTGAAAGATTATAAAAAAGGAAACTCTAGATGTCATGGATTAGATTTATAAAGGGATTTTAGGCTCTGAAAATAATCCAGGCATAAGTAGGTTTTATCCTCAACACTTAAGGCATTCAGTTATTTGCAGGAAGGATTCATTCTTGGTAAAAAAATGTATGTGGAAGCACAAACATTCTGTTAGGACAGGGAAGATGGCTTAAAAGGCCAGCATTGTGATTTATGTCTCTTGTCTTACTAGTATGCAAAGTTTTCTCACTGAAATGGCTACTGAAAAAGGATGAGTTATGTCTGACAATGTTGTGCAAGGATATATCTGCAATCAAACTACTTACTGATCTTTTCAGGAGGGATGGAAATGTGAGAGGGGAGTTCCCACAGAGAAGAAGTGAGAACACAGAGGTACTAATGTGTCCAGGAGACATCATGATCACAGGGGCTGTCGTGCATCAGCTGCAAAGACTGCACAACCCAGGACCCATCTCAAATGTTTACACGAAAGTAGGGGAGGGAGGCTCTGGGAATGAGAGGAAGGCAACAGCAGTGCGTGCAGAGTGAGTGGGCTGTGACTTCAGAGGGATGAGGGTGACACGATGGTAGCACTCACACCTGCAGAGATACAGTGCAGAGGTACAGGTGCTGCAGGAATGGCAGGATTGTCAAGGCCAGAGAAGGGGTGATCTATGCAAAGGGGTAGCTCAGAAGCATGGGACTGACCACCTGGGAAAAGTAAGACTGAGGGTAAGGTAAGGGGACAGAACTGCACCGGTGATGCAGAGGCAGACAAATGCAAGCAACTCGAGGGCAAATTCTTGACTCAGATGGTGGAGAGCCAGTGAAAGTGTTCTGTTGAAGCTGGCACTCACAAGGAAGGCTGTTGAATGTATGAAGGTGAAGGCAGCCTTGACTGTAGTAACTGTAATGCTCTGGAGCAATATAGCCTGAGAGAAGTGTCTGAGACAAACAGCATAATTTCACAAAGGCAACCACCCTTATTTTGAGATGGGCAGTCCTTTGACTTGGTCAAATACTTGCTTGGAAACTGCCTTGGAGGAAATGTTGCACCTTGGAGGCAAAGGCACTGAAGAGAGCTGAGCTTACCTCTGAAACGGCACAAGCTGAGCCTGATGATTGAGTTCTGCAGAAATGGCCTGGGGAACCTGGGACCAGCAATTTATCAGGACACAACAGTGAACCCAGGTAATTAAACAGCCTCTGACCTTGGGGCTGCAACACCAAGGGGAAGGACCCTGACCCATGGTTAGGCATTGGTAAGACTGTCCTGATAGTCCAGGTTTGAGTTCCTGGCAAAAGATAGACCCTGATATACTGGGGTGAGTCCAGTATAGGATTCCCATGGCAGTGTACAGGACATCTAGGGAGACGTGGAAGGCACTGGACTGGTTCAACCTGGGGAAGATGAGGGACAAGGGAGACTTCATTACTTATGGTGTGTACAGTAATACACATGTGGATACAGGGATAGGGTACAGAAGATATTAAACTAAACCCTTTTTGGCGATACAGAGCAATAAGACAAGTGTCAATATGCGTAAGTTGGAATTTATGAAATTGTGAGGAGATCTGGTTTGGATTTGTTTCCTTTTATTTTTTCAGCAGAAGTATGGTCTAGTACACGAGTGGATCACTAGAGAAACTGTGGTGTCTCTGCAGTTTGAGGTGGACACAGCACTGAGCAATCTGGTCTAATTATACTTGCCTTGAGCAGAGAGGAAGTTTAGCAATCCCTTACATGCTAAATTACACAACCATGTGGTTCTCTGCTGATGTTAAAAAGACCAGTTAACAAGTTGAACAATTCATGCAGAAGTTATTTTTAAAGAGAGTTGTATTTCACAGCTGCCAATTATGTATACTTCATGTTATGCTTTGATTAATAATAATACTGTACATTGTGCCCAAGTGACAAAGTGCTTGAAAATAAAAAGCTAAATTCCACTTTAGAAAAATGAAACAAGACATCACTCTAAGAAGATATATTAAGAGTCTATAAATTATTTTTTTCTGCCTTGTTCAATCTTTCAAACATAAACGAGTTTATTATATGTCTTCAGTTAACAATGTGTCTGTCTTCAGTAAGAAACTAAAGGTAGTATTAGTTACTAGAGGCATTTCAGAGCTGTAGTCACATTGTTAAAATCACAAATACAATTAAATCCTGGGCAACATGAAGTTAGTGACAGCTGTTTGGTTTCCTTTTCGAGGCATCTAAAACTGCCATGTTCGTGGGTGTTCATTAAAAGAAGCTTGCAGGACTGATTTTCTTCTTCACATATCACCACAAAATTCTGCTGGCCCAGAAGACCTTATGCCCTAGCTTTGATATTAAATTTTTGCAGTCATTAACTATCTGATGCTCCATTATCAGTCTGATATAAAGAATAAAGCCTGATAAATGGGAGGCATAATTTGAAATAAATGTTAAAATTATTGTTTGCCCCTTCTCCTCACCAGTCTCTTCTTTTATATGAAACAAAAGTTGCCTTGATTTCCCAGCTGGCAAATGCTGTGTCACAGTGCTCATCTTAACAAAAACTCTTCTCCAGTCTGTGTGTGCATGGGCACTGAAACCACATTCTCCTCTCCCCATATTCTGAATGTCAAGTTGGGCTGTCCCAATGCCACAAGTTGCCAGAGCACCTTCTGCTCTTTCTGAGCTGTCTGTGTAGACACTGTGGAGGGCATAGACAGAAGAGAGACTGGTTGCTCTCTGTGTTGTTAACATCATAACTAATTATACAGTTCCATGACAGTTTGCATTGACACCTTGATAGTGTTATAACAAGGAATTCACTTCTTGGAGAGCTGTTACAGTATTTAAATGTGGTCAAACAGTCAGACTTCATCATCATGTGGCAATGCCAGAGTGCCTTCTTTTAGAGTATATTACAAGCATGGGTTGCAGCATTGCCAAGTTTGAGGCACATACGCTTCACCACAGGTCTCGCTGAGAAATTGCAAACAACCTACCTATCAAAGACAAATAAAAGTGGTCTCTCATTATGAGATATTGCTGTCTACAACCTGGAGTTTGTAAAACACTTGTTAATTTTATTTTTTTGGTCTTGGTTGGGGATATATGTTGGTTTTGATTTTTTTGTTAGGATTTTTTACATCAGAATGTTATGATATGAAAAGATAAGCAGATCAGACTGAAAATGCTTGCATTCTGACTAACACTAAAAATTAGACAAATAACAGGATAGGATGATTTTCCATCTCAATAAAGTTTGATAATATCATACTTTCAATTTGGAAAATGACAATCTCAGTCTTCTTGTCAGTATTGTCCCAATCTTTACTATACAGTCCTCACGATCAAGGAAACTTTGGTGAAAAGCTGCATTGGGGAGCTACAGCGATGTTTCCACTGAAAAATTAGTAGCGGAAGTAATTAGTCTTTATCAAAACTATCAAGTCTGAAAGAAATCTGTTACACTCAATCAAGTCTCACAGACTTGTATTAAAATCAGAACCTGAATCTTTTTCAGTGCAAGCCCTAGATTCTGAAAAAAAGTTTCAGCTTGCAATGTTTTGTTGAAAAAAAAGATGAAAATAGAATATGTTTTTTGAAAATGTTAAGATCTGAACAGAAGAGTTTATGCCAATTTTTCTCCAGAAAGGATGAAAAAATGAATATGAAGGTATCCTACATTGGACAGAAAANNTGAATCATTGAAATCTTTTTGTCCTTTCATTTAGAAGTTGCTTAATAGTCACTGCAATATAACATCAACAACACTCTTATCAATATGTTGGCATGGCATTCCAGGAAATAAAATCAAACCTACATTCCCTTTTCCTGGCTTTATATACTTAGGATTTAGATACATACTTTCCTCTTCAAGGGCAAAAGCAGAGTCATTACATGGAAGGACATATACTACTTATTTAGCTGGTGTTACTGCTAATTCTGTCAAGTATGTTAAGAATTTTCTGCCCTATACTGTCTCACTGGGAATTTTGATTTACACACACACCTACTTTCCTTCATAACCAGCCTTGAGATGATTAAAATAAACTAAGTGTCATTTAGGAAATAATAAAATCAACATTAATCAAAATGTCATAATGTTTGAAAACTCCTTTTATGTTTTCAATAAGGTTATGGGAAGATGATGTGGAAATATTTTAAATATCAAATTAAACTTTAAGTATATCCTAAATTATTCTGGGTTCTTTCTCTCTCCAGGTGACAGCTCATTTTTCATATGGTACAAACATAGATATTTGCAACTCTTTAAAACTCTTTCAGCTTCACCACTAAAATGAAAATGATAACGTCAAAATTATTATCTTGAAAACAAGTTCTTTCTCAAAAGCTTATTTTTATGTTTCTCCAATGGTTATTATTGGTTTAGGTTTTGGGGTTTTTTTTCCTGTGGGGAGAGAAATTTGTGTTCAATTTGTTCATAAAATAATTCACAGACCATTTAATGAAATATTTTCTGAATTTTCAAGCTCATTCTTACTTCTAAAATAATTTTTATTTTTAAAAATATTAAAAGAGGAAATTTTATGTTAGTATTTCTCTTTTGAATTCCTATTTGACAAAATTATTTCTATGTAAATTAATTTGAGAAAATAATTAAAACACAAGTATATTTATATCTGTTGTCTGGTAATTTTATAATGGACAACATATGTTTGCAATAAAAGTTAAAATCTCATGCCATCTGTGGATTCTTAATAGAACTATCTGGATTCTCAGAGTCCCCAAAATATACCTAATATTATCTTTTTACAACTTAAAGTACTGTGAGATGTCAGAGTGCATCCCAGTCTATAAAATCCCTGTTTACAAGGGTGTAAGAAGTCACAATTGTAATCCTATTCAGCTTTTACTGGCAGTTTTCCACAACATTCAGTGTTTAATTGACTAACTGGAAAAAAAAAAAAAGGAGTCTTTCCAATAATTCCACTCACTGCTTCTTTTTATTTCTTTTACTTTTTTACTGAGGCTTATCGTTCATATGAACTGCTTTTTTTTTTTCATGAGCTGAAGGATATCAACTATTCTGTAGTTTTATATGATTTTTCTCCAGTGTGCTTTTCCTCAGAATGAGAAGATACTTAAGGGTAGAAGGTAAGACGCAAATTGCCTGGAAACATTTTTACTGATTTTTAATTTTTTAAATGTTTTTTATCCTTTTTAGGAGGTAGGAAAGATTCAAATATTTAAGATTATAAAAGATAAAAATATTGGATTCCCTTGTAGCAACAAAAGTTCCATTACCTGACCAGGTCACATCTGAATAACCCTTGAAATGCATTTTCTAGCTGTGCTGTTCACACATACATTTGGGGAAGTGCTGGAAAGGAAGTTCTTACAGAAAGCTGTAATGTATGGAAGTCTCCCTTTCATGCTTTCCTCGGAAGGGGCTGCTGACAGGCCGGTAAATGTCAGAGCAGCAAGTAGTTAAGTGAGTAGAAGATACATCTGGCTCTTGGGACAGCATGTGTCTCTTGCAGGTTTCAGATAAACTGGGAAGGAGCCTCTAGAGCCCTGGGTAGCATTTTCCCATTAGCACACTGCTCCACTGAGGTACTTTCTTTACAAGAAGTGATTTCCAAAGGGAAATGTTTTGGCCAAGCTCCAGCAACCAAAGGTAAGTCCCTGACTTTAAGTCTCAGTTCATGTGTTGGTTACTTCACTGAATCTGAGATGGCTGCTAGAGCCAAACTGCTGCTTCTTGACATCCACTGATAAGAACAAAGCCACACAGCGGAAAGAACACAATTATGTAAAGCAAAGGTATGCAGAGACCCTCTCCTCTTCAGGAAATAAAACCGCAAGCCTGCATGGACATTAAATCTCTGAAGGTGCCTAAAATGTTTAATCACACGAAATATCAAATCATACAGTCCAAACCTCTGCACAACTTGCATGAAGATGTATGTGGATATTTGTCAACTGGGTCATGTGCAGAAATGAATTTAATTTGAAGAATTCTATAATAAAAAAGCTCACTATTTTTCATGGTGTATTGTCTCAATGATTAGCTATTCTCAACACTAAAAGCATTGCCTCCCTTTTACTCAATTCAACTGAATGTAAAACTTCTGGCATTGGTCCTTGAAGCTTTGACTTCTAGTTTAACTTTTTTTTTTTTTAATATCCTTTTTTTCTGTATGATTATCTTTAAATATTTCAACGTTTTCCCCAGCTAACAAAAAATAACGGAAAAAACTGTATTCTTCATTGAAACTGGCAGAAGTAAAAATGTGAATGTGAAGGAAAAGGGAAAATAATATTTCATTTCTTTGAATTTTTCATAGTTTGACACATATGTGACATCAAATGAAAATAAATATTTAACATTCCATAACACTTAAAATTTAATTTTTTTCTCTTTGAAAATATGAGTAATATTTTAAAGCTTGATGTTTTTTCAGCCTGTTTCCTATTACAACCTTCTCTAATAAAATATTGCTTATACTTCCAAGAAGAAACTTACTTTTTTATTCTCTACCAGATGCATTGTCTTTTGCTTCCACATACCTTTTTTTTATTAGAAGACAGAGTATAAAACCTGATGAAAATTTGATCCCTTATTTCAAAAAGGTCAGATTTGCTTTCAATGGGATATTATTATTTATTTAATTTTTTAAGTAAATTAATCTTGGGAAAAAAGCTGTAATATAAAATTGGCTTATAGTCTCTTGTGAAATTCTTGAGAAACTGCAGTATTTGTTATTTTAAACTATTTTTAAGGCTGAAAGTCTAATGTTTTGACACCCTAAGACAAATGATTGTCATAACAATTCATCTTTCGATAAACTTTTAGAAAAAAGTGATTATGGGTGTGTTGAATAAATTATTTCTTCAATCTCAATTACGCTGCTCAAGATATTTTAGCTCTGCATTGTAAGGACTAACATATCAATAGAGAGTTTAATACATGGATTATATGACTCATTCATAGAAACATGGAAATCACCATTGTGCTAAGGTTTCTACTGAATGAAAGTGTAAGTATATATTATGTGTATATGTATAAATAAATATGAATACTGAGATGTTCATTCATAACATATCAGAGGATCAGAGTGTAATGTGATGGGAGTGTTTAGGAGACTTACAAATCTGTCCAATTTTAAGCTTTAAAATTGATTCATTCACAAAGCAGTTTATTACTGTCTTATACACTAAGAGCTATTGAATAGAGTCAGAGCCAGAGCACATCTGTCCTTGCTTTTTCCATCATCCTGCACAGCTCTGATGGGCTTATGCCATTGCCTCCCACAGCAAGAGAGGGCCCTTGGATGATACTTATTTTGTTATCTTTGGTCCTGCCAGTCACTCTTCTGGTGCAGTCAGCAGGATGTTCTGTCTGTTTGCAATCCTCTCTGCATACCTGAACCCCTACCTAGCAACTTTTTCACTTGGTTGCATTTTAAGTGAAATTACACCAATCTTCATTTGCACCTTTGGTGACCCCATTGCATGAAAGTTTATGTGAAATGCTTATGTCTGGTGTCTGACTATACTGTCACAGCGATACAAAATACTTATTTTTTTAAGCTACACCATTTTAATAGGCTTGCACTCATTTTCAAGACAAAGTAATATCAGTTATAGGCATATATACAAGATATGTTTTCAGAGCTTCTTGGTGTCATGAGTCTCTGCTGTGGTTGTAATGTCTCTGAACCTGAATTGCACATAGTAGTGAGCATTTTTTATACTTAGAAATCCTAAGACTAAAAGATCCTCAGTACCCTCTGGAGAGATTAAGCTCTGAAACTTTGATAGCTCCTAGAATTCTGAGCAAGATGATTTCAGTGTGTAAGCAGTAGACAACTGCTACACTCGGGTACTTAGATGCTCTTCATAGAATTATAGAAAATGTTCAAAAAGGTTTGTTTATCAAATACGTACTATGTTTGTAGTTGCTGTCTGTGATACAGTAAGCCTCTCTCTGTCACATTCACTAAGATCCTGGTTGCCAAAACATTGTAAACATTCAACTAGAGACTGAGTTTTTATGTTAGGATGGAAAATAAGCACTAAGCATTTTGAATTATACAAGTTCGGTATTAAATTCTCCACTGATGAGGTAGGTGCTTAGGATGGGTTAAGATTTGCCATTAAACTGTATTTGATGCATACATCAAGGAAGAAATGAAGGGATATGGCTTAAGTTTTATTTATTTGCAGAACTTCACATATAACCTCCATCCTCTGCTGCTGAGGTCAAAAGCAAACAGAGCTGGCTTCTGTGAGAAGGTGCTGAAAGCTTCTTCCATGTCTGGTGGAGCCAATCCCTGGGTGCTCCAAAGCAGATGTTCCTCTGGCCAAGGCTGGGCCAATTAGAAATGTCAGTGATGCCTTGGTGATAACAGATTAGGGAAGAAGGAAAAAGAAAGTTATTGTGCAGTTGTAATTTTAGCCAGAGAAGAGCAGAGTGAGAATATATGAGAGGGCCAAATTTACAGACACCAAGGTCAGTGGAGAAGGAGAGACAGGAGGTGTTCCAGGCACTGGAGCTGAGATTCCCCTGCAGCCCGTGGTGCAGACCATGGTGAAGCAGCTGTGCCCCTGCAGCCCGTGGGGATCCACAGGGGATGCAGAGATCACCTGCAGCCCATGGAGGTGCTCATGCTGGAGCACATGGAGGCCTGGAGGAGGCTGTGACCCTATGGGAGACCTGTGCTAGAACAAGTTCCTGGTAGGGACCTATAGATCCATGGAGAGAGGATAACATGCTGGAGCAGATTTCCTGGTAGGACTTGTGACGCTGTGAGGGACCCACACTGAAGTATCCTTTCCTTGAAGGATTGTTAGCTCATAAACTATGGATTTAATGATGGCAATGCAGTTTTCCATCTAGTTAAATCTGGGAATTCTGTGACTGCACCCCATGGAAGAACAATCCACATTGCAGTGGTTTGCAGAGAACTGTAGCTCACGAAATGGACTCACATTGGACAAATTAATGGAGAACTGTCTCTTGTGGCAGTGACACTGTGCTGGAGCAGGGGAAAGAGTCCTCTCCATAAAAAGCAGGAAAGTAGGAGAAATAACATGTGAAGAAATGACCATAACCCCCATTCCCTGTCTGCCTGCACTGCTGGGAGATGAGATAAAGATGGGTAGGAAGGAGACATGGGGGAAAACTGTTTTTAAGGGCTGTTTTTATTTCTCATTATCCCGCTCTGATTTTTTCAGTAATAAATTAAATTAATATCTCTAATTTTTTGTTTTCCATGTGGTGATATTTGGTGAGTGATCTTTTCCTGTCCTTAACTCATGAAATGTTTCTTGTATTTTCTCTCCCCTGTCCAGCTGGGGAGGGCAGTGAGAGAGGCTTTAGTGGGTGCCTGGCATCTAACCAGGGTCAACCCATTACAGTATAAAATATGTGTTTCATATACAAATTCACAGATACAATGTAAAATTATAAAGTACTATTTTCTTAAGGTGTTTATAAAGGCTGTATTTAATAACAAACTATAAGAGGGATCAAATTCTGATACAATATGCAGCTATACATCATTCATAAAAGATTTATGAGTCCACTTGTCAGTGAAATTGAACACCCTAGCTTTATATAGATATTGAGTTATTTCCTGAAACAAACTGTCTGAGGAATTTCTCTTTCCAAATCAAGAAATCTGAAAACACAGGTATTCTTACTTTTTACTGTTAGGTGTGAAGAATCAGTTGCGAAGAATTAGGTGTGAAGAATTAAAGAAGCAGCTTTCCAGAACCCTGAGTTCCACTGACATGAAGTCAACTTATATAGGAGCAGTAATGCACACTAAAAACTTATAAAAAAATATACTTAAGCCTGTAAAACTGAGGTAACCCAGCACAAAGAATCAGCACACTAACTCACACTATCAAGTGTTTAAAATCAGAGAATTAAAGAATGATAAAGATTACAAGAGACTACTGGATGCCATTTAGGCCAACCTTCCTGCTCAAGTAGACTCGTTTGGAGAACATAACTCAGGATTACGTCCAGATGGTTCTTAAACATCTTCATGAGGGAGACTCTACAGCCTCTCCAGGCAACCTGTTTCAGTGCTCAGTCATCAACACTGTAAAGAAGTTCTTCCTCATACTCAGGTGGAACTTTCTGTGCATCAGTTTCTGCCTGTTGCCTCTTGTCTAAGAAAAGCCTAATCCATCCTCTCAACATCCTCCCTTCAGTTACTTTTTGTAATGAGGTTGCCTCTCAGTTGTCTCTTTTCCAGGTTAAACAGGGTTGGTGCCCTCACACTTTCCTGATAAGTGAGATGCTCCAGGCCCCTAATCATCACCATAGCCCTGTCTGGATTTGCTCCATGTCTCTCTTGTACTGAGGAGCTCAGATCTGGACACTTGCATTATATGCAGATCTCTCTACACAGTATTTATTGCTTAAAGTAGTATGCCACTAGCATAGCAAGAACAGTGTTTCAGTATATTGGTTTCTTCATGATTTTTGGGGTTGAGTTTTTAAAAACAAAAAAATAATCCCAAACCCAAGTAAAAATTATTAGGATTATCACATGGTAAAATGCAAATTATTTCCATAAAAATATTTTTATGTCTAAATGCTATGCAATGGGTAAATTATGCTTTAACTAAATTTATACCTACACAGTACACTTTGGATCTCAAAAGTTGTCCAAAGAAGCAATTCAGTTCCTCAGTAAAACAAACAATTTGCTTAGAACAGTGTTATCATTCTGACATGTCCTTTCATTGCAATTTTTTTACTCTTCAGGGTAATAACTAAACACTGTATTCTGATGCTCCCACACTGTTTTCTAGATGCTATGTTGTTGCTCTGTATAGTTATGTATTTCTTTAGGAAATGGCAGACATGAAGATTATTTGCATTTTTTAAAATTCTTCTTTACATTCTACAGAGAAAATGTTCTATGAAACTATGCCACCTACTTCTTTACTTGTATGATACAATTACTTCAGCACAAGTAGCCAGCTTCTGTGATCATTTTAATAAAGCCTATGAAACAGAGAAGAGATAATTCCAAATAATTCCAATAAATATTTTATAAGCTTCTTCTTTTTCCAAGAAGAAAATCTATAAAGCAGGACTGGATCTATAAAGTAGAACTGAATGAAACAATTAAAGTTGCTAATTAAAGCACTTTCGTCAATGGTAAAAATATAATAGGAAGAATAATGGTAATTTAACAATATTTAATTGAAGTCCATATTTTGTCTCTCACAGAAAAAGTACCAGCGTACAGGCTGAAAAATATTTTCATTTAGTGAAGTTCACAGATATAGTTCTGTGTATATGTATGCATATACATCTGCAGGCATATAGTTCTGTGTATATGTATGCATATACATCTGCAGGCATATTTTTAAAAACTGTTAGGTGTACAATCTTAATAAAACACCTTTTTTTCCTGCTTAAACGTGAAGAGCCTTTATGATCAGCCCAACAATGGGTGGAGGTCAGAAGAAGTCAACCATGCTCAACATATTGTGATCCTTGTGCTTGGAGCAGCTGCACGAGGTGCAGGGCCTCACCTTTAGATAGCATCCTTTCCCACCTGCTCTTCAAAGTGCCCTCCACACACTTCTCCCAACTGTGTGGGGTGACATCTGCCTTGGTGCCCTCTGGCCTCAGGTGTCTGACACATTGCTTCAGTTAATATCAGTGAGGAGAACATCTGGCCTCTCACCTTCCTGAGATTATAGCCCAGAGCACTCTACAACCTTTCAGATGCCTTTTGTTGACAGATTATTTCTATGTTTCAGGTGATTGCAAAATTGAAAACCTGCCAAGTACAGAGAATGAGTTCAAAGATTTTTCCAGCTTAAAGCGCAAATGTTATGGCATCTCTCATCTTCAAACAAAATTTTAATGTAGCTATTATCTGGTAAAGTTGGATATACTTTATTTTTCTTTCACTTTGAAGGAGATGGAGGAGCACACAATAGGTTTTGACCAACTCAGGAAAGCATAAACCCCTCCGAAATTTACGAAATTTATTACAAGAGCCGTGTATACATCTTTGCCTCTTTACCTTGTGCCTTTGCCTTTGTATATATGTCTGGAACAATCCTTGGCATAAATTTGCCTGCTAGATGGCTTTTTGAGTAGTTTAATTGCAGAAGAATGTACAACATTTGGTTATATTTTATCTTGATTAAGATGTTTTCATCTTTTGCCATGGGTCAGGCATGAAATGGAAAAAGTGAGAAGTAGAAAATAATAAAACTTTTAGCTTTGGTGGTAACAGAAAAAGACAGGTATGGAAATTCTTTGGGGCTTATTGTAGTGGGGTCACAGAGTGTGGGAAAATTTATTGTAGAATATAAACTAGGATTTCTCATTTAGGTATGGGATACATTTTCTTCTTTTTTCAAGTAACTTGAAGTAATTACAAGTATTTTTTTCTGTGTGATTCCAATCAGTCTTGAATGACACAAATAACAAATCACTTCTTAAAAATATTAAAAAACCTTATCTTTATTTGATGACTTCTGGAGATAATGTTGGATGTCCCCACTTCTGACCCTCCAATTTGAGATAGCTTTTACTCTGTCTCATTATTAGATATACAGCACTTTGGATAAATCAGATAAAAAAATGGTCTGGTACTGATCAAGTATAAGGAATACTTACTTATCTACATTGACTTCTCATGTCATTAGTAAGATTAAAATTATAAATGCAAGTTCTGGCCCAGACTAACAATAATAGTGCCATAGAGAGGAAAAGAGACCATTCTACTCCACAATTTTTTATGACTGAACAGGATTTTTTGGCAGAACAGATCAAGACAGGGAATAAGTATTTTTTCCTATGGTATGATGTAGTATTGCTATAATTCTAGCTGCAAATTCTTACTCTGAGATCACCACTGAAATTAAATTTTGGAAAAATCAGACTAATATGTAAAGTAAGAATTTCATGCAAACAAAAATCTTCCAACTGTTTGGCTTCTGGAGTTACAGTCTAACAACAATATTTCATGCAATTCAGTTAAATCTCATCTCTATTCTATAAAATAAAAAATTAACTTCACAGGCCACAACATTTGTCTTTTTATATTTGAGAATTTCAACATAATTAATACATTCCAGGTGGGTTTTTTTCCATTGATGGGTTTGCGGTTGTCTTTTTATTTTTCAGAAACTGATGGTTTTCCAGTGTTCACTGTCTACTAATAGAACAAGGAAACTGAAAATTGGAAAATAGCTACCTAAACAATTTGGGGGTGTAGAGTACATTAACACCAGTATAGGATGGTGATGCGTAATGTTAGAGAATTTTGCCCCAGAATTCCTGCAGTTATGAGTATAAACAGTTGTTTATGTAAGAATTGCATATTTTTTAGGACTTTAAAGGGGAAATGCTTCGGGATACATACAGCTCACATTTTCACTGTACTTAATGGGACTTTCTACATAGAACTCAAACTTTGACTAAGTGTTTTTAAGAACGTGTAAGGGACAAGAAACAAAATGTGAATTAACCCTCAAATAATCCCAATGTCTTTTCTAGATTTGTGGCACTTTGATGGTCTAGCAAGATAAGCAGGAACTGTTGCAACATGAACAGGAACTTCTACATGATAGCTTAGTGTATCTTCTCTGAATTTACATAATAGACTAATTGTATAGAAATGTTTAAATTCATAATCAAAGATGGCAAGTAATTCTTGACATTCCCAGAAGCTGAGAGAATTCTCTATTACATTATATGATTAAAAATTCTGATTAATTGAGGTTTTGTGCTTTTTCAGCAGCTTTTGTGACAAGAAAAAAAGCATAAGATGATTGCATTTGGGAGGACGCTCTTGGATAGCGATAATATTATAAACACTGATGTCTGGAGCTACCAGAGTCATCCTACAATTTGGTGCAACAGCTTTGAAAGTAATAAACACTGAACAGCTTGAAGATACTATCTAAATTACACATGAATGCATGAAAAATAACATTGTCCCAGTTCCAAACTGTACATCTCATCTTTTTCCTTAACTCTGAAACCTGATATGCTGACTGCTTAGACATGTGTTTGGAAATTGTTTGAGCTTTAAANGTGAAAATAAGTTATTTAATTTTTCTCCCATTTTCACTAACAAAGACAACAAGTGTTGTGGAAAAATTACTTGTTCAAAACCAGTCTGCTGTAGCATTTATAAAAGTCAATAAAAATAGTTCCCTTTGGATTCAGACCAGGTTTTGTGGTACAGATTCCAGTTTAATATTCTAGTATCTTTCAGAAGTCCTTCATGGCTTAAACTATCTACAGCTTATTATTAGTCCATTCTTTCTCTATTGACATCTCCTATGCCAAAACATGTATCTCCCATTAGTGCTACTATCCAAAGCACAAACACAGTAAGTACAAGAATATATTTATCCAATTGAAATTAAACATCATGGTAACACTTTCATTGCAGACCAGAATGTCCTGAAAAGCAAGAATCTTTCTCACTAGCCTATATTCCTCAGTACCATATCCAGATCCCATTTTTCCTAGATGAAACATGAAAGACAGGATTCAGAATCTTCATTTCTCCATGCAAGCATATATAGGCTTACCTGAACACCCTATTTAAAACCTCAGTTAACAGCTGGAACAAACTGCTGCCAGCCTTGGGAATTAGATTTTCAAAGGAGATAGCTATCTATTTTTCATAATTGTTAGTGTTTTCTTACATTTTTCCTTCAAATAATATGTAATTGCATCAGTAATAGCACAATTTCTGTTGTTTCCTAATATCTGATTTTTGTTGCAAATCTCTTATTTGTACTTCATAAACATAAAGAAATCTTTTTGCCTAGATTCTTTTTATAGTTGTTGAACCTTGGTATCCACAATTAAGAACAATGTAACCACTCTTTGGTATGTGTTTATGAGTTTAATATATTTGGTAATATCAATGGTACCTACTGAGGAAAACACGCATCTTTTGCCAAGATATTTTATAAAAAGATTTTTGTGGTAAGAGCCCAACACCTTGAGATGGAGCTACTTCAATTTTTCTTTGAAGCAAGAACATCAACACATAAAAAGTTTTCTGTCTCCATACTATATTTCATTAGGGGAACAAAGTAATGTAGTTGGATGGGGAAAATCGTAACACAGAATTTAAGTCTTCAGGATGAGTCAAGGCAAATCCATGTCTCAGAATACAGCCACCTTTTGTCTTCACTCCCACTACACAGAGGGAAAGGAAAAAGAAAAGAAGACCTTTCCCCATTCTGGTTTCACAGCTGAGCAGCTCTCTACAACTCCTGAATCACCCCACTGTGGACAGCAGAAAAGTTGCCTTTTGACACACACCTCTGGGACTTCATCGAGTTTGGTCTCTGCTGCAGGCAGATTTTTAGGAGTTTCCTGCTTTTCTCCCTCACTGATTTGTAACATGGACTTGCTTGGTTTCTGACCTCTTACACTTATTCAAACTATGAGAGGTTCTCTAATCTGAATATTCGGGTTAATCTGGAAGAATGGATTCATTCTATCTTCCAGATAGTCCAGTCTGGCTCTGTGTTAAGTGCAAAGTTAGCAACGCATATTGCTTCCTTACCAAAATATTGTGAGATACTCACAATTTAACAGAAGGTGGAGAGCTCAGAAACATCATGATTAGAAAAACCAAAGAGCTAATTTTTTTTTTTTGTTAGACTGTGCAATTGCACGACACAGTAACATAACACACTAAGCTTTTACATGAAATTATAATTGCCCTGCTGCTACTGTAGCAACAAGTCTGAAAAAACTTTCAGTTAAAACAATAACTCCAGAAGAACAGAAATGGAGGCCCAGGTAATGTGTGAAACCTGAAATTTACTAGACTGCTAATTAAAAAACCTTCACATTCCTTCTACTGTGTAACAGAGGGAATATCCATTTAAAAACAATCTTCAGCGTGAGGGCTCACTCGATCAAGTCATTGCAGAATTTGGCACCAGTTCACGTGCGTGCAAAGTAAATACTGAAGAAGAGAAACAATGTCAGCATATTGAAACATTAAGTACAAGTATCAGATACTTCAACGCATGGCCACTTTATTTAAGCTGTCACTCTGCCTTTATCTATTGCTGAACACTTTCTCTTTGCTTATGTGTCCAGAATCTGGTGACATAGAAGATATGCCACAAGTATTTTTTTTTTTTTGAAACTTACAGAGATGATTTACAACCTCAAACCTTGCATATTTGAAAGGACAGCTTTAAACTACAGATTCTGACATTTTAGGGGTTTGAAGTACAAACTCCACACTTTGTTTTGAAAAATAGATGGAAAATATGCCATAGACAGATTGCTATGTTGAAGTAATTTTTTTACAGAAGTGGAGACCTGAGTTCCTGCTCATAGGATAAAGCATGATAGTAGTTCACAGAAGAGACCATGTGTTTCACAGTTTTTTCTGTAGATTTTCACTCGTCACTCCAGAAATCACTATCTAAAAAGTAGGTACTCTCTCACTTTTAAGCAAGACATCCCAGATGAAGTACAGTAATCCACACTGCAAGGGATCACACCTGTGCATAAATGGATAGGCAGGTGCAGGTTCTGGAGGTTTTAACTCTGTCATCCTGCTGCACTGTGAAGGTCAGGACAGCCCAGCATGGGCTGAGGAAAATTCTTAACTGCACTTATTACTCAAGAGAGATTTAACCGAAAATATTCCTTACATGAAATGGACAACTAAAAGCAAATCTTGCAAGCAAAATTGGATCCAGTGCCCTGGAGATAACTTCCAAAACAGAAAGTGATTGTTTTAGGTTGCATTTAGGTTTTTAGAGACATAAGGTACTAACAATTTCCTCTCCTGATTGCTCTTGAGACTGCAAGTATTTGAAACCACATGTAACTCAGCATGTTGAGAACAGCTCATCTGATGTCAGCAGGGCTTCCCTGCAGTGTATGGAGACTTCAGGTGCATAAGCCTTTGCAGGGTCAGAACTTGCATTTCCCTGCTCTCTCTACACACCCAAAGAGAGCTAATGTGTGGCCTGAGGGCCAAAAAGCATTACCTAAATAGTGCTAGGCAGTAAATGATGATAATTTTTGACAAAGAATTCTAATGAAAAACAATGGTAAAATAGGACACTTAGGGTCAGTCAGTTGGGTTTCGACAGTTTACTTGAAATGGGTATGCTCAGGGAAGTTCAGGATTGCTAAAATATTGTATTAATGCTGGAAAACTACACTACTTTATATTTTATTAGCATTCATGATCTCAGATGAAGCTGAAAGTTTTTTGGATGGTTTTCTTTTCTCACATATTCTGAATATATTTGACATATTCAGAAATTTAAACACATACTCACTTAAGGCAGCTGCCTACATAGGATACTGTAAAAATTGCAAGGAGAAGGAAAAAAAAATCAAACTGGTATGACTTCCCCACCCCCCTCTAATTCTAGTGCGTTTATTTTTTTCTTTTTAGTTGCTTTTTTACCTCTGGCTATAGCTATTTTTACTTTAAGCTTGAACTTTTCAGTCCAAAATAACTCATAATGTCACGCTACAATTTTGGGTCATGTCCCAGGACTATTTTGGATACTTACATCAGGCAGTAGGTATCAATGACATATTTTCTCTTTGCTTTTTCTTTGTTGAGGAAAGAGTGTGCAGTTAGAAAATTATATACTGAACTATATAAGAGGTGCATTTCATTTAAGGTTCTGACTTCATCATAGACAAGTATTTCTGAAGAGAAACACAGTACAGCAATTTTTTTAATTAATCAAATTTGAGATGAACAATAAACCTGCAATTTTATTTCTTTTCCACTTATATTCCTTCTGCTGTTACAATAGGGTCATGTATTTACTGGTTTGAAATTAGTTCCTGCCCATTATTGACTGCTTTGCACTCTTCATCACTGTGAAACAATTGTGAAATTAAAGTAGACCAAATACAGAATGGCAAGCTCCTCAAGTGACCTAAATGCATCACAGGTACTTTGCTTCTCTTCCTCCACTGGCTTGTGCAATCACAAATTTGGAAATTTTCTGACCCATAGAAATGCATTTTATTAAGCAGTTTCTGACTGTTGTCCTTCACAGAGATGTTAGAGGAATAACTTAGCAGGATTTCAAGGCAGAAAAATTAAAGGGTTTTGCTTGTTCTTTGTTTTTTTCCCAAGTCAGCACAAAGGTACTTCAGCTGCACTTCAGAGTTTAACTTTTTACTTCGATGAGAATATTGGAACCACTGTACGCTATGGATCTTTGATTAATAAATCAGAAGTAGTATACTATGCATTCCTTTCAAACTAGGACATAAATAATTTTATTTACTGCAGTTGAAGTTCTGGCCTTGTATATTTATAGATTCCTTCTGGGTTACCTCAGTAAGAGCTGTAATTTCTGTGGCTAAGAACCTGCTTTCAAAATAATTTTGAGTGTGTATGCACACGTATGTAAGTATTCCCCTGCTAATGAGGAAACATTGTTCCAAATATAAGTGTAGCTTGGAATGCGCTTTTTGTCCCATCAATGTACAAGACTGATACAATAGGACAAATTATCTTCTTCTCAATATGTGTGTATTATGGAAGAATTATTTGTGATCAAGGTCAATGGATGTAGAACAATTGTTTGAACTTGCCTTATAGGAAAATTAGATTTTAGCACATACTTTTGCATTGAAACAGCAGTGCTTTTGTTATATATAGTCCTGTTACTGTCAGAGTTAAATGTTCTGAATTAGAATTTTAAATTCTGATTGAATTTGCCTAATTGTTTCAAGGTATGTTTTGTCCTAAGTGCAGTAACTTCTTGCACATTAAAAAATACAGCAATGTCTGTTGTGTTTACATCTTTCTCTAATATTTTACTGCATTTTATAACATTAAGTATTTATTCCTAAATTTATTAGTATATCACAAGTATTGTAATAACTTTATTTTCAGTAATATAAAATGAATGGAAAGTTACATTCTTGCTGAGCTTTCTTTCTTTGTACTTGAAGATATTGAATAAAGTCTTCCTGCTGAATATATTAAACTGTGCAATATTACTGTGTATGAAACTCTGCAATATTACTGTGTATGAATGGCATTACCAGATGAACATGAAATGCATGAATTATGAAGCCATGAATACAAATCCCCATTTTCAAAATAACAATCAGTTTTTTACCTTGCATTTCGGAAACTCTGATATCAAACTATGTATTTTCCTTTTGTTATCACAATAATATATGCACTTAGGAAAATATTTCAATTAGGGTAATTGCTTATAAAATACAATGTCTTTTGTGATAAAATTCTCCATGACCAACAAGGAACACTTTCCAGGAGATTAAACCACAGATATAGTTAAACAAAATTTGTAGGAATGTTGATAATTGCACCATCTGGTGACTGACAAGAGATTTCATTTGCCACTCATTTACTAATCCATCCAAGAGGAAGGAGTTACTTTCACTTATCCTTTCCGTCTACATTGCATAAATGGCTAAAGGCTACAGTTAGCATTATTGTTTTATTTGTACTCCTAATGCTATATTAAACATCCTTAGAAAAAGAAAACTCGGTCAGAAAAGAGTTAAGGACAAGTAAAAAAATGACCTAACACTTCTAATTATGATTGATTTTTTTTAAAATAAAAATTTTCCTTTTGTCATGCATGAGTTAGTTTAAATAAGTAATACCTGAGCTTTAACCTCAATGTCAGATCACATAATATCTGAGTTCCTTTGCTCTGTATGTACTCTTAGTGTAGGTCAGAGTCAGCTGTACTGGGAGCTGTACATGCTGTGTGGAGGCTCAGCTTTTGCCTGGAGGGATTTCCCAGTTTAATATTCAAAAGGCTTTTACAGATAGTGTTGGAAAGAAATTCTAGTTTGTGTGTGAAGCACAGAAAGAGTAAGAATTGTCTTTGTTGTGCTGGAAGGAGTCTGGCATAAAGACAGTATTCCCCATAAATACGGTAATCATGAAATAGACCTTGACATTTACTTTCTCTTGGACTTCTCTCAGAGATGCTCAGGGCTCTCTACCCTCACTGTCTTGATATGCCTAAGAAAAATCCTCTAGCCTCCCTCACTTACTAAGATACTTCAGAGAAGCTCCAAATAGATATTCCTGACTTCTAGCCAGCCCCTTCCAAATTATTGTTTGGATAGAGGACAGAGTCCTTTGAGCCAAATCATACAGCTTTGGAGATTCATCTACCACTATTTCTTGTTAATTTTTTTTCAATAGCTAAAGTAATCAGGAAATTATTTGTTTTTTTTTTTTTTTTTNNNTTTTTTTTTTTTTTTTCTGAAAAAATATCTGTGATAAGAGAGAAAATCTTGAAAAACTTGTTTAGATAGTAAAAAAACTCATATGAATTTATGGTGGTTTAAACCTCTATGTATGGAATAACTGTAAAATGAAGAATAACAGAACTGGGACCATTCATTTTAGATAATTTGAATGTAAGTGGGTCGGACTTGTTCAGTCATGTGCAAAGTTATTCTCATAACTGGCAGTCTGCTTTGTGATGGTGTCTCAGCTGTAAATGCATTTACTAGCATGCAAACTAGAGATCTCTCTCCTGTGTGAAATTTCAGCCAAGAAATTAAATGCTTGCTTATGGATGATAGGGTTTTTTCCCTGCTGTTTGCAATCTGGCCATGTACAGGAACAGACGCAGTTGAAGACACCAAACAGTTTACACTGAAATATAAATCAGTTAAACAAAATGATGAGCACATTCCAGAGCTGTGACAGATGACTCTATTGTTTGTAATACTGTAAGCAAGAATATGAAGATTTGTGGCCCCTGTGGTGATATCTCTGATACCAAGTGAAACAGTGCTAGGGAGTGCTTGCTGACATTGAGCCCAACTGGTGCAAAAAACCTGAAATCTAAATCATCCCATAGCCATCAAACCCTTCTAGAACGGCAAAAAAGGGTCTGACTCAGCCAGAAGGGGTCTCAAACACTGTAATGGTGTCGAGGGACTACTAGAGAGACTGATGGTTGACCAGGCTGACTACCTGCCAGCATTCTACCAGCTGAAAAATACATGTAATCATGATGCTTGGAACATTTCCTATCAAGGCTTCATTTACTAATGCAGATAAACCCAGCTTCTTTTTTTTTTTTTTTGCCTGGACTTTTACCTTTCACCCAACCTTTTGGTGAGGAACTGAAACTTGCTTCAGGTATTCACATCAGAAATTAAGTATCAGCCAATTATGCTCCCATTTGGAGCATCTTTCCTGAAAGGTATTGCCCACACTAACTTTCATAATTAAGCAATTGTATTACAGGATGATTCTGATAGCCCTGGAAGGTCAAGGCTTTGTTTTCCTCAGAGCTGTGCAAACACATAAACAGAGACAGTTTCTCCACTGAAGATGTTGCAGTTTTATTATGTAAGGTGAAAGCCATCATGTTTAACTCTGAGGAGGTGTCATTTACTTATATAGTATTTTAAAGTATTTATTTACTTTATAGTAAATTGTCATTTACTATAGAAAATTCTGAACTTACAGGACCGAAATCCTGAGTGCACTATCTCAGCAATATACAATCCAGCTGTAATTTTTCAAATATAAGAAAACAAAAATTCATCTGATAATGAAATTCCTTTTGGAAATATTAACGAGAGTCACGTAAATGCATTAGGTGTGCTAGACCTAATGCAAGTTGTTATAATGTCAACAAGATATTTTATAAACCTAAAAAAAAAAAAAAGAAAAGGAAGAAGGACAAGTATTTTCAGCCAACCTTGTAGGTAACACTTATTTTCATGAAAAGCTTTTCTAAGATTTGGGTTTCTATTATGATAATATGAATGTCACAAGAAAGACAATTCTCAAGAATGACATCTTTACTTTTCCCACTTGTTATTGAATATTCTGCAGATGGAAGAACAGGGATTTAAGATCTGCATATTTTCTCAAAGTGAACTTCCAGATTCAGAGATATTCAGAGTCATAAAGGAATAAACCTTCCTATATGATGTGACATTGTAATTGCATTTTTAAACCCCCAGCAAGCATGAAAAGTAAATTATGTCTTTGCTGGCACTGGCTTTGAGCATGGTATTGTCTGCCTGTGTAATATGGAGAACAGACTGTTTAAGCTGTTTAAGATCTTTTGGAGTAGTTTAGTGTTTGATTTCCCACCCCCCCCCCGCCCCCTCCCTTCCTTTACTTACAGACCAAGTGAGGGGCAGCCTGTCCAAAAAAGGAGAAGGCCTGGATTGATTTTAGAGTGTGGACTATGATATGAATATATGTCACTTTTACACGTGTAAGCCTGGGAATTACTGAAATAGTCAGGGATGCCTCCATCCTCGGGACACACAGACTGCTTATTTTGAGCTGCATGCTGACAAATGCTCCTGCACAGGCTCCACTGCTTTATGCACAGCAGCTGCCAGCAGCTGCACCAGCTTTTATGCACCTTCATCTGTCTTTGGCAGGAATTTTCCAAGGATATATGAACCATTGGGAGAGTAAATAAAGATAATTTTCGTCTCATAACAGATGCTTCATAGAACAAAAAAAAGGGAGAGATGTTTCCAGTTATAAATAGAAAATTTCAGGTGTGAGCAGTTTAGACAACATTATTTCCTTGCATGCAGTTTTGATTGTAGAGAAAAAATTAAAAAGAAAGCAAGTAATTAATTTTGTCAAAAAAAAAATTACTAGATGGGAAGGTCATAATTTTAAATAAATTATGAGATTACACAGTATTTTGTTTGAGAAGCAGATACAAAGTTTTATAAATGCAAGATGAGATTCCATAATGGAAATTTATTAAAGGATTCAGTCACAACAACAAGGAAAAAAAAAAGCATAGTATCTGATTAAGGAAGTAAAATAGGTAGTCTGTTAGTTCTCTAAATCTCTGAATGCTTTATACTAATCGTTATAGAGACTTGATATGAAATGTTTTCTCTTTGATGACAAAATGTGACCTAAAACCTTATTTTGCTGTGCTTGACAGTGGTACCATTTTCCCACCTGTTAACACACTGCTATCTTTTCCCAAAGTAATGTTTAGGAGAAAACCAGTGTGTCAGAAGTGAAAACAAACACAAAGTGTCTTGATCCTTCCTTCCCTTTCAGGGTCTGTTGTATCAGACTGCTCAAGTTTTCTAGAGGAAGCTTGAGAATCTTTTCTCATCTTATTCCTTGGCATTCTCCATTGCAAATGAAAGTGTCAATTTTTCATAAATATTTGCCAAGGTTCTGCAGTTGTGTAGGCTGAAAATAGAAGATTAAATAAGTCAAAATTATGCATCAATACTGTATAGCTTGGTTTTGAATGACTCAGCAAAGAATACATGACAACAAACTAAAGAAAAACAAGACATTTCATAGTATTTGATGTTTTTATAATGTGATTAATTAAGATAATATTGTTTAAAAAAAATCTCTTGCTGAATCAGACTGTTCTCTTACCAGATGGTTTTTTGTCCCCAAAAGGATTATGAAGTAATTTTAAATATATTTAGCTTTTTTCCCTTATCAGATGGCTGACAATTTGGATTCCCTAAAGGAGAAAAAAAAATCAAAAAGGGGAAGAAACTTTCTACATTGTTGTTAGTGTATGCATTTTTATATGCCACACAGTATGATACAATGTAAGGAAAGGCTCAGCTGGATCTATATGAATTTTTTGGATTTTATCAAACTCCTGGTTTAAAGATCTCTATATGAAGCAAAGTTCTATGTACTGTGAAGCCAAAATGCCTATTTGTGTGAAATAAAAACTATGAAATTAATGAAATCAATAATTGAATTTGGGCTCACAAAATCTACTAATAATGATTTTCTGTAATAATTATTCTTTGTAATTTTATTTTTCTTCTGATGTCATTGTTTTTAAAGATTTTTTTACCCAGCTGGGGGCCCAAAATGATACAAGATGATATGGAAGGCAAACACTATCTGCAAGGAGTGAATACGAAATGCTAAATACTATCTCTTCTCAATTTATTGCTTACTAGCAAATTAAACTACTTGACATCTATTACTACCTATGAAGATAAACGGTGTTTTCAAAGTGTTGCATCAGGAAAAAAGTCACATTCACATGTCTATAGGGCCATGGATCTTCTTTGAGTAAAATTATACCTTTACATTTTTAAGACATTTTTTTTAGAGCAGCTGATCTGAAAGTTTCTGAAATAGTTAGAATGGAATGTCTCATGCTGTCAGACTTCTCCATCTTTGCAATAAAAGCAAGTGTTGCACACTCTTGCATGGCTT
>VZDJ01000167.1:2556-15317 GCA_008694505.1 Cyanoderma ruficeps
CATCCCTGGGAGTGTTCCAGGCCAGGTTGGATGGGGTTTGAAGCAACCTGGCGAAGTGGACAGGTTGGTAACCTGTCCTTGCTTGCCAAGGGGTGACATCAGGTAAAAACAACCACAAGTATTCCCAAGACTGAGGAGGAGGAGGACGATGAGCTCTGGTGAAGGGCTGGAAAGGGGACCTCAGAATTCCAAAATCAGCTCTCCTATTGCTTTTATTGCATCCTCAAGGGGATTGGCAGTAAATAATGTGGGCTCTAATGCTGATAACCTGGCTGCAAGCATGTCATGGTTTGACACTGGCCAAACACCAGGCACCCACCAAAGCCCTTCGCTCACCTTTTCTTGCTCTCAGGTGAGCAGAGGAGAGGGAAACAAGAATTAACAAAAGGATCATGAGTTGAGATGATGACTTGGAGAAAAAACACCAAAAAGTAAAAAAACATTGGTTCAAATTTAATGGCATTAAGTAAATTTATTATTAACAGAGTCAAAGGAGGAAAATGAGAAGTAAAATAAAACTTTAAAACACCTTTTTTCCCCCATCCCCAACCTCCCACCAACAGTGCAGGGAGACAGGCCATGGGGCTTTGGTCAGTTCGTTATTCGATATTTTCTTCTGTTCGCTCAGGGAGAGGAGGTTTTTTCTGTCAAGTCATGGCATCTCTCTCACAGGAGACAGTTCTCCATGAACTTTACCAGTATGGCTCTAATCTCAGGAGCAACACTCCTGACAAAACTGTTGCAATGTGAGTCCCTCCCATGAGCAAAGAGTCTTCTCAAAATTGATATGGCGTGGGTCACTCTTCCACGAGGTGCAGTCCACCAAAGACAGGCTGCTCTAGTTTGGAAGCAAGGGACCTCTTTCTCTCTCCAGAAGCAGGAGACCTCTCTCCGCACTCAGGTCTCCCACTGGATCACAGCTTTCTCTGGCATGCACCTAACTCCAGCTTGAGCACTTCTCCCACAGCCTGCGAGTGGATTTCTGCATCCCCTCTGCACTGCATGGAGTGCTGGAGGAGAGTTTGTTCCATCATAGTCCTCACTACAGCTCACAGAGGAATCTCAGCTGGGACGTTTGGAGCAATTCTTCCCCCTCTGTTTTCCATTGACCTTGGTGCTGCCATGTTGTTTTCCCTCACATATCCTTACCCTCCCTCTCCTCTCTGCCTAGAGGAAAAACTGCTGCCCATGGGTACCATTGCCAACAAATTCTGCCAGTCCAAAGATTCTTCCAGAATGCCACGGTGCCGAGAGGTTGATCTGGTCCAGGTTCCATGGTGGGAAATCTCTCTCCATGTTCTCTCCACAGGCCAGACGACTCCGTCACCCCGGTGCAGGCAGTGTTGGCCGCTGCCGCGCTGGTGCAATTTAACACCTCTCTGCATGCGGGCGCTGAGCAGGAGAAGCTGCCGCTGCCCTTCTGCCTGGGCACAGCTGGCCAGGGACGGCCGGGCAGGCAAAGCCGGCCACAGGCCACACCACGATGGCAGCGGCCATGGTGCATCGCCGCACGCCGCACCGGGATGGCCCCGGCAGCGCTGCCTCCCCACCCCTGGTATGAACTGCGTGTGCTGCTTTGATTTTCTTCTTAAATGTGTCATCACCGAGGCCTTACCAGCCTCTGCAATTGTGCCAGCAGCATGTCCAGCTTCAGAGCCATCAGAGATTGGCTCCGTCAGACATGGTGGAAGCTTTTGGCAGCTTCTCATAGAAGCCGCTTTCGGTGGCCCTCTGTCGCTACTGAAAAACCAGTCTGTGCCAGATCAACACAAAGCAACTGTTTGCTGCCCTTCCCGTGGTCTGTGTGAACTTGGAAGGAGAGAAATGGCAGTCCATTCATGTTTTGAGAGCCTGGGCATGTTTTGGCAAGGATTCTGGAGCTCATTCCAGAAAGGGAGTTGTTTCTGACAAGCAGCCAGGTGCTTCACCAGCACTGCCAGCACTGCCAGCATTCCAGTGCCACCAGCACCACCAGCAGCCCTCTGCTGCTGGAGGGACAATGAGCCCTCAGGGGAGAGAAACAGGGAATAACAGAAACCTTTCATGAGAGGGAAGGAAGGTGAAGAATGGGACACTGTCCTGGGAAAGAGTTTTTCTAATCAGTGGAAAATGGGGACCCATTCCCAAATGTTATAAACAGGTGGTATGGTGATTGGCTCTCACAAATGTTGAACGAATATTACATGTGTTATAATATTAAAAGAAGCTGTGTTAAGATTCGGAGTGTTTCTAATGTGAGTATTGTGTTCATGTCGAAAGCTGCAATGCTGATCTGGGACCACTGCGGGGAGTCGAAGGCAGAAGGAGTGCACAAGCTCCGGGCAGGCGGGACGAAGGAGGAGCTGTGTGGGAAGAGTGGGATATGTATGGATGTGGAGTTGGCTTACCAAGAGTATCTAAGGGTTGTTACTGTACTGGCCGGGGTGAGTCTGGCCGTGGCTCTGGACCTTGTTTTGTTCCTAATTGTAGTTTAATAAAGGTTTTGAAATTTCAAGAAGCAAGGCATCGATTCTCACAACAAAGGAAAACACCACTTGATCTGCAGGAGCAAATTAAAAAAAATTTAAAAAAAATTAAAACATGAAGCTCCATATCCCTGAGACTGTGGAAGTCTGATGGACCCAAAGTTGTTAAACCACTTCCGAATGCCCCATAACCGCACCGAGCCTTTGCAAACTCCACTAGGACAGGGCACAGGCAGGAGCCAGCAGGACGGGAATGGGGAGCTCCTGGTGATATTTGCACTTTCTCCTTCATGTTACTGACCTGGGAGGAGCCGATTTAGGATATTGATCCCAAAGGAGCAAGAGGTACCGGGAAGGGCCGCTGATCTGCACAGACCCCCTTTGCCTGCTGCTGCCCCACTGGGAACAGGTCAGTGGAATGTTTTCCCTCCTCCCTATCCCACCTCCCTCTCCTCCAGCAGCTGCTCTGCTCCTGCCACCCTCTCCTGGTGACCACAATGCCCTCCCCAGCTCCCCCTCCTCTGCCCCAAGCTTCCCTTCTGCCTCCCCTGCTGAACATCCCAACCCTCCCACCTCCCTCTCCCNGTTAAAAAGTCAAAGCGAGGAAGACCCATCTTACTTCATCATTTTGAGACCCCCACCCCATAAAAGGACCACCGACCCATTTCAAAGAACAAACTGCGCATGCTTAATAGCTTTTTTACTAATTACCATACGAAGCGGGGAATGGGATGTACCAGAGTCATGAATATGCATTTGTGTTTTGGGTATTCAGTATTCTTGTACATAAAAGACCCTGTGATCGTTTGTAAAATTGCGCGTGTGTATTTGGGAGCTATCCCCCACGCTGCCCGGCGTCGTAATAAACATACACTTTCTAACTTTAAACTGTTAGAGAGTCTTTGTCCGTCTTTGTGGATATCGGTGTTAGATCAATATCCATATTTTTTTAATAAATCATTAGTAACCCCAAGGTTGTGGAACTCTGATGGAGGAAAAGTTGCAAAACCACTTCCGAATGCCCCATAACCGCCGAGGCTTTGCAAACAACACTAGGACAGGGCATGGAGAGGAGCCAGAGGGATGGGAGTGGGGAGTTCCTGGTGATCTTTGCACTTTCTCCTTCATGTTGCTGACCTGGGGCTTGCTTTAGGATATTGATCCCAAAGGAGCACGAGGTGGGAGAGTGGCTGAGGATTTCCTTGAGCCACCTGATTAATAAATATCCACAGGATCCCCCTCCCTGTGATGGTGTATTCCTGCAGGAGAAGGCAGCAGGGGCAGTGCCTTGGGTGATTTTTGAGGGATGCTGTGCAGGGAGCACATTGGAGCATGGCTTTCCTCCTCCCTCCTGGATCCACATGGCTCCAAGCAGAGCAGCTGGGCTCAGTTCTGTTCCTTAGCTCTATACCCCATGGAATGACTCATTGCCTCAGCCCCAGAGAATGAACTGCATGTCCTTTGGCTATGCAGATGAGTTTCATGGTGTTTTGAGGGACCTCTTGCCTGCAAACAATGTGACATCTTATGCCCCGGGGAAACACCCAGCACAGAGGTGGTGGAGATTTCCCAAATCCCTGTGGGGCTGGGGCCTCTGGATGGAAAGACAGGGGTTGGGATCACACAGAGCATCCTCCCCTTCTGTCTGGCAGAGCTGTCCCTGCATTCCCAGCTGATGGGAAGAGACACCAGGTAGGGCTGCAGAGCAGGGGAGGAACAGCGACATTCCCTTATTCTTACAGTGGGAATTTGTCATATTCTTTAATTCCAGAATTTAATCCTTCTGAGTAAAGTGCAGGGTTGATGGTGAATTCCGCTAAGCCCTTGTGCCTGTGACCAAAAAGAACATGGAATATGGAAATTGACATCACCAGATGCTTGGACCATTGAATTTCACAAGGATGAGGGGGTTCTGCTGCTGTTCTGCAGAATGGGGCCATCCTCTGGTTCCATGGAACCTCTTGGTTGTGGGCGGGTTGTGTCTGGCCGTGCCTCTGGGCCTTGTTTTTTTCCTGGGTGTAATTTAATAACCTTTTTTAAATTTTTAAGAAGTGAGGTGTCGTTTCACAAAACAAAGAAAAGCACCACTTGATTTGGAGGGGAAAATTAAAAAAAACCAATCAAGTTCAGTAACCTCGAGGCTGTGGAACTCTGACTGCCCCATGACCACACCAAGTCTTTGGAAACAACACCAGGATTGGGCATGGAAAGGGCCAGAGGGACGGGAAGTGCTCTGAATGTTTTGATTCCTCCTGCTGCACTCCTGAGGGACCCTGGGACAGTGGCTGAGGGATTCCTTAAGTCACCTGATAAATAAATATCTGAAGTGTCACCCTCCCTGTGCTGGTGCATCCCCTCCCCCTTTCCAGGCCGCACTGGGATCTAAGGAAGGCTCCTTAGGCCTCAGCCTTGAGGAGCAGCCCCTGGGCTCAGCTCCTCTGGCTCTGATCACAAACACCCTCTGCTCCCAGCAACTGCTGCTGTCCAACCACCTCTGGGCTTTTATGAACAGCCTTGGGAATTATTTTACTTCCCCGAATGGCACAACATCCCTGTTCTCACACTTCAAAGAAAGTTGCCCTCCCAGAGGTGTGGCCAGGGTGAAACATTGTTGTGACTGAAGGGCATGGCTTGGGGCCCTGTAAAGAGCGGGCCAAAAGGAGACCCTTGGAGCTCTCCTGGGCCCCAGCAGGGCTGACCAGAACCTCCCTCGGAGTGGGGCCTCTCTGAGCTGGGATCTCTCCCATTTGCTGCCCTCGAGTGATACCAGAACACCAACAGGTCCTGGGGCCGATCCCCCCCTGCTTGAGGCTCAGCCCTTGGCCCAGTGAGGAGATGCAAACAGATCCAGAGTGAGCATTTCACTACCTCCAAGGGGAATTTCTCACAGGGACCTTGCACTGACTCTGTCTCTCTGTCTGTCTGTCTCTGTCTGCATGCACACAAGTGTGCATCTGCTGTGGGAAATGTGAGAGAAATGCTGCTGTCTCAGGGGTTTAAGTACATGAGGCATCTGATTAAGTCAGACCTGTAAGGAAATATGAGGCATAAATTAGGTTAAATGCTGTTAAGCGTTATTCCTCTGTTGAATTGCTAAATTTCAGGCATAACTGAAGTACTGTTAAGTTGGAGTGCTGTAAAGCTTTTAGGCCATTTTCCTTTTTATCCTTGCCATCACTTTCATAAGGGTCCTTTTGTCCTGTTGTCACATGCACCTAAATGCACACACAAACACACACAGTTTGGTGTGCTGTTGCTTAATATTAAACCTGTTTTTTATTGATATCCTTGCTGGTGCTTTTGTGCCTTCAGAAATTCTTCCCCTGCCCTGGCTTTGGCCTCTCCCTCAGCAGGCTCAGATGGTGTGTTGGGGCTTTGGGCACAAACGGGACAGGACTGCCGGGGCAGCTGTTCTCAATCTTCAATGAAGCATCAGTCTCATTACTGGGTAGAGACTATTGGAAAAAGCAACGCCCCACTGCCTGCCAGCAGCAGCCTCAAATTTCTTCGTTACAAAGCATCTTAAAATTTTTCAGCCAATAACATATTGTTAAAGCTTACAGACCATTGTTCTAACTACTCAATTATAGCAGATGCACAGCTGCTTTGAACAATGTTTGTTTGTATGTTTTTCTATTAACAATACACAATACCCTAATTAAGCTTAAGACCTTCTGCTGTCTTGTCAGGCATATACCTTGTTTGCTATGCTACTGTATCTTTTCTAATTTCAAACTTTTTCAGTGGCAGCATATTCTGAGTTTTCAGCTTTTTCTGTTTGAGGTCTGCTTTTTCAGCTCCTAAAAATCCTTTTTACTTTAAGTGCTTCCCACAATTCCCCTGCTTGGTTTAACTGAGAAGAAACTTTCTTAACTTTCTCGTTTATTTACTACCTTATGTTACATAGCTCTACTACAATACCTATTTCTTTTTGTTCATCTAAGTCACTTTTCTTGCCTTCTTTAAGCATTGCAATTATAAAGCACAACAATTAATGCTGTAAAAGATCTAGTCTAATCTAAAGGGTTTATGTCAAATCCAATAGAAGTTGCTCTTTATTCTAATGAGTCTCATCTGTTCCAAGGTCTCAATTCAAAACCTTCGTCTATGTCTATACTTGCATCCACTACCTTTGTAACATCCTGAGGAGTTTCTGTAATTTCCCTTTCTACATCTCTCCCTCGAAGGCCAAGAACTTCCTTGATGCTTCTGCCTGTCCGAGCACACTGGGGTATACAAGGCACCACTACTGGTATCACTACTAAAATAACCAACACATACAAACCTACTTTACAAAGTTCCTTCAACCAATGTGCAAAGTTCCATCCGTTGAACAAATCACCTCACCTTGATCCATCATCTTCCTTGATACGAGCTGTTAAATCTGTCAGCTTTTGTATACTTTTGGGAATGGATTCAGAGTGCTCAGACAGGTTCATACAACACAACAGAAACTACACTTTTGCCAAAAGAGCTCTATGAATCCAACAATTCCCACACCTTTTACATTCCCATAAAACTCAAGGGTCACAGTCCTTGCAGGTGGGACACAGCACGTCCAGCATAAACTGTGCTCTCTGTGCCGCTCCCATATGTGTTCCTGCTGCTCTGCTCGAGGAGCTGTCAGTGCGTTCTTGTGCGTGACATGACTTCACCTTCTTCTCTGGAATCCATTTCAGTTTAGCTTCAACATCAGGGGTTTCTACCTGGGCTGTAGTTGCAGATGACTACTGAAATGACTAACAATTGACGAATTAGAATCTATCAAGGAGCAGTTCAAAACCTTAAGAACATACAATGCATTTTATAAACATTCTTAAAACAGCATATGCAATAAAACAAGAAACTTAAAATATGTAAGGATAAGTTAAATCATACACGTAATCAATAACACATATAAAAGTAGATAATTATCAGTGTCTGTCTAAAATATTGTACCATCACCCAGGGTCTGCAACAGCTCAGTCTTCACATTATATCAGTTAAGAATCAGATGAATCATCTCCGGATCATGATTCTCCAAAGTTGCTTTAAAATTAAGTCCAGCTGTCATATTGATAAGGTCCAATTGTCAAGTCAAAAATAACTGGAATATTGTTTGGATGCAGAAAACACCTGGGTCTGTTGGTAAATCTCCCATCCAGGTAGAGTCAGGATGTGACCAAGACCCAGACACTAAACTAGAGGGATGTCCCTTAACATATTTCAAAACAAGGCTCTCAGCAGTAATAGCTATAAAACTGTTAGAACACAGCAAACTGTTAGAACACATTTGTATAAATTAAACAAATAACATCTAGGACAAAAATTAATCAAACCATGCAGAATCTCGTTTTCTCTGAACTTTCTTTCAGCATAGAGATGCTCACTGGAAGAAATCACAAGACAAGCAGTTCATAGGAAGCTGTCAACCAAGTTCAGATATTTCTTTCTGGAATCTTAAAAAATACTCGAGGATTAAGAAACAGCAGTGGATCCACTCATATAGAAAGTAAAAGGACAAATCAAAGAGCTTAATTAGAGAAACACACACCGTAACTAGAAAACAAAAATGAGATTTCAAAATCATCATTTGCATTAGTAAAAGCAAGGCTTTTAAGGATGTAGGGGTGGGACTGCTCCTCTGGACACTGCCTTTCAAGACCTTGTGTTAGTCAGTCTAGAAAGGCACCAGAGGCCTCAGTTTTGCTTTGCATCATTGTGGAGTAAGCATTCATGTGACTACCTGCTCCTTCAACAGTGAGCAAGGCTTTTCTAGCAGCATTCTTTAGATCCTCAAACACAACCCTGGGCAGTTCACCTGCCTGGTCTTTGGGCTTATCATGCAGAGCATCTCTGGCTAGGTGAGCTATGGTAAAACGAGCATAAGGAGTACCCACACAGCCTTCAATTAACCTGTTGAGAAGCTTCCTCCACTCCAAGTCCCACAGGATGTACTGGGAATTGGATAAAATCATGGAAACCACATTACGACAATCTGCTGGAACAAGCCAATAAGAATTCAAAATACTTTTCGCCACATTATTAAAAGAAGAAGTCAGTCCACTATCCTTTGCTGCTTGTCTAAGTTCTTTAACATCATGATGTGACATGGTCTCATATTGGAGATGTCATTGATTTCTTCATTGATATCTTACAGGCATGGCTAGGAATTTTTCATTTGAGGAATCAGAATCCTTATCTTGTCTAAGATTTCCTTTGACATTGGACCAATCAGTTAAGCGTGGTGAATTAGTCTTGGAATTGTCTCCTGGAGGCTGCCCTGCTTTTTCAGAAACCGAGGAAGCCTCTGGCTTGGATTGGGGCAAATCAGGACCCTGTGTTAAATTTGTGGGAGCAGAGTTAGGTAAGGCAGGACCACCCTCTGAGCTTATTCCAGTGTCTCATATTTGGATGCATGTAGTGTCTCAGCTTCTCCTGAGCCAGGAGCAGTGACAGGGATCTGTGCTGGTGACAGGGGTCTGTGCCCTGACTGCGGCCTGAGGCACTCGGGCTGGCTGTCCAAGCCGAGGATTAGAAAAAGGTTGAAAACTCCCCATCCTGTTAACAATGGAAACTCCCTCCCCCCGTTTCAGTGGTGCAGCAGCAGCAGCAGAAGAAGCAGCAGAGCCAGCAGCTCCGGGAACGGGAGCCTCGGGGCCGGGGGGCCAAGCCCCGGGAACGGAGATGTTCCGAGCCGCGGCTGTGCCGGAGAAGGAAGTGGGGAGGGTGTGCCGGTGTTACAGCAACGGGTGGGGGTCGGCAAGGTGCCTGAGCGGCTGCAAACTGCATTGGTACCACAGGTGATGCAGGAAGCTGCGAGCAGAAAGACTGAGAGAGCCCCTAAATGCAGGAAACTGCGGCGAAGATAATAAGACAAACGAGAGAGGGTTGCATACGGGGCTGTTTCGGTGGAGGGAGAGGAGAGGGAGAGGCTGCAGAGACTGCAGAGAGGGACTTTGGACAAGGGCATGGAGTGACAGGACACGGGGGAATGGCTTCCCACTGCCAGAGAACGGGGTTAGGTGCAATATTGGGAAGAAATTCCTCCCTGTGAGGGTGTTGAGGCCCTAACACAGGTTCCCAGAGAACCTCTGGCCACCCCATCCCTGGAAGTGTTCCAGGCCAGGTTGGATGGAGTTTGAAGCAACCTGGGCGAGTGGACAGGTTGGTAACCTGTCCTTGCTTGCAAAGGGGTGAGATCAGGTAAAAACAAGCACAAGTATTCCCAAGACTTGAGGAGGAGAATGAGCTCTGGTGAAGGACTGTAAAGAGGACCTCAGAACCCCAAAATATGGTCTCCTATTGCTTTTATTGCATCATCAAGAGGATTTGCAGTAAGTAATGTTGGCTCTAATGCTGATAACCTGGCTGCAAGCATGTCATGGTTGGACACTGGCCAAACGCCAGGCAGCTGCAAAACCCCTTCACTCACCTTCTCTTGCTCTCAGCTGAGCAGAGGAGAGGGAAACAAGAATTAACAAAGGGCTCATGAGTTGAGATGAGAACTGAGAGAAAATAACCCTAAGAGTAAAAAAAATTTGTTCAATTTGAATTATATTATGTAAATTTATTATTAACAGAGTCAAAGGATGAAAATGAGAAGGAAAATAAAACTTTAAAACACCATTTTTCCCCCCAGCCCCAACTCCCACTGACAGTGCAGGGAGACAGGCCACGGGGCTTTGGTCAGTTGGTTATTCAGGATCTTCTTTGTTCTCTCAGAGAGACGCGGGTTTTTTTCTGCTATGTCATGGGGGCTCTTCAACGGGAGACAGTTCTCCATGAACTTCTCCAGTCTGGCTCTAATCTCAGGAGCAGCACTCCTGACAAAACTGTTGCAATGTGAGTCCCTCCCATGGGCAAACAGTCTTCTCAAAATTGGTATGGCTTGGGTCACTCTTCCACAGGGTGCAGCCTTCCAAAGACAGGCTGCTCTAGTTTGGAAGCAAGGGACCTCTTTCTCTCTCCAGAAGCAGGAGCCCTCTCTCTGCACTCAGATCTCCCACTGGATCACAGCTTTCTGTGGCATGCACCTAACTCCAGCTTGAGCACTTCTCCCACAGCCTGTGAGTGGATTTCTGCATCCCCTCTGCACTGCATGGACTGCTGGAGGAGATTTTGTTCCATCATAGTCCTCACTACAGCTCACAGAGGAATCTCAGTGGGGATGTTTGGAGCACTTCTTCCCCCTCTGTTTTCCATTGACCTTGGTGCCCCCATGTTGTTTTCCCTCACATATCCTTACCCTCCCTCTCCTCTCTGCCTAGAAGGAAAACTGCTGCCCATGGGTACCATTTCCAACAAATTCTACCAGTCCAAGAATTCTTCCAGAATTCCACGGTGTCGAAAGGTTGATCTGGTCCAGGTTCCATGGTGGGAAAGATTATCTCTCTCCATGTTCTCTCCACAGGCCAGATGACCCCGCTGCCCCTGTGCAGGCTGCTGTGATTTTCTTGTTAAATGTGTCATCACCGAGCCCTTACCAGCCTCTGCAATTGTGCCAGCAGCATGTCCATCTTCAGAGCCATCAGAGATTGGCTCCGTCAGACATGGCGGAAGCTTCTAGCAGCTTCTCATAGAATCCGCTTTCGGTGGCCCTCTGCCCCTACCGAAAAACCAGTCTGTGCCAAGTCAACACAAAGCAACAACTGTTTGCTGTCCTTCCCCTGGACTGTGTGAGCCTGCATTAGAATGAAAAAATGGGAATTCTTGGGTCAGTTGTGCTTTCTTGGGCCCAGGGCAGGTTTTGGGAATGGTCCCAGACCTCTTCCCTGAACGGGAATTGTTTCTGACAAGCAGCCAGGTGCTTCACCAGCACTGCCAGCACTGCCAGCATTCCAGTGCCACCAGCAGCCCTCTGCTGCTGGAGGGACAATGGCCACTCATGAAAGAAAAATGAGAAATGGTAGAAACCTGTCAGGAGTGGGAAGACAGTCAGAGAATGGGACATTGTCCGATGGAAGAAATGTTTCTAATCAGGAGGAAAAGAGGACCCATTCTATTCTTCATGTGTTGTTTTGACAAAACTCATTTCCTTTGTAATGATAAAAAAAAAAGTTAAAAAAAAAAAAGGCAACCAAACCAACGGAAGTGAAACAGTAATGTAGCCAAAGATGCAATTTCATACTCCCCCATGACCCACCAACAAACAACAGCAATACAGAGCAGAGAGAGAGCCAGCGGGATGGGAATGGGGATCTTCTGGTGATCTGGGCACTTTCTCCTTCATGTTACTAACCTGGGAGGAGCCAATTTAGCATTTTTATCCCAAAGGAGCACCAGGTACCAGGAAGCACCGCTGATCTGCACAGACCCCCTTTGCTGCTGCTGCCCCACTGGGAACAGGTCAGTGCAATGTTTTCCCCCCTCCCTACCCCACCTCCCTCTCCTCCAGCACCTGCTCTGTTCCTGCCACCCTCTCCTGGTGACCACAGTGCCCTCCCCAGCTCCCCCCTCCTCTGCCCTGTGCATCCCCTCTGGATCTTGACATTCAAATCAGTTGAAATAAACTTTCTAACACAATGGGAAGCATTAGGACGCAGGAATTCTGTACCTGCACAGGACACACAGAAGGATCTCTCCTTGATCTGTGTGTGTGGTGAGACTTTACAACAGGGAGTTTATCCATTATAGCTGCACATAATCATTAATATGTGTTTTTTATCTAATATACGAACATCCCTTTCTTGGAATTATTTTCCGTGTGTCCTCCTCCTACTGGAAGTCCCATTATGATCCTGGAGGATCATTCAGAGGGGTCTCTGGTGGTCGTAGCCACTGAGTGCTGTGATATTAAAGGTGACCTTGCCTTGAACTTTTGCTTTGGCCATGGGCTGTTGTTTCCTGTGACTGAACTTGCCTCAAAGCCACTGCAGATCTCCTTCTTTGTTTCTGCACTGGCTCCAGGCATATTTATCATCCTGTGTGCTCCTGAGGAGCACATTGGAGCTGGGCTTTCCTCCTCCCTCCTGGGTCCTAGAACACTATGGCCAGGAGGAGCAGAGACACTGCCAGGGTCCCATGTGGAGCAGGGGAGGAGGGGGGCTGTCAGGGGAGAAAAAATCAGCCCTGGGTGTGTTCTGGGGTGTCAGAGCAGTCTGGAAGGGTCAGGAGAGGGTCAGAGGGGGTTGGAGGGGGTCTGGATGCCGGCAAACCCAGAGGAGAGCAGAGCCTGACAGGCCACACTCAGAGTGGGGGAGTGGCTGCTGTGTGGGAAACCTGTGGGATGGGATAGGATGGGGTGGGAACGGAGTGCAGAGATGGGATGGGATGGGATGGGATGTGGACTGGACGGGACAGGACAGGACAGGACAG
>VZDJ01000167.1:24509-41022 GCA_008694505.1 Cyanoderma ruficeps
TTTTTAAGATTTTCTTCTGTTCTCTCAGGGAGAGGAGGGTTGGAGGGTTTTTCCACTATGTCATGGGAGCTCTTCCACGGGAGACAGTTCTCCAGTAACTTCTCCAGTCTGGCTCTAATCTCAGGAGCAGTACTCCTGACAAAACTGTTGCAACGTGAGTCCCTCCCACGGGCAAGCCCTCTTCTCAGAATTGTTTTGACTTGGGTTTCTCTTCCTCGTTTGCCGCCGCGCAGGCACAGGAAGAGGTTTTTGCCCTCCAGCGTCAGGTGGGGCGGCTTTAAAAGAGCCTTTAGGGAGCGCGGGGACCCCGAGCGGGCAAACAGGGGAGGGGCACGGCTGAAGGGCACGGCAGTTCATGGGGCAGTTCACGGGGCAGTTTGCCCAGGCAGGGCTGGAGATTTTTTTCTTTTAGTTTGCAGTTCTGTTGGTTAGTTTTTGGGTTTTTTCTTAGTAATGGTTGGTACACGATCCAAAACTGCAGTTAGTCAGTGTATGTAGCCAGGTAGAATGCTCCAAGAAGGATGTGTCTGTCCAGACCCATTCCTGTCAGGAGTGTTTGAGCTCTGCAGAGGCATCAGGGAGAGTTGCAGAAGTCTGCATGTGCTGTGAACAAGTGAATGATCTCCTTTTGTTGGTTGCTGAGTTCAGGGATGAAGGTGATAGACTAAGGAGTATTAGGGAAAGTGAAGGGGAAATAGATTAGTGGAGTTCTGTCCCTAACAGAGGCCCCACCAAGAGTCAGGGGACTCTGATGCCTCCCACTGCCAGGCACGGGGAGGACACCTGGTGGATGGAGGGGAGTGGAAATGGGTTCCTACTCGGGGAGGTCATGGAAATTTCCCCCAACCCCATCACCTAGCCAGGTGCCACTTCAGAATAGGTGTGAGGCTGTTGGGAAAGATGGGACAGGAAAAGCTTACAAATACGATTGCCTGGCAAGAGAGACTGAGAATATAAAACCTGTGAGTGAAATAGAAATGAAAGCTAGATTTGAGATGTAGGCATGGCAGGAAGGAAGACTATGATTAGATGGGAGATGGGTTAAGTGATAACAAACAATGGGACACTAAGGGACCCAAGGGTGTAGCCCCATCCCACCCTGCCAAGGTATCAAAGAAAAGGTAAATAAGAAGATGGCCTTTAGAGTTTAGAATACAGAGTGATATGGCAATATAGGAGTTCTCATAGGCTCTATGCAAAACCTGTAGGTTTTGTATCTCATGTGGGTTGGTCACTGTAAATTAGAATATTCAACAAAAAGGAGATATAAGGTATTGTAACAAGGTCCTCCCTCTCTTACTTTACTGTTCTTACTTTACTGCTCTTACTCTCTTCTCTCTTACCTCACCTCACCACCTCTTCCACCTCCTACCCTTATCTCTCTCTCTCCCCCCCTCTCTTTGGGGCACCCCTTCAGCTGAGGCTGGTGACTGGAGGCAAGGCACTTTTAACCCACAACCCTTGCAATAAAACCACGTGTTCTCAAGGGTGTCTCAGGTCTGCAGAGTTCCCTCTCCCTGCCGTCCATGGATGTTCCTACATGAGGCCCTGGATCTAGAGGGTCAGTCAGATGATGTAGAAGAGATTGATCTGCCCACTGAGCCTCCCAGTTATGCCTCATCAGTCAGACAGATTACTACTTCTAACATTAAAAAGAAAAGAAGTGTGGTCATCATGGGTGACTCCCTTCTGAGGGGAGCAGAGGGCCCCATATGTCCAGCAGTCCCAACCCACAGGGAGGTCTGCTGCCTCCCTGGGGCTCCCATACAGGATATTACTGAGAGACTTCCTGGGCTGATTCAGCCCTCAGATTACTAGCCACTGCTGATACTCCAGGCTGGCAGTGATGAGATTGGAAAGAGAAGTGCTAAGGCTATAAAAAGGCACTTTAGGGCATTGGGTCCCGTGGTTGATAGGGCAGGAGTACAGGTACTGTTCTGTTCAGTCCCTTTCATGGCAGAAAAGTATGATGAAAGGAATTGGAGAACTCCCACTATCAACAAGTGGCTCAAGGGTTGGTGTCAACAGCAGAATTTTGGGTTCTTTGATCATGGGGCAACCTTTTCAGTGCCTGGCCTGTTGGAACCGGATGGGCTTCATTTCTCTGAAAAGGGTAGGAGGTTTTTAGCTCATGAAGTGGCAGAACTCATTGAGAGGGCTTTAAACTAGGTTTGAAGGGGAAGGGGATGGACTATCTGGGGGCAGGCCCAAGGGTGATCAACCTAAGTTAGGGGTGAAGTCATTAGCCCAGCTGAGGTGCATGTGCACTAAGGCATGCAGCATGGGTAATAAGCAGGAAGAGCTTGAAGCCTTGGTGCAGCAGCAGAACTGTGACATGGTCGCTGTCACAGAAACGTGGTGGGACGACGCACGTGGCTGGAGCGCTGTGCTGGATGGCTACAGGCTCTTCAGAAGAGACAGGAACGGGAGAAGGGGTGGAGGGTGGTCCTTTATATTAGGAAGGCTTTTGGTGCCATAGATAACTAGTGATGATGAAGTGGAATGCTTAGGGATAAGAATTAAGGGGAAGGCCAGTAAGGCTGACATCTTCTTGGGAGTCTGTTCTCGTCCACCCAGCCAAGAAGGAGAGGTGGACAACCTATTCTATAAGCGGCTGGAGAATGTTTCAGGAGCACCAGCTCTTGTTCTTGTAGGTGACTTTAACCTACCAGCCATCTGCTGGGAACTTAATAGGGCAGAAAGGAGGCAGTCCAGGAAGTTCTTAGAACGTATGGAGGACAACTTCTTGTTGCAGCTGGTGAGTGAGCCCACTATGGTAGGGTTATGTTTGATATGTTGTTTACAAATAGAGATGTGCTGGTAGGAGATGTGGTACTTGGAGGCTGCTTTGGGCACAGTGATCATGAAATTGTAGAGTTCTCAATATTCAGTGAAGTTAGGAGGAGTTTCAACAAGACTTTTATACTGGACTTTTGGAGGGCAGACTTTGACCTATTCAGGAGGCGTGTGCCGAGAGTTTCTTGGGAAGTGGTTTTTAAAAACAAAGGAGTCCAGGAAAGGTGAGCCTGCTTCAAAACAGAGATCTTGAGGGCACAGGAACAGGCTGTCCCTGGGTGCCAAAAAGTGAGTCAACCTGGATGGGTAACAAGATTTTGAATGAACTTAAGAATAAAAAAAAAGGATGTGTCATGTCTGAAAGGAGGGTCAGGTTTCTCAGAAAGCATTTAGGGCAGCTGCTAGGGCATGTAGGAAGATAATTAGAGAGGCCAAAGTTCAATTTGAACTTAATTCGGCAACATCAGTAAAGGATAATAAAAAAATCTTTTTACAAATATGTTAATGGTAAAAGGAAGGATGAGACCAACCTTTGTTATCTATTGGATGCAGGAGGGAACTTAGTAACTGCAGATGAGAAGGCAGAAGTGCCTAACGCCTTTTTTGTTTCAGTCTTTAGTGGGAAGATGGCTTGTTCTCAGGATAATTGTCCTACTGGGTTGGTTGGTGAACAGTGTCAGGGAACGGAGTGGTCCTCCTGTTACCCAGGAGGAGGCAGTCAGAGAAACGTTGAGCTGCTTGAATGTCTACAAATCTCTGGGCCCAGATGGGATCCATCCCAGGGTGATGAGGGAGCTGGCAGATGAGCTTGCCAAGCCGCTCTCCATCATTTACCAACAGACTTGGCTCACTGGTGAGGTTCTGGATGATTGGAAACTGGCCAATGTGATTCCCATTCATAAAAACGGTAGAAAGGAGGATCCTGGTAATTATAGGCCAGTTAGCCTGCCCTCAGTACAAGGCAGGATAATGCAGCAGTTTCTATTGAGAGCTATTATGCAGCATTTACAAGATGGCCAGGGTATCAGACCCAGCCAGCACGGGCTTAGGGAGGGTAGGTCATGTTTGAGCAACCTGGTCTCTTTTTAGGTGACCCACCTGGTGGATCCAGGAAAGGCTGTGGATATTGTCTGTTTGGACTTCAGCAAAGCCTTTGACACTGTCTCCTGCAGCACGCTCCTGGAAAAGCTGGAAGCCCATGGCTTGGACAGGAGCACTCACTGCTGGGTTAGGAACTGGCTGGATGGCCGGGCCCAGAGAGTGGTGGGGAGCGGTGCTGCATCCAGCTGGCAGCCAGGCACCAGCGGTGTCCCTCAGGGATCTGCACTGGGGCCAGTTTTGTTTAATATTTTTATTGATGACATGGATGAGGGTATTGACTCTTTCATTAGTAAATTTGCAGACAACACTAAGCTGGGAGCATGTGTCAATCTGTTGGAAGGTAGGAGGGCTCTGCAGAGAGACCGGGAAATGATTGGATGGAAGGGCAGAATCCAACAGGATGACGTTTAATCAGTCCAAATGCCAAGTCCTGCATTTTGGCCACAATAACCCCCTGCAGTGTTATAGGTTGGGGACGGTGTGGCTGGACAGTGCCCAGGCAGGAAGGGACCTGGGGGTTCTGGTCGATAATCCACTGAACATGAGCCAGCAGTGTGCCCATGTGGCCAAGAAGGCCAATGGCATCCTGGCCTGGATCAGGAATGGTGTGTCCAGCAGGAGCAGGGAGGTCATTCTTCCCCGTGCTTGGCACTGGTGAGGCCACACCTTGAGTGCTGTGTCCAGTTCTGGGCCCTCAGTTTAGGAAGGACATTGAGACACTTGAGCACATCCAGAGGAGGCAACAAGGCTGGTGAGGGGCTTGGAGCACAAGCCCTGTGAGGAACGACTGAGGGAGCTGGGGTTGTTTATCCTGGAGAAAAGGAGACTCAGAGGTGACCTTATCACTCTCTACAGCTTCCTGAAAGGTGGCTGTGCTCAGGTGGGGGCTGGTCTCTTTCTTCAGGCAGCAACTGACAGAACAAGGGGACACAGTCTCAAACTGCATCAAGGCAAATGTAGGCTGGATATGGGGAAAAAGATTTTCACAGAAAGGGTAATTGAGTATTGGAATGGTCTGCATGGGGAGGTGGTGGATTCACCATCTCTGGATGGGTTTAAGAAAAGACCAGATGTGGCACTTGGTGCCAGGGTTTAGTTGAGATTAGGGTGAGGTTGGACTTGATGATCCTGGAGGTGCCTTCCAACATAATGATTCTGATTCCACAGGGTGCAGTCCTCCAAAGACAGGCTGCTCTAGTTTGGAAGCAAGGGACCTCTTTCTCTCTCCAGAAGCAGGAGCCCTCTCTCTGCACTCAGGTCTCCCACTGCATCACAGCTTTCTCTGGCATGCACCCACTCCAGTTTGAGCCCAAGCCCTTCTCCCACAGGCTACAAGTGGATTTCTGCATCCCCTCTGCACTGCATGGAGTGCTGGAGGACAGTTTGTTCCATCATAGTCCTCACTACAGCTCACAGAGGAATCTCAGCTGGGATGTTTGGAGCACTTCTTCCCCCGTTGTTTTCCATTGACCTTGGTGCCACCATATTGTTTTCCCTCACATGTCCTCACCCTCCCTCTCCTCTCTGCCTAGAAGGAAAAATGCTGCCCATGGGTACCATTGCCAACAAATTCTGCCAGTCCAAAGATTCTTCCAAAATTCCATTGTGCCAAGAGGTTGATCTGGTGCAGGTTGGATGTTGGGAAATGTCTCGCCATGTTCTCTCCACCGGCCAGACAACCCTGCGGCCCCCGTGCAGGCTGCTTTGATTTTCTTCTTAAATGTGTCATCACCAAGGCCTTACCAACCTCTCTCATTGTGCCAGCAGCATGTCCATCTTCAGAGCCATTAGAGATTGGCTCCGTCAGACATGGTGGNAGACAGGACAGGGAGAAGGGGTGGAAGGGTGGTCCTTTATATTAAGAAGGGTTTTGGTGCCATAGATATTATAACTAGTGATGATGAAGTGGAATGCTTAGGGATAAGAATTAAGGGGAAGGCCAGTAAGGCTGACATCTTCTTGGGAGTCTCTTCTCGTCCACCCAACCAGGAAGGAGAGGTGGACAACCTATTCTATAAGCAGCTGGAGAATGTTTCAGGAGCTCCAGCTCCTGTTCTTGTAGGTGACTTTAACCTACCAGCCATCTGCTGGGAACTTAATAGGGCAGAAAGGAGGCAGTCCAGGAAGTTCTTAGAACGTATGGAGGACAACTTCTTGTTGCAGCTGGTGAGTGAGCCCACTATGGTAGGGTTATGTTTGATATGTTGTTTACAAATAGAGATGTGCTGGTAGGAGATGTGGTACTTGGAGGCTGCTTTGGGCACAGTGATCATGAAATTGTAGAGTTCTCAATATTCAGTGAAGTTAGGAGGAGTTTCAACAAGACTTTTATACTGGACTTTTGGAGGGCAGACTTTGACCTATTCAGGAGGCGTGTGCAGAGAGTTTCTTGGGAAGTAGTTTTTAAAAACAAAGGAGTCCAGGAAAGGTGAGCATGCTTCAAAACAGAGATCTTGAGGGCACAGGAACAGGCTGTCCCTGGGTGCCAAAAAGTGAGTCAACCTGGATGGGTAACAAGATTTTGAATGAACTTAGGAATAAAAAAAAGGATGTATCATGTCTGGAAGGAGGGTCAGGTTTCTCAGGAAGAATTTAGGGCAGCTGCTAGGGCATGTAGGAAGATAATTAGAGAGGCCAAAGTTCAATTTGCACTTAATTTCGCAACATCAGTAAAGGATAATAAAAAAATCTTTTTACAAATATGTTAATGGTAAAAGGAAGCATGAGACCAACCTTTGTTATCTATTGGATGCAGGAGGGAACGTAGTAACTGCAGATGAGGAGAAGGCAGAAGTACCTAACGCCTTTTTTGTTTCAGTCTTTAGTGGGAAGATGGCTTGTCCTCAGGATAATTGTCCTACTGGCTTGGTGGACGATGTCAGGGAACAGAGTGGTCCTCCTGTTATCCAGGAGGAGGGAGTCAGAGAAATGTTGAGCTGCTTGAATGTCTACAAATCTCTGGGCCCAGATGGGATCCATCCCAGGGTGATGAGGGAGCTGGCAGATGAGCTTGCCAAGCCGCTCTCCATCATTTACCAACACACTTGGCTCACTGGTGAGGTTCCAGATGATTGGAAACTGGCCAACGTGATTCCCATTCATAAAAAGGATAGAAAGGAGGATCCTGGTAAATATAGGCCAGTTAGCCTGCCCTCAGTACAAGGTAGGATAATGGAGCAGTTTCTATTGAGAGCTATTATGCAGCATTTACAAGATGCCCAGGGTATCAGACCCAGCACGGGCTTAGGGAGGGTAGGTCATGTTTGAGCAACCTGGTCTCTTTTTTGGTGACCCGCCTGGTGGATGCAGGAAAGGCTGTGGATGTTGTCTGTTTGGACTTCAGCAAAGGATTTGACACTGTCTCCCACAGCACTCTCCTGGAAAAGCTGGCAGCCTGCAGCTTAGACAGGAGCACTCATTGCTGGGTTAGGAAGTGGCTGGATGGCCGGGCCCAGAGAGTGGTGGGGAACGGTGCTGCATCCAGCTGGGGACAGTCACCAGTGGTGTCCCTCAGGGATCTGTATTTGGGGCAGTTTTGTTTAGTATTTTATTAATGACATGGATGAGGGTATTGAATCATTCATTAGTAAATTTGCAGAAGACACTAAGCTGGGAGCGTGTGTCGATCTGTTGGAAGGTAGGAGGGCTCTGCAGAGAGACCTGGAACGATTGGATGGATGGGCAGAATCCAACAGGATGAAGTTTAATCAGTCCAAGTGCCAAGTCCTGCACTTTGGCCACAATAACCCCCTGCAGTGTTACAGGCTGGGGACGGTGTGGCTGGACAGTGCCCAGGCAGGAAGTGACCTGGAGGTTCTGGTCGATAATCGACTGAACATGAGCCAGCAGTTTGCCCACGTGGCCAAGAAGGCCAACAGCATCCTGGCCTGGATCAGGAATAGTGTGTCCAGCAGGAGCAGGGAGGTCATTCTTCCCCTGTACTCAGCACTGGTGAGGCCACACCTTGAGTGCTGTGTCCAGTTCTGGGCCCTCAGTTTAGGAAGGACATTGAGACGCTTGAACACATCCAGAGGAGGCAACGAGGCTGGTGAGGGGCTTGGAGCACAAGCCCTGTGAGGAACGACTGAGGGAGCTGGGGTTGTTTATCCTGGAGAAAAGCAGACTCAGAGGTGACCTTATCACTCTCTACAGCTCCCTGAAAGGTGGCTGTGCTCAGGTGGGGGCTGGCCTCTTTCTTCAGGCAGCAACTGACAGAACGAGAGGACAAAGTCTCAAACTGCACCAAGGGAAATGTAGGCTGGATATCGGGGAAAAGTTTTTCACAGAAAGGGTAATAAAGTATTGGAATGGTCTGTGTGGGGAGGTGGTGGATTCACCATCTCTGGATGGGTTTAAGAAAAGACCAGATGTGGCACTTGGTGCCATGGTTTAGTTGAGATTAGGGTTGGGGTGGACTTGATGATCCTGGAGGTGTTGTCCTACCTAATAATTCTGATTCTGATTCCACGGGGTACAGTCCTCCAAAGACAGGCTGCTCTAGTTTGGAAGCAAGGGACCTCTTTCTCTCTCCAGAAGCAGGAGCCCTCTCTCTGCACTCAGGTCTCCCACTGGATCACAGCTTTCTCTGGCATGCACCCACTCCAGTTTGAGCCCGAGCCCTTCTCCCACAGGCTGCGAGTGGATTTCTGCATCCCCTCTGCACTGCATGGAGTGCTGGAGAACAGTTTGTTCCATCATCGTCCTCACTACAGCTCACAGAGGAATCTCAGCTGGGACGTTTGGAGCACTTCTTCCCCCTCTTTTTTCCATTGACCTTGGTGCTGCCATGTTGTTTTCCCTCACATGTCCTCACCCTCCCTCTCTTCTCTGCCTAGAGGATAAACTGCTGCCCATGGGTACCATTGCCATTAAATTCTACCAGTTCAAGGATTCTTACAGAATTCCGCGGGACAAGGAAGTTGATCTGGTCCAGGTTCCATGTTGGGAAATCTCTTGCCATGTTCTCTCCACCGCCCAGACGACCATTCTGCCCCTGAGCAGGCTGCTGTGATTTTCTTCTTAAATGTGTCATCACCGAGGCCTTACCAACCTCTCTCATTGTGCCAGCAGCATGTCCATCTTCAGAGCCATCAGAGATTGGCTCCATCAGACATGGTGGAAGCTTCTAGCAACTTCTCATAGAAGCCGCTTTCGGTGGCCCTCTGCCCCTACCGAAACACCAGTCTGTGCCAAATCAACACAAAGCATCAACTGTTTGCTGTCCTTCCCTTGGGCTGTGGGAGCCTGCACTGCAATGATAGAAATGAGAGTCCATGGCCCAGGGGTGCTCCCATGAGCCCAGGGCAGGTTTTGGCAAGGATTATGGAGCTCGTCCCGAAACAGGAGTTGTTTGTGACAAGCAGCCAGGTGCTTCACCAGCACTGCCAGCACTGCCAGCATTCCAGTGCCACCAGCACCACCAGCAGCCCTCTGCTGCTGGAGGGACAATGACCTCTCAGGGAAGAGAATTGTGGAATGGTAGAAGTCTGTCAGGTGGGGGAAGGAAGGTGAAGAATGGGACACTGTCCTGGGAAGGAGTGTTTCTAATTAGGGGGAAATGAGGAGTCATTCCTAAATGTTATAAACAGGTGGTATGGTGATTTTCTCTTGCAAATGCTGAACGAATATTATGTGTGTTATAATGTTAAAAGAAGCTCTGTTAAGATTTGGAGTGTTTCTAACATGAGAGGTTTTCATGTTGAAAGTTGCAATGTTGATCTGGGACCACTGCGGGGAGTCGAAAGCAGAAGGAGTGCACGAGCTCCGGGCAGGCGGGAGGAAGCAGGAGCTGTGTGGGAAGAGTGGGATATGTATGGATGTGGGGTTGGCTTACCAAGAGTACCTAAGGCGTGTAACTGTGGTGGCCGGGGTGCATCTGGCCGTGCCTCTGGACCTTGTTTTGTTCCTGGTTGTAGTTTAATAAACTGTTTAAAATTTTAAGATGCGATGCGACATTTATCACAACAAAGAAAAGGACCACTTGATTGGTAGGGGAAAATAAAAAAAAAAAAAATCAAGCTCAGTAACCTCGAGGCTCTGGTACTCTGATGGAACCAAAGTTCTAAAACAATGACTACCGACTGCACAGTGAGTGCACCGAGTCTTTGGAAACACCGGGAGGAGACAGCAGGACAGAAGTGGGGAGCTCCTGGTGAACTCTGCACTATCTCCTTCATGATACTGAACTCGAAGGAGCCGCTTTAGGACATTGATCCCAAAGGAGCACGAGGTACCGGGAAGTGCCAGTGGTCTGCACAGACCCCTTTGCCTGCTGCTGCCCCACTGGGAACAGATCAGTGGAATGTTTTCCTCCTCCCTACCCCACCCCCCTCTCCTCCAGCAGCTGCTCTGCTCCTGCCACCCTCTCTGGTGACTGCAGTGCCCTCCCCAATTCCCCCCTCCTCTGCCCTGCACTTCCCTTTGCATCCCCTGCTAAACATCCCAACCCTCCCACCTCCCTCTCCCACCCCATCATTTCCACCACCCTCCTCCCCTGCACATCTCACTCCTCCCCACTGAATCCTTCCCACTGCAGGGAGCTGCAGAGGAGCCACATGGTCCATCCTGGGATNAATAATTTCAATATGTATACACTCTGCATGCTCTGCTGCCACTGCAACCTTCCCAAGCGCCTTTTGTGGTTGTTCTTCAGTGTCCAATTCTGGGCGCTCATTGCTCTCATCGCTATCATTCCTCAAGTGCCATACACGTGCCAGTCAGACAACCAAAAGTATTGCTTGGCAGCTGCCATTTTCCTGTATGTCTTCTTTCTGCTCTTCTGTGCTGCACCTGTGGTCATTTCCATCATAATCGACTTCATTAAGGCCGTGAGGGGCTCCAAGAAGCAGCAACCCAAGAGGCGCAACGTCATTTTCTTCCCAATTGTGCTCTTCATTCTCCTTCTCAGACTCTGCAATTTCCTGCAGCAGCTTGGCTACACAGTTGTGTCTTATGAGGTTTTGTTCCTGCTTAACTGCATCCAAAGCAGCATCAAACCCTTCATCTACTTCTTGGCAGGGAGGTGCTGGAGGCCCTGCTCCCTGAGGTCCCTCCGGCTCTCCCTCCAGAGGGTCTTTGATGAGCAGAAAGGAGAAGCTGCCCACCACAATGATGCTCTCATGAACACAGGGGTCTGAGCCTGGTGATCCCTTCCACTGCTCTGCTGAAGGACCCTGGGAGAGAGGCTGAAGGTTTCCTTGAGCCACCTGATCAATAAATATCCACAGGATCCCCCTCCCTGTGATGCTGTATTCCTGTAGGAGAAGAGAGCAGAGGCAGTGCCTTGGATGATTTTTGAGGGATGCTCCGAAGGAAGCACACTGGAGCATGGCTTTCCTCCTCCCTCCTGGATACACATGGCTCCAAGCAGAGCAGCTGGGCCCAGTTCTGATCTCCAGCTCAATTCCCCATGGAATGACCCTCATTGCCTCGGCCCCAGGGAATGAACTCCATGTCCTTTGGCTCTGCAGATGAGTTTCATGGTGTTTTGAGGGATTTCTTGACTGCAGAGAATGTGACACCTTATGCCCTGTGGGCACTCCCAACAGGGGTTTCAGTGATTTCCCAAATCCCTGTGGGACTGGTGCCTTTTAGATGGCTGCAGAGGGGTTGGGATCACATGTAGCATCCTTCCCCTTCTGTTTGGCAGAGCAGGCTCTGCATTCCCAGCTGATGGGAAGAGACACCAGGTAGGGCTGCAGAGCTGGGGAGGAACAGCAACATTCCCTTCTTTCAGTAGGGAATTTGTCACATTCTTTCATTCCAGAATTAAATCATTCTGAGTAAAGTGCAGGGTTGCGGGTGAACTCCACTGAACCCTTGTGCCTGTGACCAAAAAGAATATGGAATATGGAAATTCACATCACCAGATGCTTGGACCATTGAATTTCACAGGAATGAGGGGGTTATGTTGCTGTTCTGCAGAATGGGGCCATCCTCTGGTTGTATGGAATTTCTTGGTTGTGAGCGGAAGCGGGTTGTGGCTCGCCATGCCTCTGGACCTTGTTCTGTACTTGGTTGTACTTTAATAAACTTTTTAAAAATTTAAGAAGAGAGGTGTCGTTTCTTTCAACAAAGAAGAACACTTCTTGATTTGGAGGGGAAAATTAAAAAAAAATCAAGCTCAATTACCCCAAGGCTGCCCCATGACCATGAGTCTTTGGAAACAACACCAGGATGGGGCATGGAGAGGAGCCAGAGGGACAGAAGTGGGGAGCTCCTGGTGATCTGGGCACTTTCACCTTCACATTACTCACCTGGGAGAAGCCAATTAAGAATATGGATACCAAAGGAGCAAGAGATGCCTGGAGGCACCAGTGGTCTGCACAGACCCCCTTTGCCTGCTGCTGCCCCACTGGGAACAGGTCAGTGCAATGTTTTCCCTCCTCCCTACCCCACCTCCCTCTCCTCCAGCAGCTGCTCTGCTCCTGCCACCCTCTCCCGGTGACCGCAGTGCCCTCCCCAGCTCCCCCCTCCTCTGCCCCAAGCTTCCCTTCTGCATCCCCTGCTGAACATCCCAACCCTCCCACCTCCCTCTCCCAGCCCACCATTTCCACCCCCCTCCTCCCCTGCACATCTCACTCCTCCCCTCTGAATCCTTCCCACTGCAGGGAGCTGCAGAGGAGCTGCATGGTCCATCCCGGGATTCTCCAAGCACTGACTCCCCATCCACTCTGAGCACAGCCAGGGGCCACATCCCACTGCCTGCCCAGCGTCCATCCATGGGGATGACCACCATGTCCCCATCTCCCACCTCACCCACTGAAGGGGACGATCTCTGTGAGACAGATGTCACCAACGTGGCCATACACAGTGTGACACTGCTCATCAGCCTGTGAGGGCTGGTTGGGAATGGGGCTGTCCTCTGCCTCCTCAGACTGAAACGCTGTAACACCGACATCTTTGACCTGGCTTTTGCTGACTTTGTCTTCCTGCTCTTCACAGTCCCATCCACCCTCCTCTTCCTGGTGGAGGATGTGTCCTGCTCTCCTATCATGCCCCTGCTGTACATGAGTTTCTTTTTCCAGCTGTCAGTGGTCTCCTACTACTGGGCACCGGTCAGGCTGATGTTCACCCCCAATAATTTGAATATGTATAAGATCTTAATGCTCAACTGCCGCTGTGACCTTCTGGAGCATGTTTTGTGGTTGGTTTTCAATCTCCAATTCTCGGCCTTCTTTACTCTCTTCACTGTGATTCCTGCAGTGACAAACCGGTACCTGTCACACCAGCAGGAGCACTGCCAGGCAGCTCTCATCTCCATGTAAGCCCTCATCCTGCTCCTCTGTGCTGCACCTGTGGTCATTTCCTCCACAACTGACTTCATTAAGGCCAAAAGGGGCTCCAGGAAGCAGCAACCCAAGAGGCATGACATCGTTGTCTTCCTCATTGTGCTCCTCATTCCCCTTCTCTTCCTCTGCAATTTCCTGCAGCAGCTTGGCTACACAGTTGTGTCTTCCCAGGTGGTTTTCCTGGATGCTTAACTGCATCCAAAGCAGCATCAAACCCTTCATCTACTTCTTGGCAGGGGGGTTCCAGAGGCCCTGCTCCCTGAGGTCCCTCTGGCTCTTCCTCCAGAGGGTCTTTGATGAGCAGGAGGAAAAAGCTGCCCACACCAATGATGCCCCCATGGACACAGGGGTCTGAGCCTGGTGATCTCTTCCACTGCTCTGCTGAAGGACCCTGGGAGAGTGGCTGAGGGTTTCCTTGAGCCACCTGATCAATAAATACCCACAGGATCCACCTCCCTGTGGTGGTGAATTCCTGCAGGAGAAGGGAGCAGGGGCATTGCCTTGAGTGATTTTTGAGGGATGCTCTGAAGGGAGCACATTGGAGCATGGCTTCCCTCCTCCCTCCTGGATCCACATGGCTCCAAGCAGAGCAGCTGGGCTCAGTTCTGATCCACAGCTCAATTCCCCATGGAATGACCCTCATTGCCTTGGCCCCAGAGAATGAACTCCATGTCCTTTGGCTCTGCAGATGAGTTTCATGGTGTTTTGAGGGATCTCTTGCCTGCGAACAATATGACACCTTAAACCCTGGGGACACACCCAGCACAGGGTGGCTGTGATTTCCCAAATCCCTGCAGGGCTGGTGCCTCTTAGATGGCTGCAGAGGGGTTGGGATCACAGGAAGCATCCTTCCACTTCTGTCTTGCAGAGCTGACCCTGCATTCCCAGCTGATGGGAAGAGACAACAGGTAAGGCTGCAGAGCTGGGGAGGGACAGCAACATTCCCTTATTCTTTCCGTGGGAATTTGTCACAATCTTCAATTCCAGAACTATATGGTTCTGCCTAAAGTGCAGGGTTGCGGGTGAACTCCACTGAACCCATGTGCCTGTTACCAAAACGAATATGGAATATGGAAATTGACATCACCAGATGCTTGGCCCATTGAATTTCACAGGAATGAGGGGGTTCTGCTGCTGTTCTGCAGAATGGGGCCATCCTCTGCTTCCCCAGCATCCAAGCCAAGGAAGCCCTGGAGCACCTCCATCCTGAACCTATGAGGGTGGGGAGGCCCTGGCACAGGTTCCCCAGAGAAGCTGTGGCTGCCCCATCCCAGCAAGTATTCCAGGCCAGGTTGGATGGGGTTTGGAGCAACCTGGCATAGTGGAAGGCATCTCTGCTGGCAAAGGGACAGTATGGGATCAGGTAAAAACAACCACAAGTGCTCCCAGGACTGAGGAGGAGGAAGAGCTCTGGTGAAGGGCTGGAAGGGGGTTCCCAGCACCCTGGTCTCCAATAGCTGTGATTGCACCATCAAGGGGATTGGCAGTAATTCGGGTGGGCTCTAAGTGCTGACAACCTGGCTGCAAGCAACTGATTGCTGTCCTTCCTTTGGGCTGTGGGAGCCTGCACTGCAATGAGAGAAATGGGAGTCCATGGCCCAGGGGTGCTCCCATGAGCCCAGGGCAGGTTTTGGCAAGGATTCTGGAGCTCCTCCCAGAATGGGAGTTGTTTCTGACAAGCAGCCAGGCGCTTCACCAGCACTGCCAGCACTGCCAGCATTCCAGTGCCACCTGCACCACCAGCAGCCCTCTGCTGCTGGAGGGACAATGGCCCCCTGGGAAGAGAAAGGAGGAATGGTAGAAACCTGTCAGGTGAGGGAAGGAAACTGAAGAATGGGACACTGTCCTGGGAAGGAGTGTTTGTAATTAGGGTGAAATGAAGGGCCAGTCACAAATCTTATAAGCAGGTGGTATGGTGTCAGAGGCTGTCCAAGGATGTGATATGCCTCAAGACTGTCTCCGAGATTGAGGACTGAGACCCCAGACTCTGAAGGGAGCCCCTGGCTTGGTTGAGGCGGAAGGTTTGCCAAGTCTCGGAGGACTGGTATGCATTTCCCATGGGAACGGAGTGCAAGAACAATGGAACTGGTCACAGTGGACTGAGCCAAGCCTGCACGTCCAAACCAGTCTGTTTGTACCTAAGGTACGGTACAGTTTGCAGCTTGTTTCTGGACACCCAACCCCAACACAGGTGGTTCCCACTTTGGCTTTGTGCCCCTCGCTTGGTTCCCACCGTGACAAACCTATAAAACTCTGGAGACCCCCCCACTCACTTTTGAGATCTCCCCACGGAAGAAGACCGATCTATTGGCCGGACCACTAGGATTTCGTCTCTCTGTTGGTAGCTATTACCCACCCCCTCTTTCTCTTTTCTCGCTATCCTTTCTTTCCCTTTAAATCCTTCTATCACACTTGTTGGCACTAAATAAAGGTGCACGTTTGATTGAGTAAACTGAGTTGTCCCCCTGCTGTGTCTTTTGTCCTCTGAGATCCTTAAAATGGACCATCAGGTTTCCTGCATATATTTGTGGACCCTGACATATGGTGATTGGCTCTCACAAATGTTGAACGAATATTATGTATGTTACAATATTGAAAGAAATTCATTTAGGGTTTGGAGTGTTTCTAAAGTGAGTATTGTGTTAATGTTGAAAGTTGTAATGCTGATCTGGGACCACTGCAGAGAGTCGAAGGCAGAAGGAGTGCACAAGCTCCGGGAAGGGGTTATGAAGGAGGAGCTGTGTGGGATGAGTGGGATATGTATGGATGTGGGGTTGGCTCACCAAGAGTACCTCAGGTTTATTCAGTGTTGTTGGTGGAGTGCGTCTGACCGTGCCTCTGGACCTTGTTTAGTTCCTGGTTGTAGTTTAATAAACTGTTGTAAATTTTAAGAAGTGAGGCATTGTTTCTCATCACAAAGAAAAAGACCAATTGATTTGTCAGGGAAAAAAAAAACCAAACTAATCAAGCTCAATAACCCCGAGGCTGTGGAACTCCGATGTAGCCAAAGTTGTCAAACCAGTCCCAACTTCTCCATGACTGCAACGAGTATTGAGAAACAGCACCAGGACAGGGCATGGCAGGAGCTAGTGAGGCAAGAGTGGGGAGCTCCTGGTGAACTCTGCACTTTCTCCTTCATGTTACTGACCTGGGAGGAGCTTTAGGATATGAATCCCAAAGGAGTAAGAGGTACCAGGAAGTGCCGTTGATCTGCACAGACCCCCTTTGCCTGCTGCTGCCCCACTGGGAACAGGTCAGTGCAATGTTTTCCCTCCTCCCTACCCCACCTCCCTCTCCTCCAGCAGCTGCTCTGGTCCTGCCACCCT
>VZDJ01000168.1:0-185039 GCA_008694505.1 Cyanoderma ruficeps
GGGCAACTCCTGCTCCTGGGCACCCTGAGGGGCTGGAGCCAGGCTGGTGGGAGCATCAGCACTGGGGCCTCTGGCTCACATGAACCAAGACTTCCTTTGGAACCCTGCTGGCACCAGACTCTGCTACAAGCACAACAAGGATTGATCCTCCCTGTTAAAGTTGTGACGTTAATTGACACAAATTTTTCCCTTGGACTTTCTTGCACAGCAAACATCAGTGCTTGTAATCCCTGTTCTGCACTCCCTGCCTGGGCACCAGAACATCTGAACCCTCCAGAACAGCTTTAATTTGCACCAACCTGCAGAGAGCTATGGGGGGAGAACCATGCATGCTTTATTTCACATTACTGTTAAAGGGGTTTCCCCCTGCATGTTACTACATTGATTTTCCTCTAATTTCAAGCCTAAACTAACTCTTGACTTATTTAAGTCATTTGTCCTCATGCCCATCACTGTTATTTCTTTTCAGCACCACTTTTCTCCTTGAGTGTTTGCCCCTCCGTATATTCCACTCCCAGTCTTTACATAACTAAACTAAGTGCTTTTTTCCTCTCTCAGCTGGACAGTCCTTGCACTCCTCTGATTGTCCTAAATCCCCTTATGGCACCATTTACTGTTTGGATCCTTCCCTCTCACTCTTGGGGGAAGAGAACTGTACACACTATTCTGATGAGGTCAGGCCTACCTTTGTAAAATTGAATTAGTGCTTCTCTAGACCTGTAGCCTTAACTGAAATGTGAATTGGGTATATCTGATCGTTTTTTTTTCCTTGAAACCATATAATTGCCACTTCATGGTTAACCTGTGATGCCCGAGTGCATTCAGGTCTTTCTTTTCCTCAGTCATTTCTATCAAATAGTTGAAATTCTCACTCCTGCTCCATAAGTACTTGTGCATACATTATATATTACTGTACTTTATCCGTTTTCTATGGCTTCAGTTGTCAAGGTCAGTCTTCAGGTAACGGCCCCATCCTGGTTTGCATTGAGGATATGCACCTTCCATCGTGTGAGCGCCGAGTGTCATTGTCACTCTCATCATTCCCTTCCAAGGTCAATGCAGAAATGAAATATGTTCACATCCAGTCCTGATCCTCAGGGATGTTTGCTGGTAGCCTCACTTCAGAGTGATAATTCCCCTTTTGCTGCTCCCTGTCACGGGCTCCCCTTTAGCCAGTGCTGTTCCCACTTCACAGCTCCTGTATAAATTCTCGGTGCTTTCAGCTGAGCTGATAATTTCCCATGTGGCACTATATCAAATGGCATCTTCAGTCCAGATAGATGAGATATCTTGCATTTCCTTTGTCTAGAAAAATCATTTATCTTATCAAATTTATCACAAACAGGCAGGGTTTGCCCAGAAGAATTTAATCGTCAGCCGGGATGATCGTGACTGCAAGAGAAAATGGGAGAGCAGGCTGTGCTCCCTGCAGCTCTGCTGGACACACACCCTTGCCGAGGGGACCCTAATTCCAGGAACAGTATTTCCTCACTGCTAACCCTTGAAATGACCCACTCTGTCACTGGAGGCTGTGAATAGACAGCGACCCTCATTCCCAGTATGGAGGCTGAAGTCACACAGTGATGGATTTTCATCCAGCAGTTACAGCCCAGCTCTCCGAGAAGAGGAGCCGAAGCATTTACCTGGTTTATTTTGGCTGCTGTTATATATCTATTTGTTTATTACAAGGGAAAAAGTGCAGGGTTTTTTACACAAAACTGATATGTTTAGTGCTTTCATTTTATGTTTTGAGCAGTTAAGCTATTCGGTGTTTAAAGGTAGTATTGGTTCTTTATAACTCCATGCTGACAACAGGAGTCTAAGATAATGGAGCCTAAAGAGAGAGATTTTTCCATTCCCACATTGTTTCTGAAATATGGAGCAATCAAATGCACTCAGTAGAAGGTTTCTATCAGTAAATCTTCAGTAAAAGTGTCTTTAAAACTTAGGTAGAAAGATTGTGGAAGGGAAAATGGCTCACAAAAATCCTGTAGATATTCCTTGAAGACCCTGGAACAGGTTTTCTCTAATCAGGATATCAAAATGCCTCTCTCATTCAGGCCATTCTGGTGCTTTGGACCCATTTCAGCAAAGCTCTTAAGTAATCAGCATTTGTATTAATTGGAACAGAAAACAAACATGCTTAAAGTTGAGCACGGGCTTAACTCTCAGCAGGCTCTGCTCTCTGCTGTGCATGGAGAAGCAGGTTTCCATGGGGGATGACGGATGGGCTCCATGTCCAAATGTCATCCTCCCTGCAAAGAGATTAAGGGGTGCTAATTAATAAAAGAGTATTTGCCTTTCCCCTGTCTCCTGCACAGGAGAAGGAAGGGTTAATGTGAGCCGGGCCTTCTCCATGTGCTGTCCCCTCCGGTGCCACGGGATGTCCTCAACATCCATCACAAATATTTATTCCCTTTCTCAGGTTCATAATCTTCACCAAATCCTGCCTGCTGATTACAGCCCGAACAGGCATTGTTTCCAGACTGCTAAGAAGTCCCCAGCCCTCTTGGGTGTCTGGTTTTAAATTCCTGCTTGTGCACATTTCCTGAAGTGAATAAAAATGTGCGACTTATCTGCACATGTAGTTGATATGATCTTCTGCAAAACCTGCCCACGGGCAATTATGCATTGAAAGGGCAATTACACACAGAGAATGACCCAATTTGCATACAAAATCTCAATTATTGCCAAGAATTGCATGTATATTTTTGTGCAGTATTCAGAAAATTGGGCCCCAAAGACATAGACCCTTTCTTCTGCCATCAAATCACTTTTTACTTGAAACAAGAAATGGAATATATATAAGTCATATTAGAAAAAATACTATTTTCAGAGAACTAGGATGGTCACATTGGGTCAGAGTGCAGGTCTGTCCACACTCTTATCACATCTGTACCAGCTGAAGGATGAAGACGATGAGCAGCTTGTCCCAGGCCTGGCTCAGCACTCTCCCTCTCCCTCTGGGGCTCAGTGACTTTCAGCTCAAAGATGGGGTTGTAGCATTTAATGCCTTGAATTATTCACTAATAAATGGATTATTGTTGCAGATAAAAATTCAAATATGGTATAAACCAATTTGCTTTGTTTACATTTGTCCATATCAATCTAGCATCTGATGAGTACATGTGCTGCAGTGAGCAGATTCCCTACTCTGCCTTGGCACCCTCAGCAGTGAGGGAGAAAGAGAGGTGCCAACACAGGTGTCACTGCTCTGTCCTGTAGGCTGTGTCCATCAAAACCTCTGCCAGCACAGGCTGTGGGAGTCAGGTACGAGCCAGCCCTTCTGCAAACCTCATGGGGCACCTTTGGCCTTGGCTGCAACAAGGACCAGAGGCAGAAATATCTGGTTCCAAGGTATTTCTGTGTAGGACTGATGGGAAATGGTGGGCCCTGCTGGGGTAGTCACAGGACAAGGGGGAATGGCTTCAAACTGGCAGAGGGCAGGTTTAGATATTACGAAGAATTCTTCCTGTGAGGGTAGGGAGGCCCTGGCACAGGGTGCCCAGAGAAGCTGTGGCTGCCCCTGGATCCCTGGAAATGTCCAGGGCCAGGTTGGACAGGGCTTGGAGCAGCCTGGGACACTGGAAGGTGTCCCTGCCCATGGCAGGGGGTGGAATGAGATGAGCTTTAAGGTCCCTTCCAACTCACTGTTCTGTGCTCCTGTTAAATCCCCATCTCACCTACCTCAGGGTTCAAAATGTGTGATTTGAGATGAGGTTACTTCCGGATGCACAAAGACACCCTCTTGATAAACCAGTGAAATTTTTAGTGCCCTGAAACATTTAGCATAACTTCCTAGGAGACAAAGAGACCATGGGGTGGGGGGGGAAGCAAGGAAGCCAGACAGCAAGGAAATGTTTATTTGCTCCATAAACTCCCTGTTAGTGAGGCCGGCAGCGCCTTCCTGCGTGACAGCCCACAAAACACCTGGCATGCTCTGCTCTGTCACCGCGACGTGCCCAATAAACCTCACGCCGATAAATGTTCTCATTTAGCCAGTATATCTGGATAACCCCCACTTCGCGCTGTCACAGGTATTCAGAGTCAAAAAATAAAGCCACCCCTTGTAAAAGTACATTTAATCAGAGTTTAATGTTGGCGCAGTAAATCTGCGAGCAGCTGGATGTGTTTTTAAGTTTCCTTGACGTCTTTTATTTGTTTAATACATGGGTCTATAAAAGCCGTTTCTCTGAGCCTGCTAATGAGCAATGGGGGACTCGCAGCTATTTAAAACCTGGAACAAGGCATCAAAATGAAGGATGCAGTAAAGGCTGCTGGAGCGGGGAGCTCCAGATGTGACAAGCAGTGCTTTATGGAGCAGGAAGATGGAGCACCAGGCTGAGGTGTCACAGCAGGTACAGGCTTGCTCCAGGAGCCCACAGACTTTCCCTACATCCAGGTGAACAGAGCAAATGAATGTGCTCCCTGTGGAGACAGGGAATCCCAGAATGATTTGGATGTTGGAAGGAAAGACCGTCTCATTCCTGCTCCCTGCCATGGGCAGGGACAACATTCCACTGGACAAGTTTGCTCCAAACCCCATCCAGCCTGGCCTTGGACACTTCCAGGGATGTGGCATCAATAACAGTGGGCCCAGCTTTAGTCCGAAGTGCAGAGGGATCCTCAGCATGGAAGGCTGGGACAGAAGGAGGCCGGAATGCCAAGAGTTAACACCTCTGTGGAAATCCCCATGAGTTTGAAGTAGACTTCCATGGATACAGTGAGGTTCTGGAACACCTCCTCTGCAGAGATCTTTTCTGGGACTGAATTTCTGGACCCTGTCTGCACCCTGTAGCTCATCCAAAGCAACAAATGGTCCCCAAAACCCATGTGGAAGGAGAGTTGATGCCTTGGGAAAGCTGACCTGAAACAGAGCTAGAGAATAAAGTAGGTATTTATTGAAAGGCCTTTAGGATACACTTTGGGCAGGACAGAGCCTGGCCAGGGCTACACCCAAGGTGGACCCAAAATGGTCACAAAATGGCTGACTGGTCACGAGATCTCAGATTTTTATAAGTTTTGGTTCATTTGCATATTGGGGTTTAATTGTCCAATTACAGCTTCAGGCTGTGAGGTCCCATCTTTCTTGTTCCTCCCTCCAGCCCACCCTGGTTTGTGTCTTTGGGCTGAAAGTTGTCCTTGGTCCTCAGCAGGAAAAGGATTTGTTTTTTGTCCCTGCTCTGTGAAGAGCTGAGTGACACTGACTGTGAGCTCAGAACTGCACCCCTGGGCAGCGCAGAACTTGAAAAAAAATATGAAAGGTAAAGCTTAAGGCATCAGAGTCAGTGACAGTTCCAGCCAGCACAGGGCAGGGTTAGCTCCCACACACAGTGGGAGTTGTTCCTGGAGAAGATGCTGCTGTGGAGAGCACAGAGGGTCACCACCACCTGCCTCTGCCCTCCTGGCCCCTCTGGGTGCTGAGGATGATGATGCTGTGCCTCAGAAAGAGCTGTGAGGAGGCAGTGCCCATCCACGCACATCATCACTGCACAAAGGAAAGCAAACACTCAGGAACATCCAGGGCCACCCAGACTCGGGAAAGGCTTTCCTCTGAACATTTCCCATCAGAAAAATGAAGCTATTAATTGAAGTTTTGAATAAATTTTGGGTTGAGAAATTGTTTTGGAAAAAGAAATCCTTTGGAGAAAAATCTAAACTAGGGTATTTTTTCTCAATGCCTTTGAATGAAGTATTTCTACATTATATAACAACAAGACATTTATTTTATTTTAAATTAATTAAAAATGGATAATGAAAGTCTTTGGTTTCATGAGAAAGATTTTTTTTTTACTTTAATTTCCCTGAATGAATTTCATAAATTGCTTCAGCTTGATGTGAAATGATTTCTTTTTACATTTCCTCATTCGGGTTGTGCAAATGACAGAAAAATCAGTTCTTTGTACATCTTTACTCTTGAATATATTGAATTCCTCTGTGAAGATGGAATGGATGGGAACCCTTGCAAACTGAGTAATTCAGATGAATAGTGTCTTCAAAGTCAATTACCACAGTGAAGAGATGATATCTACTTCTGCCTCATCTGGACTTTCCAGCTCATTTTTTTTGCTCTCCCAGAACTTTGGAAGATTTTTTAATTATTTTTTTTCCCAGCCAAACTATCTCAGTTGTGCATATGGAATAATGAGAGCAAGGAGGTCTAAACCAACTCCCAAATTCCAAGTGCTGCAGTGCAGGATAAGTCACCAATGGCTTTTCACTCCCACCTCCTGTATGGGCAAGTTACTGACAGCTCCAGTCCATCCAGTTTGGACCCATCAAATGGGAGAACAGCTCAGTTTCCCCAAAACACAGGTGACTGAGGGACAGGCCAGCCCCTAGCCCCAGCAGGGCACCAGTGCCCCAGACCCATCCATGGTTGAATTATTCAGGCTCCTCCTTGCAGGCTGTATCTAACTAAGAGAAAACACTGATACCTGTGTTAATATCATGAATATCTTGCACATTAAAGCTTGCGAAAGACAAGCATTTCACTTTGCTGCCTGTGGGTTCAGAGCAGGAGAGCTGCCTCACTGCTGGTCCACAGCTGCCCAAGATACCTCTGAGCAAGAAAAGCCATGGATTTAAAGCTCCTTTCCTGCTCCAGCTGCCCACTACAGGCAGAAAACCACTAAATTTCTTCTTTCCCAAAGTTCATGTGCATTATATGCCTTCCTGTTTAGTCTGGCAATGTGTTGTTAAAGCTTCCCCTTCTCTATTGCTGGGGAGATCATAAATAAGGGCAATTATTCTTATCAGAGTTGCAGTAAGAAAGACGACTTCCTCCAGTGCGATGTAAATGCCACTTTTCATTCTTACTTTTATGATTCTTTAGCCAGTTATGGATCCATGTAGCTGTGCTTATATCAAAGCTGGTTTTAATTTATTTTGAGATTAAAATTTTATGAGAGATTGCATCAGATGCTTTTCTAAAATTCAAATAGACTACACCCACCACATCCCCTTCAGCTAGTAACTGTAATTCTATTTTAATATGATATTGAATTTGTCTGCAAGTTTATTATTTTTTTTTCTGCACGAACCCACCCTCAAAGAAATATTTATCTCCTAATATTTGCTTCGAACCGAGAAATTCAATGTATGGTAACTGTGTCATTCTCTCTGATCTGCTGATGACTAGTACAATATTTGCATTTCTCCCTTCTTCTGATGCACCTCAAATATCAACCTGCCCAAAGGGAACCTACAGGGAAGATGGAAAGGGATTCTCCATATGCAGCTGTAGGGACAGGACAAAGGGGGAATGGCTTCAAACTGAAAGAATGTAGGTTTAGATTTAATGTTAGGAAGAAATTCTTTTCTGAGAGGGGGGTGAGGCCCTGGCACAGGGTGCCCAGAGCAGCTGTGGGCACTCCTGGGTCCCTGGGAGTGTCCCAGGCCAGGCTGGGCAGAGCTTGGAGCAGCCTGGGACAATGGAAGGTGTCCTTGCGCATGACCCTGCCCTGGATGATCTTTAAAGTCCCTTCCAACTCAGACTCTTTTAGGATTCAGTGATTCTACCCGTAGTTTCTCAGAAATAAATTAAAACAGGTCGGTGACATTCCCAATTTTAGGAGGCAGAACCCCACTTTGGGTGACAGATGCTGGCTGAGAAGGATGGCCTGAAGGTCAGCCAGGCCCCTCCGTGTCTCAGGGTGGTGGCTCCTGGGAGCCAAGGCCAGCCAGACCCACGTGGCAGTTTGTCTGGGAGCCGTCCTCGGGCGTTGGCAGTTCCAGGTGAAATCCCACTTCGGCACCAGGCGCCCTGCCTTGGAGGACAGCTCTTCTCCACAGAAAGGAAAGCCTGGTGCTCAAGTGTCTTGGCAGCAGCTGAGAGGCATCCCCACAGAGACCAGACCCTTTGTCCCTGGCAGCTTTTGTCTGGGAGAAATCCTCCAACATTCACAGTTTTGGGAGGCAGAATCCCACTTATCCCACTTTTGGCATCTGGCCCCTGCAGTGGAGGAGAGCTCTTTTCCACATGACAGGATTCAGCACTGACTTCACATAAATCACCCCTGCACTAGGGCAGCAATCTTTTTACTCCCTGAATTTCCACCAACAGTTGTGAAATGATGGAAACACTCTTTTTTCCCTTATTTTTCTGCAAGAATTTTTTGCCTCACCCTTATACACTCTGCAACGAAATAATAAAAGAGGCAGATCAAGATATTCGGTCAGAGGTTTCTTTCCCAATGTTCTTTCTCTGCTCTACCCCGCTGTTCACACTGCCATAAATCTTGCTGGTGTGGACCCAATCTGTGCCCGTTTCCAGGGGGAGTGGAGCTGCACGTGTGGATTTAGAGCCTGTCACAGTCTGTGCTGGATGAACTCTCCAGCCACGCTGAGGGAGGAGGTCCAGGCTCCACAGTACCCTTGGGGAGACGGAAAGCACCCTCAGGGAATGGGGCCGGAGCTTCTGAGCTCCACCTGAGCCTGAATCACCTAAAAATGTCTTGGGCCTGTGCCAAAGGGTGCCTGTGGATGATAATTCTCTGTGCAGAGAGGGTGAGGTGCTAATCTCTCCTAAAAATGAGAAGCTCCATCAGGGGATGATGAATTCAGATTGCTGTTAGAAGAAAAAGGGAGAGTTCCAAGGATCATTCCCTGTCCTCTTGCAGTTCCTCACCCATCATGTCTCTTTCCATGTTCATAGTTAACATCTGAGCAACTCCAAGAGGACACGTTGACCCTGGGGGATGCTACAGAACACGGATCCAGCTCAGTCCAACCCAGCTCAGCTCCAACAAGGATGCAAGTGGAGAACCTGTGACACTGCTGCCACCTCCTGTGTCCCTGGCACCTCCTACTCTGCTGGTGTGAGCCATCATGAAATGTTCACTCTGCTGGGGCTTGGCTCTCTGCTACCCCTCAGCTGGAACAAAGCTCTGCCCAGTCATTCTTTCAAAAGAAAACTGATGTGATCTCGTTCTAGATGCAGACATTCAGTTTATTAATAATTATGTGACTTGCAGCAGCAAGGACTAGACCTAATTCCCATGAATGGCAAGCTCATTGAAAAAAACGGCCCAGTTTGGGGATGAAGCACCTTTTCTGTATCAGTGGGGAGGTTCAGATAAAAGGTGTTATTGATGCTGATTCTGTCCTCGCTGAGCTCCAGTTCCTAATGGAGATCAAAGATCCCATTAGACAGATTTGATGAAGAGACAGTCCCTCATTATTACAGAGTTTGAACAAGCTGAACAAAACCCATAAATAAAACCCAGGGCTTGCTCTTTCTCTTGGCACAGAACCTGGCTCTCCCTCTGGCACAGCCTGTGCTCATCTGAAACATCCCAAGTAAAGAGTTTATAAACTCATCTCCAGAGTTCACTGGAGTTCTAACAAATCTGTCCTGCTCTCTGACTTGAGCGAAGGAAAGCAAGAATAGCTCACTGGTTTAAATTAAAAATAAACAAATGGGAAGAAAATGCTCTGAGAAGGAGTCATCAAGGCACTGAGGCTGTGAATGTAATTCAAATAACAAACTTCTATGGGACACAAGTGAGAATTCAAATATTGGAATAACTTGGCCTTTGGGGGTTTGAGGTTGGTTTTTTTGGCTTGCCCAGGGACATCAGCTGTGCTGTGCCAGGAGAAGGAGCAAAAGGAGCAGGAGCAAAGCATTGGACAGGGGTAGATGTTCATCAGTCTCCAGTTCAAGGCAGTTCTGTTGTCACTGACTTCCAGAAGAGATTTTCACCACACGCCATCCAAGCAGCCAAGTCATCTTCCCAGCAGCATAAGGGCAGCCCATGGCAGCTGGGGAGGCTCTGCTGATCCAAGACATCATCTCCAGTACTTTTCCTGTCTTTTCTTGGTCTCTGTGCAATTATATAAATCTTCTGCCATGCCTTGAGGTCCCATAGTACAGGAATCTCCTCAGATTATATTAACAGACCCCATACACTAGACCAGCTAAAAATCAAGGTTTGAATTTCCATGGCAAACATATTTCAAAACATTAGTGTCATTCTATTTTGCAGCTCCACATTTAATCAATATGCCCAAAAAACGCCCCCCCCCCCAACATATTTAAAAGTCAACTTCAGCTTATTGGCTGAAATATCATCAACAGGAGTTTAGCCTGATGCACTTCAGAGTTTTAATCTGTGGGGTGTTTTTGCTGTCTGCTGGCTTTGTCTCCTCTTGATGACTGGAGATGTCTTTCCCTGGCAAGGAAAGTCCTCACCTTTTCCCGGCTCCTGCTGCTCTGTTCCTACCTGGAGAGAATGAAAGAGAGAGAAATTCAGGGCAAGTTGCCTCCAATTTGTTCCCCGAGTGCAGCCCTGTGGCTGCAGCCTCAATCAGCTTCACACTAAACACTTTAGTTAATTGGCTACAAATTGGGAGGTATGAGCTGATTGCAATAAATATTTTATTAATTTTAAAAAACAAAAGGTTGCATCCCTTCTGGCCCAGTTTGATTGTGCACAGTCACAGGTATTAATGTGTAATTGCCACATCAATTGGCACTCGTGGGCTCACAAGGAGCTCGTTATGAGAAATACTTATGCACGTATCCTCAGCAGGTGTCAATCAGCATCGTGCCACTGACATCAGTGGAGCCAGGCTTATTTATAGAGTTAAAGCTCCAGCAGCTCACCTGCAAAATAAACCCTGGAGTGTGGCCTCAAATATGAGCTGGGCAGAGGAAGTATAGATTTTTCTCTGCAATTTTTATTTACATTAAAATGCCATTTTCTCCGTACTTGTATCTTGCCTATATGCAGAACCAAGTTGGTTTGGAGTTTTTTTGTTGCTGCTTTGGGATTTTTTTTGTTTTTTTGTTTTGTTTTGTTCAGGTTTTTTTGGTTTTCTGTGGGTTTTTTTGTTTTTTGGGGTTTTTTTGCAGTAAACTTGACTGAAATACAAATATTCAAACCCAGTCATGCTGTAATTATCCATAACCCACGTTTGGTTGGGTTTGGGGGATATATCACAGGTGTAAGCCCTGAGCTGCTGAAGTTCTGCTGGCCAGACCAGGCTCATCTCCACCCCAACACCAACACAACACAGAGAATATTCCAGGGCAGGGATTGGAAACTTTGTTCTGCCCTTCCCATCTCCATTTAGAGGTGTCAATGACAAAATCGAGTGTGGTGTGTGTCAGAGACATGTGGCAATGACAAGAAGTGGTTGAATTATTCATGCGGAAAAATCAGCAATGAGCAGAGCCCCTTCCCAGCTCAGGAGGATCTTGTGAGGGATCTCTGAGCTCCAGGAGCCAAGAGCAGCCCCAGTGAACTCCACAGACCTGTGCTGAGGGAAAGCTGGTCCCAGAAACAGCCCCACGACTGGTAGGCACCCACTACAGGCTGGTATTTCATTAGCAAAGGGGATTTTCATTTTCATCGAAATCTTGCAAAGGAAATCGCTGATTTCCATAACATTTTTGATGGGGAAAAGTCAAAATAAAGTGCTTCTGTCTCATTTTGATAAGGAAAAACCATCATCTCCTTAGCTGACTCAATTCAGTTCTTTACTTTTCTGCAGGATTCAGATGTTCTCAATATTTAGAGACAAAGAACCACAATGATATTGAATATTTAATCTACTTTTTTGGTAACATGCCTGTTCTGTGATGGAAAAAGTAAACCATTGTTGCGGTGTGTTTCTGGGTTTCCCAGTTTTCTGTATGCAGGTGTTCCTGTTTTATACTGTTTTGTATAAGTTACAATGGTTTGTTCCATGTGCCCCCATGTTAAACCCTTCTTGGCTTCCCCTGAGTGATTGTCCAGTGTCAATCACAGTTATGGGTCCTGTCCATCACTCTACAGCCTCGCCCTGATGTCTAGAAGGTTCTAGTGAGGACGTGGAGTGATTGGCAGGGTCCCTGGTTCCCCCCCTTGGTGTATTGGTTGGTTCTGTTGACTGTCTTTCATGTTCTGGTCACTCCCTTCACCCTTTGCATTGGTTCCAAGCTGTCCCTTTCCCATTTCCCCACCCCCAGACCTGAGGTGCTGTACAGAGAGGACAGCGGCTTTGGTGGGCTGACTCTGGGTGTGAAGGAGTTCCTCATGGACTTAATAAAACCCAGCTGAAGTCCCCCACCAGAGTCCTTCCCTTTATTCCTTGGCCACTGTTCCCACTTCTACAGGGCAAGGGCCCACAGGATCGGGAACGTGTCCCAGACCTTCACTGTGGGCTCGGTGCCAGAGCTAGCCTGGAAACGGGACATGGGTCCTGAGAGAAACACCAGCCCACTGCAAACCATTTTTCTTCTCTTTGCTTTTTAATGTGATGGTTTTCTGTAGAACAAAAATTCCTCTTCTATGACCGATTTGTTGTGTGGATCAGATGAATAATTTTTCAGGCTGTATTTTCCTCACAAGTTGTTTACTTTGATTACTTACTAGTCATTCTGTGGGATATTTGAGCTGTCACTGAAGTCATTTTGGCTTTCTGCTCCTAGAACAGGGGACAAACTGTTTAAACAGCAAAACGATGAACAGCAACCAAAGAAATGTAAATAATTCATAAATACTTGTTTCTGCTCATCCTGGGGGCCGTGCACAGCACAGCTCCACAAACAGAAACCTGTTGGTGCAATGATGCTCCCAGCCCCTTTTCCATCTCTGTTTGCAAACAGCAGCATAAAAGCAGAGCAAACAGTTGCAACCAGCTGGACTGAAAGGGGCAAGATAAGGCACAGCAATCAATGTCTTCCCACGCCAAAGAAATGGGATTAGTCTGCTCTCATTAGTGTTTGATTTGATAAAGGGTTCAGTGGCAGGGCTTAGGACTGGCAATGGGGTGATCTGCCGAGTCACACACAACTTAAGGTGATGTCACAAGGCTTGATGGATTTAAATTCATCATCTTCCTTTAAAATGTGGTGGTTTCTTCTCATTTTTTCAGGTCTGCAGGTGGGATGTTTTATTAGTACAGCCTGGGGTGCCAGGATACCTGAGGCAAAGGTGCAGAGAGGTGACATTATATATAAGGGGCTTGACTGAAGGCAAGAAATAGCTGGAGATGATGATAGAAAATAATGAAAAATCTTCAGCTAAAATATCCATTGAAGAATTCTGGTATTTAAGGAATAAAGTGAATAAATATTGAAGGAATTTAAGTGACTAGAACAGCTCCTCAGGGCAGGAGGAGTGGAGCCAGCTCAGGCCATGGGTATGTGGGGCAGGGGAGGAGCAAGCTGGGCTCATGGCAAGGATCCCCGTGGGATCAGGAGAAGTGGTCATCTTGTGCCAAGGAAAGGTGAAGCAACCCAACCACCCCACTGTCCAACCTGTCCCTGGGAGATTAATGCCTGCAGTGGTGGTAAACACTTCCCAGGGATGCATGTCTCCACCTCAACTTCCAAAAGCATTAAATTTGTCCAAGAAACAGAGTGAGACCTCTCCCTTGGCAGCTCCTCCACTTTTCCCACAGTGCTCTGGCACCTCTGAAGCAGCGACAAGTGATTGCACAGCCAACAGCCAGCAGCTGCTCCAGGCTCCCAGACCTCATCCCAGGCTGCACAGATCCAGCTCCAGGCACTAAGCAGGGTCTTCTAAAGGTGGGGCCTGTGCTGCACCAGAAAGGTGCTTCAAGGATGGCTCCAGGAGGTGTGCGTGCAGTCCTCAGCCTTTCATTTAAACACATACTTGAGTAAATAAATAACAAAGAGTAAAGTGTTCCACACTTTTCCATTTGGCAGGGGGCTGTTTCTCCCATCATTGCAAGCTCCATGCTGTCAAATGAAAAGAAAATGAGGAAAAATAGGTGGATGAGAGTGAATAAGTTTGAGTAACCCCCTGGAGAGAGCTCCCCAAGAGACCACAGATTCATTATTTACCTCCCAGAAGGTACAGGTTTACTACTGGCTCCCTCCTGACTCTTTTCTCCCTTCATTTTTCTTTTTTTCCACCATCACAGACAGTTGCTGTACTTGTCTTCTCCTAAGCAAAGGGCTTTTATTTATATAAACAAGGCGGGGAAGAGAAATGGGTGGCAGGAGTGCCAGGGCTTTCTCATACCATCAGTCCAGCTCTCTGCAATGTTTTATGGTAGGACAGAAAAAAAATACAAACCAAAGCAAACAAATCACAGGCAAACATCCTATTCCACCACTTTTCCAGCAGAGGAGATTTCCAGGGTCAAAGCTGTGTGGATGAGCTTTTCCAGCAGCCCCTGACGTCACCGTGCAGAGAGCCAAGTCCCCTCACTCCTCAATCCCTCTTTGTTTTTCTCCCAGCCTAATTAAGTGACTTAATTCCATTCGGTGGCTGCGCTGTGGGAGCAAAGCTCTGTTCCAGCAATGTTAACGAGCCTGGGTGAGGAGTTCAAGCCCCCCAGAAATGTAGGGTTTGCTGGAGGGGTAAGGCAGGGTCAGCCCCAGGTTCAGGTCCCTCTTCTCACACCTCAGGCTTGGCTCTGAGCCATTCACACAAACCACAGCCTGAGGACAGCATCTGTAGGAGCTGAAACGTGCCTGGAGCTTTGCTCTTTGAAAGATTTTTAATAGCAGTGATTTTGCTTTTCCCTAAAGTGACTCTTCTTGGGACGCGTCCCCAACGCTGGGGAAGAAGGGAGATTATTGCAGCTGACCACTCTCCTGCCGCCAAGAAATCCTCCCAGTGCCCAGCAGCTCCTGCATCCCGCAGGATCAATTCTGCAGATTTAATTGATGGCTCCTTCACTGAGTCTTTCATCCCTCAGTAAATTCACTTCCCCGCAGCCGGCATTAGCATGGTCAAGTGAACTCGTTTGCAATCAATGGCCAAGGGTGAGGAACTTTTCCTGAGAAAATGATTGTGTTAGCAAACTTGGAGAGTTTGCTGCTGGGGCAGACTGGGAGGGCTGAAAGGAACTGCACTCGGCTTCTCTCAGGCTGTTTGATTCCTATAGTTTTTGTGTACTTTGCATAATAATGCAATAGAGTCGACAAAAGATTTATTCCTGGCGCCTATAAAATGACACAACACAATGAGTTTTAAATGGAGGGGAAAAAGGAAATCCAAGAGAAAAGGTAAATAAGTGGGCTCTTCGTAAAGTCTGTAAATGTTATGGACAGAAATTCAATTAGTGCCGAGGAAGCTGCAGAAGCATTCATTTTTCCTTAATTTTTTTTCCCAAGCCTTTTAATGTCCAGGCAACGGGGCTTATTTAAAAGATCATTTTGTCCCTGTGCACAAGCATGAAGGCACATCCAGGCAATATACACCTGTGTGTGTAAAATCATCTCTGCTCTTCTCCTTTCCACCCAGGCACAGCTGTTCTGTTTGATGACGGAGCACCACTTGTTGAAGCAGAAATATTTTTATAGATTATGTGTAATCTTAAACTGGTGGTGTTCAGCCATGGCCTATAGTGGGTGAATAGAGTTTATATAAATCAATAAGTCTCAGAGAGCACATTTTGCTTTGGAGCACATGTTTGGACTGAGAAGGAGCTGTTTGTACGAGCTCTGGGCACCCAAGCCTTTTACAGCTCACCTTGCATTTTAAGGCCTTATCAAACTCTCACCCTGAGCTGTAAGTCCCCAGAGAAGACTTCACACGGGTGTTTATCCTTTTGGAAAGTATTTTTAAGGCTTTTCCTTGCCTGCCTGAGGATAGATCCTCTCAGTACAGAGCAGCATCACCCCCCAAGCAGCCTCTCTATGCCGGGGTGTGTTCACCACGCCAAGCTTTGCCCACACCCATCTTCACTGGTTTTCCACTTCCTACAGAGATTAAAAACCATAAACCAGTACTCTTGCCTTATTTTTGCTGTCAACAGGAGCTGGCTGGAGCTGAGGAGGGTTTTGCAGAGCTGTAACCACTTGTCAGCTGAGCAGGGAGAGCTCCTTCACCCATGGGAGTTGCCACACCACCCCCTGACACTGATGTGCCTTCTTGGGGTGTTTCCTTCTAGAGAGGGACCTCTCCAGGACATGGGGCTTGGGAAAGGAGCCATGGAAAAGCTGGCTTGTTGCCTAATCTTGGAGTCACAGAATGGTTTGGGTTGGAAGGGACCCAAAGCTCATCTCATTCCCTGCCATGGGCAGGGACACCTTCCAGTGTCCCAGGCTGCTCCAAGCCCTGTCCAACCTGGCCTTGGGCACTGCCAGGGATCCAGGGGCAGCCACAGCTTCTCTGGGAAATACACACACTTAGCCCCAGCACTTCTGGACAGCAGACAGGGTGATTTGGGAGCTGTGGCCACTAGGACACGCACCAAGGCCAATAAGATCCTCGGGCATCCCAAGTGTTTCTGCAGGACTTTCCGTGGGAACAGGCCTAAGAGCAGAGAATCGCCCTGGTGCGGTGTCTGCAGGCAGATAAAGCAAACCAAGAGCACCATCTACTGTCGTGCCTGGCAGGATTAGCTGTTACCGGCATGGCTGGGGCTCAGTGAAGGGACTCTCATTGCAGGCAGGTTCCTCGACTCGTGCACTGAACGCTGTTCAGCAGCTTATTAGAGTTTACTAATAAGGAAAGCTCACAGAGGAATGGATTTTTGTATTCAGCACCTACATCACGAGCAAAACTCAGCATTTACAGGGGCACGGTGAGCCCCTTGGAATGGCACGTGGTGCAATACCACAATAAACTTAATTTCTAGGGTGCAATAATGCACATTATGGACTGTGCAGCCAATTAAAAGGATCGTAAAACAAAACACTGGCTTGCACTTTTTGGTAGACATAACCTGTCTGAACACCAGCGGAAGGAACCTATTACTCTGTATTCTGTCAGCTCCTGACAGAAGAGTTTTTATAAAAGTGGAGCAGGAATCACACATCTGGAGGGATGGATCCATCATTTCCAGGCTGTGCTGAGGGACCTGCTCTCAGCCTGCCAGGAGAAGCACTTGCTTGAATGGTGACTTTTTTATTTGTTTATTATGTTATTTGACGTTCTGTTATTAGTTTGATGTTTTGCTCTGATTTACTTGAGAGGGCAGTACGCTATTTATTTATTTATGGGGTGGGTGTCCGTGTATTTGTTTACAGTTTGGGGGGTTTTGTTGTTAAACCCACACTGATACTTTTAATTATTTCTGGTGGCTCCCAGGGTTTTTGCAGCCAGTAGACAGGGAAGTATCAGGGCAGCGCCATCACATATGGGACGATGGACAGGGGATGGATGGGGTAAAATCCCTCATTATTTATTATATTTATTATTGACCTGAAAAAACCCTGTAGCAGCCCTGGCTGGCCGTCTCTGCTGTGGCCACAGAAGCAACTCAAAAGAAGAACTTTTCCCTATCTTGGTCATCATTAGACCACATCTGCAAACCCATTTTGGGTCACCCAGCAGAAGATAAACCTCAGGGCAGACATGAGCACTGGGGCACAGATCAGAGGCTCTCTCCAGCTGGTAGCAAGTGTTGCTGTTTTGATTCAGGAGGATTTTATAGACACTTTGATTTTGTGGAATAAACAGCCAAGGCACAGATCAACTGGCCTCATTTTTACAGGGAGACTTTTAAACCCTTCCCTGCCAGATCACAAAATGCATCATTTGCAGTCAGAGTTCTCTAAAATAAATTTGTGTTGATGCATGCTCTCACAATGAAGGCAGAGGCTGAATTACAAATCTGAAGAAAGTAACTTGGTTTCTGTTCTTTCCTTTCCCACTCTGTCCCAAGTTTCAGCAGTGGGGTGAGTTCTGGGGCCAGGTGTGATCCAGGTGTTTTCCTCCCAGCCCCATAGAATCACAGAGTGCTTGGAATCACAGAAAGGCTCGAGTTGGAAATTCCCTTAAGGATCACCCACCCCCCTGCCCTGGGCAGGGACCCCTTCCACTGTCCCAGGCTGCTCCAAGCCCTGTCCAACCTGGCCTTGGACACTGCCAGGGATCCAGGGGCAGCCACAGCTTCTCTGGGCACCCTGTGCCAGGGCCTCCCCACCCTCACAGGGAACAATTCTTTCCCAATATCCAATCTAGATCTACCCTCCTTCAGCTCAAAGCCATTCCCCCTAGTCCTGTCACTGCTTGCCCTTGCTAAAGCCCCTGTCCATCCTTCCTGTGGGCCCCCTTTAGGGGCTGGAAGGCTGCCATCAAACCCTCCCAGCAGTGTTTCCCTGCTCCTGCCATCGCTCCCAGGTTTCCTGTGGACACAGAGCAGTGGGGTCCACGGTGGAGATGAGCCCCAGGAGGGGCTGGGCTGGGCTCAGCAGCCTCACGTGCCTGTTGAGTGGTACCTGCAGCGGGATGAGGCACTTCAGAAAACAATCTCTTCTCATGCATTCTTAGAAAACAATTAGCAGCAGGGGTGATGAATGCGCATTTAATTACATCCTCGCAGTCTCACCCCCTCCGAGTCATGAACTACTTCAATAAGTAAAGGGCATTTAGGAAAAAAAGAAGGGTTTCATTCAGTGACAATTGACTCAAGGGAGAGTTTCATACCCCGTTTATCCTGAGCCCCCAAAAACACCTCCATGGATTTTGCACATTGGGGTAGCACCTCTCTGCATAGTGCTGCCATTTCCTGGGGGTATTTGGGGTAGTGCCACATTTGGATGTACTTTTTATTGCTTCCATTATAATCCAAAATTATACTTTTTATAAGGTCATTGTATGATAGGGCAAGGGATGATGGTGTTAAACTGACAGAGAGCAGGGTTAGAGGTGATGTTGGGAGGGAATTGTTCCCTGTGAGGGTGGGGAGGCCCTGGCACAGGGTGCCCAGAGAAACTGTGGCTGCCTCTGGATCCCTGGCAGTGTCCAAGGCCAGGCTGGACAGGGCTTGGAGCAGCCTGGGACAGTGGAAGATGACCTTGTCTATGGGGGTGGGACTGGACAGGCTTTAATGTCCCTCCCAACCCGACCCGGCCCAACCCAACCCATTTTGTCATCCTGTGAAAAGCAGCTCCCAGCTCAGGGAGAGGCTCAGGTACAGTGATAAGGACAAGACAAACTAGTGTGACCTTTTAAATACAATTTTTTGGCTGTTGCTTGCTTGGATAAAAACAGTTAACTGAAGCTCACCGGTGTTTGTACAGAAAGCCTGACCCGGTATCTGATTTGGTGAACAAGTCTCTGCTTCATCCAGCCTTGTAAGTCTGCTAACACAGCCCCAGAAACACACAAAAACATGAATTTTTTTTGAAGATATCAACACTGCAGCTACCTGTCCCAGCTGCCAATCTGACAGCAAACAACTCCGCAAGCAGCCGCACTGACGGATCAGCTCGGCCCCGGTTCCCTTCCAAATCCCGGCAAAGATTTGCATCCATTTCATTTTAATTGACCTTTGCCCGCCTCTCCTCTGTTTCTGCAAGTTGTTCTCGCTCCATCCGCTTCGTTTGCATTTCATGAGGGCTGTGGATGCTGGGCTGGCGCTGGGGAGGCTGCACCTCCAGCCTGCCTCCCGTGCAGCTCCTGAGTCAGCTCGCTGCTGTCTCAGAGCCTCCTTCCCTCCTCCTCCTCCTCCTCCTGAGAGCCTTCGAGAGGCACAAAATGCCCTCTCTAAAGCGGCTCATCGCGGCTGTATCACCCGAGCATCTATTCCTGCCCACGGAGCCGCCGTGAATGAGCATCATCCTCCACAGAATTATCCAGGCAAAGGGTTGGAGCAGGCGCTGATCGATGCACGTTAAAATAACGCTAAGCTACATAAATACAGAGCTCTGTTTGGTAATTATTTGCAATACTTGACTATAAGCTCGAAAATGACATTTATCTCACCAAGAGTGACCTTCTGCATGTGCTTTTCTCTGCAGTTTTTAGAGTTCCCTGCAAACAGGTAGCCCTGGGAGAGGGATGGGAAAAGTCACAGTTCCTAATGTGGGAAGGCAGGAGGAAGGGCAGCTGCAGCAATTTGGCATGATGCCCCCCAAGCTTTAAGGAATGTGGGTGCATAAAATAAGTTTGAAATGGTTTAGTATCTACATTGCCAACAAAAAAATTGAGCTTACTCTCAGCTTTAGAAAAGGGCACAGTGCAAGGCAAGGTGGGATGTGATCAGAGACTACTGTAAAACAGTATAATTTTAAATCTATTATCTAAAATACATAGCTCACTGTCTTTGAGACTGTAATTGAGACTTCCCTTTTCCTCTGTGGATTTATCTTGTTCTTTACTTGGCTCATGGCAGTCAGATAGATGGCTTCATCTTCCCAGGAAAACTTCCAATTCTTTAGAACCCTGCTTTAATTTTTTTTTCTCTCCTTTCCAACCCCCCCCCCCCTTTTGTTCTTTTTCTGTTTGTAATTAATGCAAGTCACAGAATATTTTATATTTGGAATCCTGTTATTTGCAGACAGTCATCAAACGTGTTTGGGTAGCAGCCAGATGCTCAGCATATGCAGCAGAGGAGTGAGATGAAAGGCTGGAGGTAAACAGGAAAGACACACACACTGATGGAGAGACTGACCCCCACCCCTCTCTGTGCTGCTGCACGTGCCAAAATAGGAGCCAGTCAAAAAATAGGAGCCCGTCAAAAAAGGTAAATAAAAAACGAATTCAGATGGAAACCAGAAGTAATTTGGAGGATAAATTTTTAATTAAAAAGCCAGTATGGTATAGCAAGTTTAGAAAGATTGCTTCTGAAAGCTTAAGGCTCTGTTTCTCTGCCCTCTAGCTTTAGCTTTTTTTATTGACATGGAATGAGGAGAGAGCTTTTCCTAGGTGCCTGATAGGAAAGCACAATCCATGTTATAAGCATCTTTCTCATTTCCATCCAATATTACTGCTATGCCCTTTGAAAGTTTGCAAAAAAATACAAATACAGAAGAAAGGTGCTGTCTGCTTCCAAATTATCCATCTGAAGCAGGGGGCACACAGATCCAGAGCTGGAACAGCTTCTAATTGTCTTGCAAGAATAATTTAAATTAGTTCAACTCTTTATTTATGAGTGTGACATTTATTCCTTTGTATTACAGCCATTCCTAAATGCCTTAATGTGGGATCAATAGCACTTTGCACCAGCCAGACCTGAACAACGTGCTGCTCCTCAGGGAGGATTTGTTTTGCTGGCCAGAGCTGCTTGCCTGACCCAGCCCAGCCAAGTCCTGAAGGACAGGGCACTGCAAGATGGATTTTGCTTCCCTGGCTGTAGCTCCTGGTGCCCAGCCAGGCTTTTGTGCAGTGATGCCACCAGCTCACCAAGCACATGTGGCCTTTGCCTGGATGGAGATAAGTAGGAGAGGGAGCGAGGATGAGTGTGGTCACAAATATCAGCATGGAAAATGTGGAGCTGGAAATTTTACTGCATATAAACTAAAATAATCCCACTCTACACACTTATTGCAAATTCACAATGTATATGACAAGGAAAATGTTCTGAGCCCTTTCTCTCCCTTTATCTTGCTGTTCCAATAATCCATCCCAGCAGATAAAATCAGCCAGGAAATGTCTGTGTGGTGCTCTCCAGGTTTTATCCCTGGAGAGCTGATGGCAGGTGAATGTGCTGCCCCCCAAATCACACCTGCCTGTGGCATGAGGAGTTGGAGCTTTTGGTTTGCTTTCTGTAGCCACAAATGGATAAGTTTAATAAAATAAATTATTTCTATGTGTCTGTATCATGAGATGCAATCGCAGCAGAGGCCAGAGGAAGGTGTAAGGAATGGTTATGGTAGGAAAACAATCTGCAATCCAGTCTGCCCGAAGGTATGTGGTGTTAGAGACTGGGTACTGTTGTGTCTGAGAGATCAATGCCAAAAAAACTTTTTAGAGGAATTTCTGGGATGACAGATCCCTCTGCAAGACGTCACATTCTCTGCAATTACACACCCATGCCTGCCTGCATGAACCGAGCTGCTTCTTCTGAAACTTCAGGGTAGATCAATCAAATTAAGGAGGCAAAAGCGGTGCTGGAATTTGACCTGGCTATAACAGATACACATCAGAGCAGCTCCAGCCAAGTGAGGAGCAACTCACTGAAATCAGAGAAGCAAGAGAGACTGCAAGGCCAGAAAGGGACATTCCACAAGGCCACTGACGCTGGCACAGGCAGAAGTATTTGAGGTCTAAGTAAATGTGGCCAACACCAACTGTCTGCTCTTAATATCCCCCCTCCCCAGAGGACAGCTGATACAGCACACGATTAGACATGACGAGCTGAGCCTCAGAGATGAACAAGCCTCTTGATAAAGGACCAGCCAGCGTTATATTTTAATGACAGGAGAAATTTGCATATCAAAATCCCGTCTCTGTTTCCGCAGAGCGTGTTTGTGGAGGATGCGAGGCAGAGGGCTCCTTTGCACTGCAGCACGTGTTTGGGTGTGTTCAGGGGGTTTGGAGTGGCGACCAAATCAAAACGCAGCAGAAGGAGGGTTAACAGGGATGGTGGTGTATGTCTGAGGATGCCAGCTCCATACAAGGTGTCTCTCCCTATTAATTGCAAGGCACACGCAACAGAGGCCACTGGCTCTCGAGATGAAAAACTACATTAGCAATTCCTCCTCAGTCCTGCTGTTAAAACACCTCAGGCACGTCTGGCTGTGGCTACAGCAGGAGAGGAGCAATCTCTGCTGCTGAGTCCTGGGGCATGAAGAAAAGGCTGTTGGAAACGAACCTGCAAATATTTTTGCAACTATCACCTTTGTTTTCAAATCCCATGTGACATTAATTATTTGCCCATAAAAGTGGCATGTACAGAAGCAAAGGAGCTCCAGTGAGGATTTGCTCTTTGTTTTATGGCTCCAGATGGTTTCACAGCTCAAGGTAAGTTGTAAAGGACAGGCAGGAACAGAAAAAAATCTTGCTTTCTGACTTTTACTTATGAGAGCCTGTAGGAAGGGGATGAGTGGGTGGGGGAAAGTTACCAGTCCCATTAACAAATCTGCCCCAACTACCTCTATTTATGTTGTTTTACCCCCTCACCTACTTCACACACAAAACTACAAACATGGCTGATACAAGCTCATATCTCACCAGCCTGTCTTGACAATAAACAACCTTGGCATTCTACAAGTAATTTTCAAAATTGTTGACAGATTAGAGGGTTTTTTCACATGTATTTTTATGCTATCCATTTAAAAGAAAACAACTGTGAGCTTATTGTGCTCTCCAGGAAAGAAAGCAATCCTTTTCCAAGGTTAGGTTTCTGAGAACTTCACTCTAGCTGTGTCCTTATGCTATTTCTTAAGAAATGAATATTTCTTATTAAAAAGAAATAAGTTATTCAAGTTTGAATAACTTCAAACTTGAGACAGAGCTGTTGATTGAGTTAAATCCCAGCAGCTATTGCTACCCAAAAGTAATAAATCCCATCCACCTTCAGAGGGAATAGGGGTGCTCATCCCAGTAGTATTTTATGCAATTTGCATTATATGCCCAGTTGCTCCCTACATAAAGGCAGCTTGAGATATTCGAGACCTGTTTATTTAGAGGAATGTCTGAAGACAGACACTGAAAAAGAGAAACCACACACAGAGCCTGGAATGTCTACTTGGGCTGCAGTGACACCATGGCACTGCCTAGAGAGTGAGGCAATTTTTGGCAAAGTATAACACACCTTCTGTTAGACAAACCAACATTGATATGAGAAAGCTGGAGACACACAATTTACAAACCAAAAGTGCTATGTGGAAATCATGTCCTTTCCTAGCAAATTTACAAAGTCAAATAGATACACAATCATTTTGTTGTTCTTTCCCAATGTGCTCCTACTCTTACTTTCCAACAGGAATCTGCTGAGCTTATTTACCACTGGATGCTTTAGCCTGCTGCTTGCTCCAGGCAGACCTGGGGTGTCAGGGACTTGCACTTTAAAGCATTAATATTGCTCTCTGATATGCTGATGGAGTTGCAAAAAAAAACAACCCAATGTTCTGGTGAAGACTAAGTGCGATCTGCCCAGAATTTAAACGTGGGAATCAAATGCCCAGTGGGATGCACCAGCAATAAGAACTATAGACAAATCTTCGAGGTCTTCCCTTAGACATGCTGGGAACATTTTTCCACTCAGCCTTGAAAGAGCCAGGATTGTTCCAAGTCACCCAAGTAAAGCTAAATTGTTGATCAGCATCCAGAGCAGGCCTGCTTGGTGGAGGCTGAGAAAGAAAAATGGCTTTATTAGGGGCTGTCAAGGCACAACCGGGTGCCATGCTGAAGATATAGTGTCTGTGACAGAGTCTGTGCAGGCACAGGTTCAGCCCCAGCAGCAGGAGAAATGGGCAGCACAGCCTGTCTGCTTCTTTCTGCCTTCTGGGGTACTTGGCTGGTGTCCAGCCAGAGGACATCAGAGCTGTAGTCCTCTTCTCAGAGGAGCAATAGAGTTCAGCCCATCCTCAGTCCCAGCAATTCTGCAAAACTGAGAGGCAGGAATGCTGTGCTCAGGGTCAGGCATGTCCAACAGACACGCTGCACAATGTGTGTCCATCAAACCAAAGCCAGAGTCAAATTCTGCTCTCTGGAAGGCAGCCTGGGCTGTTCCCTGTGCCCCTGGTGCTTCAGCAGGGAGTGCTCCTTAATTTTGGCAGGGAGGAATGATTCAGTGTGGACAGACAGGGACAGCTGCCTGTTCTCAACGTCTCCTCTCCAAAGCAGACTGATATGAGACAGCTCGAGACCAGCTAAACCTAATAGTCATGTTAGCATGGCACAGAGCCCAAAGCAACATGCCAGGCCTCTCCGTTTATTCCTACACTGTTTATACATGTTTATAATCTTTAAATCATAGCTCTCTCCCATATTGAAAGATCCCAAACAGATGCAACAATAAACTGGAATTCAAGACAAACAGATTGTGAGGCAGAGACACAGAGCACATTCATTTGTGGTGAATCACAAACGCTGAAACAAAATAAATGAATCAGTCCTAAAGAGTCTAATTAATAAAGGTTAATTTATTTATCATCCTGGCTAACCTGGATATCTCCGAACTCATCTAAATTAATGCAAAATGAACAAAGCACAAAAAGGGCAGCAGTAATTGGAAAGCTGCAGTAGATATAATTTCCAGAAGCTTCTTTTTCTGCTGCATAAAAAGCATCCCAGGTTCACTTGGTCAGGTGCACAACCGGGCTGGTTAGCAGCAGCATAATTAGAGGATGTTAATGGATGTTAACTCTTTCTGCCGTAGAGATCTGTCTTCTCTCCCCTTTATCAGGAAAAGGATCAAGACCCAGCCTGTCCCACACAGAAAATGATGTCTCCATCTTGACCAGTGCACACAAGGAAATGGAAGTGGAAAAAGGCTCCCAGCAAATCCAGCCTTGGACACCGGCTGGCTGAGAAATAGTTGTTTAATGAGCTTAACCACAAAATCATTCCACTGTACCATGCTACTACTTTTATATATCTGTATTATTCCCTAATTTACAGATAAAATTCAGCCTCTGGATTAACAGAAACCTTGCACTTGCTGGCTCGTTGTAATTGCAAATGCAGTGCCATACGCACTCTCTCAACCCTGATGAACTCTGAAACAGAGTTTTGTGGCTTCTTTAAGAGGCAAAACTTAAAGAAGAAGGACTTCCATGGTTCACAAGGATGAAATTGATGGAAACACCACACTCCAGGCTGAAGGTGCCCCATTCCTCCCACCCGTCCCTGAGCCTTCCTATCAGCAGTTCTTACAACAGAACTGTCCAAGAGTTCAACAGCACAAAGAAAATCTAAGTTTTGTGCTTTCTCTTGCATCATTACCACACTTCATCTTGTGCTGGGTAAATTCAAGGCTCCCACAAGGCCATTAGCAGATTTTAGTCTGGGGGCTTCACAAGGTGCTTCGCTTCCAACTTGGCTTCTCAGTGTGTAAGAAGGATTTTAAATATAATTGAACATGGAAAAAAAATGCCTGATGTCTACAAAGATTGCTTCATATTGCTGAAAAACAAGTGTGTTGGAAATATCGTGATATCAACCTTTTCATGCCTTTCCACATGCAGATACTCAGTTGCATCCCCAGGAGGCATTTCTGTCTTCCATCGTAAAGGAGAGATGTGGCCACCACTGAAAAGCTTCGATAACCACCTACAAAACATGGTTTGAAACATGGAGTAAATAAATATAACAGGGGCAAAAAGTAGAATCCGAAATTATACAGCAGGGCTGTGGTCAAAAAGTCACTAATTTTTTTTAATTTCCTTTTTTTTAAGTGCCTTTTTCTGTGCTGCTGTGCCCTGTGCACTGTCAGTGACTGAGCTCCATTTCTAAAGGCATAAGTGGCTGTCATTTATAGAAATACCCAAGGGAAATGGCAGGGGAGCATGTCAAAGTATTCCATTTCAGATGAGCACGTGGTTTTTCCATCACTTCTTTCCTTGACAATTCTTTAGCTGTTAAGGAACTCTCTCCTCTTTCAGAAGACAGAAGAAAAAGACGCTCAGGACTGTCTTTTTCTGATTTTTTGGAAATAAAGATGGGTTCCTGCTGTCTGAGCAGCCCTGGGAGCTGTGATACATCACTGGAGGAAACAGCAGAGCAGTTCTGGGATGTTTTAAAGGGCACGGCTTAACTGAACTGTAATTGACTTTCACTCATTGATCCAGTATTATTAGTGTTTGTTTAAAAATCAAAGGTTATTCAATTTGAAGTGATTTTGCTGCTTTCAGGGGCCATAAATGTCATTTAACTGCACTAAATTTGATCAATCCACCAAAACAAAAAAACTTTTGCGTTTTTCTTGTAGTAATCCTCTCTTCTTCCCCTCACACCAGACAACTTCTCCATTCCCAGACACCTGTGGAGACTTCACGTAAGCTCCAGAGCAGCATCCACTGGGCTTTGGCTTCTCCATTGTCATGAGTCCTACCCATTACAACCCTCCAGCTTCCAAATGGGGAGGACAACCCTGGCTACAAGGTCTAGATATGGTCAGCAAGATTCTTCAGAAGGTTCTGGTGTGAAAATTTCCATCTTTTTTTAACATGGTTCCTCAAGGTGAAACAGCTCCTGTGGTGCTTTCTGTGTTCATGGGCTGGGGCTGTTGCCACCAGGAGGTCCCAGGCTTCCAGAAAAGGGGAGAAGTCTTTCCCCTTTAATTTCCATTAGTCCAGATGACTTTATTATTGACATCTTGAAAGAACAGACATACCACAGCCTGAACACCCAAGTGGCTCACTGAGAATTCATTCCCAGCTGCTTATTCATTCACTGTTGCAGGGGAAAGAGTTCTAGATATTTCATTTGATGAACATAATTTAAATCTTTTTTTTCCCCTTGATTATTAAGTAAATAAAAGAACACACAGTTTAAATTCTGTGTACAACTCCATGATAAACAGGCCTTCTTGGGACAGAATTGTCATTATTAATCTCAATTCTCACCTCAGGCTTAGACTGACAAAGTCAATGTCTTCTTAAACTTAATCTTATAAGATATTCCTTCAGTTTGCTGGAGCCCCTGAGGTTTGAGTCTTCAGGATGTGAAGTTTTCATAACAAAAATTACAGTGATATAAACTTCCATTTCCTATTTTAAAAGCAACGATTTTCATATAAGCCCATGACTTCACCTGGAACTTGAAGAAAATGGTCAAATGCTACAGAAGAAAAGCTATGAGCCACAGGCATTGTCTAGAGGAAGATTATGAAACTCCTGGAATGTTACTTTGTAAAAATATAGCCAGGTATTGAGCAAAATTGGTACTAACAGGTATTAGTTCCCAGGTCTTGTTTGATTCTTCACAGTAGCCAGCACAAAAATGCCCTGGACCTGAGGCACAACAGGAGTATAAATAATATCAATAATTTAGGCACTGACCATATGGGAGCAGACCCAAAGCTAAAGCAAGATGAGTGGATCTGCTGCAGAGGAGGGAACTGTGCCAGCCTGTGCTGAGGAAATGGCCTGAGAGCTGATCCTGTTCATGGGGACCAGATGGTGGTTTATGNCCCTTTAAAGTTCCTCAGACTGGCAAGGGGAACAAGGGGAAAAGGGAGAGAGGGGTGGTGTGGTGCAGCAGGTTGGTGGGTGGTGATGTGGCAGGGGGAGGAACCAGGAGCATTCTCCTCCATTTGGGGAGTATGACATAGAATGAAACAGCACTGCAGGCTCACCAAAGTTAGTCCTGGATGTGAATACATCCCTGCTATTGGGTGGAAGCTTTTCCATGTTCTCTTCCACTGAATCCAACAAAAGATCTGGCTGATTTACTGCAGATATGGGTCAAGTCCAAGTCTCCTACTCATCCCTGCTGTGCCCCTCCTCATTGGAGCTCTGAGAGGAGTGCTAACGAACATGTGAGTCCACCAGCTCTCCTGCACGTTGCTCCACTCTACCCACACTTCCCACATGGAAGCAGTGAGTAAACTACCACTTTACTTTACTCCTTTCCTTTTCTTTAAAAGGAGTTTTGCTCAAGTTGAAATGTTGAAGAGCAGCAACTCCACAAAGTGCAATGGGGAGGTCAAGAAGCTATTTCAGACTTCCCCGGTAACTTCAGTTTTTGGAGAAAACTAATAAGCTCCTGAGCAGGCAGTAGCAGAGAGGAGGGAGTTCTCAGAAAGGAAAGCTCAGAGGCAGCTCTTCCTCACCCTGCCAGGCAGCAGCTCCCCTGGAGAGCTCTCTTAGATATGGGTGGCAGGAGCTGTGGCTGGCAGGTCACCCACAGTCCCAGCGTGAGCCTCACGTGGGTTTGTGCCTTTCTCTGTGTCCATGGGTGTGCAGCTCTGTGTGTGTGTGCTCAAACAGGCCCACACTTCCAAAATCTCAGCCAATGTCAAGGGCTCTGGGTTTTCAAATGTTGTATTCTATCATTTATTTTTGTAATGAAATGAAGATGTCAACCCAGCCAAGGTTTGCCAAAGAGTTGTCACCTAAGTGGATTCTGTGAAGGTACAGAATGGAGAAGAGAAGGCACTGGGAAGACCTAAGAGCATCTTCCAGTGCCTAAAGGGTTCTGAGGGAGATGGGAGGGGACTTTGGACAAGGGCATGGAGTGGCAGGACAAAGGGGAGTTTCTTTAAACTGACGAAGAGTAGGGTTAGATCAGATAGTGGGAAAAAATTCTTCTCTGTGAGTGAAGGATTGCCCAGAGAAGCTGTGGCCCCATCCCTGGAAGTGTCCAAGGCCAGGCTGGACAGGGCTTGGAGCAGCCTGGGATAGTGGAAGGTGTCCCTGCCCATGCCAGGGGGTTGGAATGAGATGATTTGTCAGGTCCCTTCCCAACCCAAGCCAGTCTGGGATTCTGTCTCTCTTGCAGAACGCTCTGGGCACATGTCATTCCTGACCAACCTTAAACTTGGAAGAGCATCCAAGGCAGGCAGAGCAGGCACAGGTTACACCAAGACACCCCACACAGTCAGACAACCACAACATGCTGTTCACAACCGTCCCCTTCCCTGCAAGAACCAGATGATTCCCCAAATAATTTGATTTTCAGTGCTGGGCTGGGGGGGAGCTCCCACCACTTCCCCAAGCTGAGGACTGCAGGGACCAGACCTGATTTCCACATTAGCCCCCCCAGAGCCCATTTCCAGCTGTGGAGAGATTTGCTGGGTGGTGAAAGCACGGCAGGAGCTGCTCATTCAAAGGCAGGGAATGGCATCAATAAATTTCAGCAGAACCTCTCTGCTTGCAGGGGAACACTGCAGAGGCTGGGATAAAACCTCTGATGCTGCTGCTAATTGCAGCCTTTGCCCCACGGGAGCTGCTGTCTTTATTAATGCAATTATGATGTAGCCAAAGGCAGCAAATGCTTCTGCTGACCTTGCTGGGGGAACAGACGCCTTCAGTCTCCACGGGAAATTGCTTCCTCCCCTGGCAAATGGCACATAACCCAGTGTGTTCCCATTCCTGCAGGTTCACCATCTTGGACCAGACATCATTGGACCAGACAGGATGGAAATTGTTGTTTGATGCCACCTCCCTCGCTCCTGCAAATCAGAGATAAAATCCAAACAGCGTTTCCTGTCTTTCAGTATAGCAAAATCAACAATAAAACTTAACATTATGCCAAAAGTCACTCTTGGATCATGAATTACAAAAATAGTAATAATGACCCTTAAAGAGTCCTAATTACAGACATTTCTGAGCTGTGATTTAATTGTAATTTGATGACTGAATTCAGTTAGCCTAAAGGCATTCAACGTGGAGACCTGCTCTCAGAAAAAATATGTACATAAATTGAAATTCTATAATGTGGCAAGAAGCTGCCACTAACAATAACAGGATTGGAGGGGAAAATATCTTAATCATTAAGACTGAGATTTCTGACCACACACTACAGGCTTATAATCAAAGCAGGTTCCAATCTCAGAGCAAATTCCACTCCTGGTCAAAAGAGTATTTCCTAAGGTTATGATATATCCTTTGTAAACACAAATTTGAAAGAGGATGAACATCTGTGCTTGGATTTTAGAGGACCAAAAAACTGTTCTCCAGATATTAGTCCCAACACTTTAACTCCAGGAGCTCTAAAATTGCACTGACTGCCACCAAGATTTGAGTTTTCCCATAGATCAATCACTGAAAGAAGAACATCCCACCATGGGATGTCTCAACTTGACAGCTCAAGGCAGACAGAGTGGAAAATGAGAACTGTTGCTTTCCACAAAAATCTGCCGAGATCTGGGGGGAGGCTGAATGGTTTCTCCAATACCAGTCAAGAAATCATCAAGACCATTATGGAATCTCCTGGTGACACTGGACCTACCTGTCCTGGTGGTGGCCCCAGGGCAGCCGGTGTGACAACCACAAGGCTGGGCGTCACCCTCGGATAAAGTACAGCCTCCACCTCCAGCACTTGTCATCCTTGAAGACTTTGTTGGGATTTTTGGAGTCATCTAAGGCAAGGAGACCTGCAAGATCTTTTCTCAAAGTACCTGGAAAAAGGACAAAAACACCTATGAGGTCGTTTTGCAGAATTAAGACAAACAAACGACTGCATGCAGAGGCAGGGAAGGCAGATTGGGCAGGTTGCTTGCACCTACCCTGAGGGCTGGTACAGACTGGGACAAGGCCCTGGGGAGCCCTGTGTCACCAGCCAAGGGCCCAGAGAGCTGCAGACCCTCCCACATGGTGAGGAAATAGGACATGGCCAGATGCTTTCACTCAGATGACTCATCGCCAAGATGCCTGGGGCCAGAGTTTTAAAAGACATTATAATGCATTAGTCAACCTTAAAGTAAAGGCTTCTGTGGACCTCAATATCTCAAAATAATTATGCCTTGGAGACATGCCCGAGGTGGCACAGGCGCTGTGACAGCACAGGGGAACAGCTCTGCCCCTCACAGTCCCCACCACCCTCCTCCAGCCCAATCACAGACACCATTAAGGAGCGCAGGGGGATTTGCATGAGTTTCCCTGCGCTGCTCCCAGCTCCTGATAGCTCTCCATTCTGCATGATGCTAAAGTTTAGTCTCCTACTGTTCAGCATGAAAAACTGGCATAAAAGCAGCAGCTGGTGCTCGCAATATCTGCTCAGTCCCTAACACCACCCAGCATGTGCTAGTACTGAATATTGATGAAACTCAGATCTTATTACAACAGAGCACAATATGTTCCTTGCCTATACGTTCCCTTTAAGCACAAAAAAAATAGTGCTAAATTTGGATCCAGGTCAGGTCCAGTTTCAAAAAGCCCACTTAAGCCAAGGTTTGGGGGAAGGCTTGTAGGTTTTGCCTGGCTCTAGGGAGGATTGCTTCCTACTGCAGGAATATAACCCAGCTGTAAAAGAACCCAAAGTTAGGGGGTGTCAGGGCTTCACCCATCTCTGCTTAAGAACACACTTGGATCCAATCTGATGTCATGTGTCTTGAAGATAAAGGCAAATTAACCACTTCAAAGCAGCAAGTGCTTCCACACACAGCCAATTTTGTTCTCTCTATAGAATCCAAAATAAAAATCCCTGTTTACCAAAAATCGGTTTTTCATCTTGCTGCATTTCAAGTTCAGAACGGGAAATGAAATGTTATGTGAGCTGTATCAGTGCAGAAATAGAAACACAAGTGTAAAGGATAAGACAACACTATTCCAGATACAGACATATTTTGAACAAGTTTTACTTCTGGGGATTTAGTGAACTTAGAACTGTGCATCATTGATTCATCCTTTGGTAGTGTTCCAAATTACACAAGATCCACATTATTAACTTGTGTAGTTGATAAAACACATTATGAATTCCCACATTCACCCCCACAACGAAAGAAATTTGGAGGAACAGCAAAAGCAGTTTTAAATACCCTGGTGGTCCTCAAGGCAGCAGAAGATTCTCTGTAAAGAGAAGAAAACATCTGAAAGTTGTGGCAGGGGAACATGCACGTCCCTGCCCTCCAGCACCCACACACAGGGCTGGCTCCTGATGGCAGGGCTGATCCCAGGCAGCATCCCTGCAACCCTCTCCCACCTTACAGGCCAGAAATGAGGTGGGGAGAGACCTCCAAGGGCAGCCCTTTGCACTGGGGGAGGATCATCTTCACACAAACCACAGCTTCATTCCCTTTTCTGACACCATGCTTGTGCTGAAGTGCCCTGAGGCCACCGGTGCCAGTCCTGGATTATCCTTCCTGTTGGGATGTCACACTCAATGTTCTAAATAGCTGAACCTAAACCCATGGCTTCCCCTCCCATGAACAGTGGCCAAAAAGAGCATTTTAGTTTTATATCCTTGCTCTTCTCTGACATATTTGCAGCTGAGACTTTCTGCTTGACCTCATTTGCAAATTTAATGAGAACAATCTCTATCTCATCCTTGAGATGATTAATGATTGACAGCACACCCTTTGCAGAACCCCACCTTGTGAAGTTTTCTCTTTTGATAAGAAACAACTTTCCAGCAAGGCTTTCCAACCAGTTTTGCAACCACCAAATGAAAGTTTTCTTCTAATGAAGTTTCTCTATCTGGACTATCAAAACATAATTGAAGAAAATCAAAAGCTTTATTAATGTCAATTTATACAAAAACCACTGCCTTTCTTTTGCTCATAAAACTGAATTATACTGTCACAGGAGAAAAATTAAAATGTTTTGGAAGCCACTTGTTCTAGACAAAGCCCATGGGATGCTGCTGACCTCCTCACTATGTGCTAACAGTTTCTTTATTTGCTCCAATATATTCCTGGCAGATAAAATTAAACTGCTGGTGTGTACATGGACCTTCCTTAACTCCATTTGAATGGGATTTTTTTTTTTTTAAATCTTTGCCAGGAGACATTGCCCACACTTTACAATGTCTCAAAACCAGTGGTGAACAGCTCCATGGTGGAGTAAATCACCCTGTGGTGATTTTCCCCAGCACCTACATGACTTGAGATCAACAAACCACACTTTTTAATTTCTTTTTTCCGGTGTTGGCTGCCTGGTGGCAGCTGCACATCTGCACAATTTCAGTTGAATCCAAAGTTTCATAATTGCATGTAGTTGCACATTTGAGTTAAATCTGAAGCAATTCAACACCAACACAAACGAGCTGGACTTTGCCCCTCCACAACCTTCCCTCCACCCCGAAGACCAGCCCAACACTTCTCCAATTGCCTCTTGTGTCTAACACACTTGGGCAGAGCGTCTTCCTCTCTGTCCTTCTGTTCTAAGGTGACTACGATGCTTGTATCCCCAGTCATCTGTTCTATTTATGCTGCATGTTGTGTTCTGTACCTCTAAGACTGGTTCTGAGGGTGAAGCAGGGAAAGAAGACAGAGTTTGTTTTGAAAAACAGTGTTCACTCCTCTGCGTTTTCGTCTTCCTCCTCAGGACAGTGTTGTTCATCAGAGGCACAGACAGCGGCCAGACAGAGGGGTTTTTTTGCTTTTAGTTAGTTTAGCTAGCTGAGGCAAAGAAGCTTCCTGGACTGTTTTTTTTTTTCTCCTTTTCTTGGGACTGTTTAAGCCTGTTCTGTACTGAAAACCCAGAGGAGCACCGAGGGCTCGCACCTGCGGCCCACTGGCGCCTGGGCCTCCAGAGACTCTGGGACTGGTGGGAGACTGAGCTGAGCTACACCCACAGCAACGACTTCCTCAGTTTTGCCATCTCCCTTCGGAGCGGTGAGAGGCTTTGTTGTTTCATATTGTTCATTTTTTGTGCTTGTGGGCACTTTGTTTCTTAAATAGTTTTTTCCACTTTTCTCCAAGGGAGTTCTTTTCCTGGACCGGCTGAGGGGAGGGGCCGTTTGGGTTTGCTCTCCAAAGGAACCCCATTTGGAGGTTTCCTCCCATATTTGCCCTAAACCAGGACACCTTCCCAGTTCCCTCTCCATTTGGTGCCCTGGCCTGTTTGTTCTGCCCTCCCAGGCCCACACACTAGGCCTTTGTGCTCCTCCTTAGCAGTTTGACCCAGTTTCCCTAAGCCTGGCCTGCTCCGCTTTGCATCGTGACTTAGCACTAACAAACAAAGCCCGGGAGCTGCAGAGACAAAGCACATCAGAGAGATCTGGGCCACCACCAGCCCTGTCCAGCACACCAATTTCCCTCTGCACACTGATCCGAGGGCCTTGTGCCTGCAGGACAGCAGGACAGACGTCTTGGGGATGCAATTAGCGCTCGTTTGTGCAAATGCCGGGAAGGACAGGCCTGAGGGGCCCTTGGCTCAGCTGTTCCCAGCACAAAGGAGGCTCTGCCTGGGATGGGGAAGGTATCACATGCCAGGCTGGTGGGATTGGCAGAGGCAACTGGGAGCAGCAGGTCCCCAGGCCGTGGGCTGGGAGCAGCAAGAAGCACAGGGCAGGGAGCTGGTGTGAGCTCCTTTCCATCACAGGGAGCATGTGGAGCTGCTGCAGAGAGCCCAGAGCGGGCCCCAGGATGATCAGAGGGATGGAGCAGCTCTGCTGGGAGGAAAGGCTGAGGGAGCTGGGGTTGTTCAGCCTGGGAAAGAGAAGGCTCTGGGATGACCTAATTACAGCCCTTGAGTACCTGAAGGGAGCCTACAAAAAGAGTATTTTCTATGTTGTAAATACTCTATACAATGGAGAGAATATTTACAAGGGTCTGGAGTGACAGGGCAAGGAGGAATGGGTTCAAACCCACAGAGAGGAGGTTTAGATGGGATATTAGGAAGAAATTGCTAACTGGGATGCACTGGCACAGGTTTCCAGAGAAGTTGTGGCTGCCCCATGCCTAGATGAGTTCAAGACCAGGCTGGACAGGGCTTGATCTAGTGGAAAGTGTCCCTGCCCATGGCAGGGGGGTTGGAACAAGACAATCTTTAAGGCCCCTTCCAACCCAAACAGTTCCATGATTCTGTGATGAGTCATTCCCCCTGTGACCTCCTGCTGCCCCCAGTGAGAGGAAAGGAGCAATAATGAACCAGGGAGACCACACTGAGCAGCCCCAGGGACAAAAATCCCATTTGGGTGCTCTGCTTGGTGTCAAGATTTGAAAAGGCCCATGGTGAGGAATCTAGGAATTCTTTACAGGCAGAGTTTGTCCAGCTGTGGGACACTGCTGAGGAGAGGCTGCAAAGATGCTTGTCCAGAGAGCAGATCAGCATCTGGGAAGGAACACACTTGGAGACACTTGAGGAGTGAAGACAACAGCTTTGGTCCTGAAGACAGCAGCTTTTGCTGTGACAGGGAAGGGGAGCAGCAGGGGTGCAGGTAGAGGGGAAGTGGTTCTAGAAAATTTGCTGAAACAAGATTCTCAGGGAAGTTTTAACCAAGCAGAGTGGGGCAGGACTGCATTTGCTGAGGGAAGAACAGGGCAACAGCAGCAGAGGTGAAGTCATGTTCCCAATTTTCTGCCATGTCTGGGTTTACCTGAACAGCTAGTCATGGTGGTTTTTTCCATTTCAATGAAAAAAGTCTTGGTGAGGAGAAGAAATGAGGATTCATAACATTGTCTAGGTTTGCATTTTTCTGAAATTCCATTAAGAGAAATAATTAGAGATGGCTTGAGGTGCCTCCAAACCTGCAGTAAGCTGAAGAAGGCCCAGACCCACCGCGGCTGTGGAAGTTTTTAATACTTCCCCCTGCACTGTGTATCCCTGGCAGCCCCAGAAGAAACACTGGATTCCTAGATCAGCTGGCAGGCACACACAGCACACCTGCACAGCTGGACCAGAAGGGTTGGATTATAGAAATGTTAGGCAGAAATTCTTCAAAATTCAGATGTAGCTTCAACATTAGGACCCAGAGGGAAATTTGAGTCTAAAGAAGAAACAGGGAGCTGACCTGAATGAAAATCATGATACTGGCAGCAGATCAAGTGGGAAGGGAATAGGGAAGAGGCTGAGGACTCTGCCACATGGAGATTGGGCTGATGGTTGTAACTCCAGAGGACGCTGAAGAGACAGGCTGACATTTTTGTATGGGCAGAGGAAACACAAGTGGAGTGACCAGGCAGAGATAGAATTCACCTGCACAAAATCAGGAGCTGAGTGTTTCTTAGAACCACAGAATGGTCTGGGTTGCAAGGGATGTAAAGTTCACCTCATTTCACCCCCTGCCATGGACAGGAACACCTTCACTATCCCAGGTTGCTCCAAGCCCCATGCACTGTGACCACCTTTGCAGCTGGTAACAATTCACTGTAGCCTTAGAGCAGAGGTGCATCATATCACTAAACAGTTCATTAAGGAAAGACTGGGGAAAGGTCACCCGAGTGACTGGGTGAGATAAATTAATCCCATTTGTGGGTGAAAAATACAACTGATCATCGTTTTTGCTGCTGTAGAAGCACAGCTTTAAATAACTGTGTGGATAGTAATGAAGGGCCCTGCCAATCAACATGAGCAAGAGAAAAAACCCAAACTAAGATTATTTTGCTTTTGGCACGTTACAGGAGTAGGGTGCAACTTGTGTTTAACTTGTTATCTGTCCAGCCTATTCCTCAGAATAAAAACAAACAGAAAAAGGCAAATTCAACTAACTGAATTAATTGCAGCAGTGCGACCCCATTGCCTCTGGCAGTCACCCACAGCTCCCCTGGGGTACAGAGACACAAACATCACTTGGTGAGAGCACAGAGCTCTGCCCATCATCAATCTACACCCAGGAGGGACAAATCCCACCCCATCCCCGTGGTGGGAACATGGGCAAAACCCAGGAGGTACCACAAAGGGAGGGTTTAAGGAGCCAGGCAGGCTGGCAGGAGCTGAGCTGCTGCTGGGAGCAGCCAGGGCACTGGAAGTGGAGGGGATCTGTGTATTCACAGACATCTCAGGGCACCTTTGGCTCACAGTGCCTTTGGACTGCAAACACACAGCACTGGGAATTGCTGCCTAAATTATTCAGCCTCTCTCAATCCAGTACTAACTGAAGCACTCGGAGGGGAAACCTTCCTTTGACTTCAGAGGACTCCAGATCAAACCCCAGTAATACTTTTATTTCTAGATGAAGAGGCTCTGAAATTAAAAAATAAAAACACAGGTTGATATGAAATTCCTGGATCTACTTGTGTTTGTCACTGTACCTTTTTTTTTTTTTAATTAGAATAACCCATATGTCTGCTTGAAAAGAAAACTGGGTCCCTGTGGCAAATATTTGTCCATTCATTCACTTTCTTGCAGTTTCTCTGCAAAATATTGAATCTTCCAGGCACTGATCACAGGTATCATTATTAACGAGGAGCACCACTGGACAGGGCATGTTCAAAAAGAATCATTTTCCCCTAACAAGACTCTCAGATCAGGAGCTCAGCATTGAAAAAGCCACAAAAATCTGCCAGATGCACAAAGTGAGTGGAGAAAAAAGGCACTGAAAGGGCTGTGGGGCAGAAATCCCACAGGGTAAGCACACACCCTGGAACCCAGCACTGCCATCACCAACAGCAGGTCAAAAGCTTTGTACAAAGCTAAGAAAAGTCCAGGACTGCAACAGAGCCTTGGGCTGCAGCACAGAGGGGTGACAGGAGCTGGGACACAGGCTGGCACTGGGGACTGCAAACACCTCAGTAATGGCCAGATAGAGAAATGCAGAGCCAGAGCTGGGCAGGGTTGGGTGTAGGAGCGGCAGAGAAGGCAGAATCAACAGCTAATACATGGGAAAAATTTAGGCATCACTCAGCTGCCAACCATGAAGGAAGCAGCAGCGCTCTGAAGGCTTCTTCTGTCAGCAAAGAAAGAGTGAAGGTGTAAAGGTGCGTCAGCAAACAAAAAACTGACCTGAGGCAAGAAAACCAAAATCACCACTGAGAACCTGATATCCAGGCACTGGCAAATTGCTGCAACAACCCTCACTTATCCCAGGACGAAACCACCAACCAAAGGCCAGGGGAACAAGGCAGGGATGAGCATAAACCCCTCCACCCAAAAGAGGGGTAAAAGCCAAGTGCATGTATAAACACTTTAATTATTTCTCTGTAAAACTTGTCTAATTAAACTACTAAGATATTGCATATACCAGGAATGTGTCCTGGGCTCTCGTCACACATTGGATGTGCTTCCTTTTCACCTGCAGTGACAGGAGGAATGGCTTTAAACTGACAGAGATATTGGGAAGGAATTGTTCCCTGTGAGGGTGGGGAGGCCCTGGCACAGGGTGCCCAGAGAAGCTGTGGCTGCCCCTGGATCCCTGGAAATGTCCAAGGCCAGGCTGGACAGGGCTTGGAGCAGCCTGGGACAGTGGAAGGTGTCCCTGCCCATGGCAGGGGTGGAACAGGATGATCTGAAAGGTCCCTTCCCAACCCAAACCCCTCAGCGATGCTGTGATTAAGCAGAACATTAGCAGCATTAATTTCTGAGTGAAAAGTGGCCCAGTGTACAAGGCACCATTTGTGAATTGTTCAGTGGGATTTGGTGACTCCTTTCCCTCTGATTGGGTTTTCCTGTGGAAAGGATTCTCCCCAGCTGCGGGTGATGTTACTCACTCCCCATTTTTCTCCCCGAAGAGACTTTGCAAAGAAATTCCTCAGTTTCTGACAAAGCCACAAATTAATTTTCTGTTCTACCCCGAAGCTGCGGCGGAGGCCCCGCGGTGTGGCTCGGTGACAGTGTCCCTTTATCCCACAGCACCATCTCGTGGGAGACTGCAGCTTGGAAAAACCCACCAGCAAAGCCACCAGCTTGGAATAAATCCACTTCCAAGAACGCCACTGCTCTTCCCTCAGCCCCAAACCTCTGCACAGCAGGATAAACATCGTATCTCAGCAGGGCTTGCAGTGTTTCCCCTAAAACATCCAGAAGTGACAGGGAAGCACCTCCACGTCACAGCCTCACCCCGAGTTTATCTTTCCAGAAGTGCAGAAATGCACCTGGGTCTTTTCTCCCAGGCAACAAATGTCAGGACAAGAGGAAATGACCTCACGTTGAACCAACGGGGTTTAGATTGGATATTACAGAAAAGATTCTTCACCGAAAGGGTCTCCAGGCATTGTTACAGCTGCCCAGGTTAGTGATAGGAACATCAGCCCTGGAATTTTTTTTTTTAAAAGGTGGTGCTGAGGGACATGGTTTAGTGGTAGTTTTGGCAGTGCTGGCTTAATGGTTGGAACTTAATCTTAAAAGGCTTTTCCAAAGTGAATTACTGAACTATTGAATTACATGAATTATTATTGAGTTATTGAACTATTTGACCTATTTAGCCCATCTGTAAAGTGCCCTACTGCAATTTCATTTTTCACAGAGGACTCTCCAGTGCTGCCTGCTCAGCTCTCACAGCAGGAGCAATGAGAGAAGAGTCCATGCAAGCCCCTGACCTGTGCTCATGTCCAAGAGCTGCCAAAGCCTCCACCTCCTCAGCTGCAACCTCAAATATCCCTGAAAAGAACTCCCAAAGCTAGAAAATAGTTTCATAAAATCTCTCCTTGGTCGTGTGGGAGATCTTTCAGTGGGCCCAAAACCATGTGCCTGAAGGATATGTAAGAGAAGGTTAGAACAGAGAAAGTTTTCGTCATCTCAAGAACATGTTTGTATTTGTGGTTCCATCTTTTGGAGGGCATGACTGAAGCTATTGCTGGGATGATTTTTCCAATATTTACAAGATTTCCCATGGCAGTACTGCTGGGTGTCGAGGAAGAAGGGCTCCAGACCCTGGATATGGGCAAGGTTCCTGCCCAGAAAATGTGCTAGGCTGAGACTCAGAGCTTGTTCTTTCTCCTGAGGTTTCCTGAAGAGCACATTGGAAGGTGGAATTACTATGTTAAAACCCATTGTTTAATTAAATTTTATTCATTTTCAGCATGGAAAAAGCATGATTTCTATCTCAGCAGCCTGCCTGCAGCTGCAGATTTGCAGAATACCAGGAAAAACAGAGGAGAAAGAGTGCTCCCAACCCTGGGTGCTGCAGGACATCAGCTGAGTCCCACCATGGGCCATGGAGACACCCAGAACTTCCACCTAAGCCTGTGTCAACAGCACTGCTTTCCATGATGGGCCTCCACACAGACATCCCATAAAAACATCTGCTGCATCTTTAATAAAATTATCACTCTTTTTAGAAACTCTCACCCTTCTTAGCCAACGCTGCAGTGAGAGAAGAGTGGGAGTAGCAAACAGCTGTTCTCTGCTGCAAACATTTGACATCAAGCACATCAAATTAGCAGCTAATGCCTCTTCCCGCCACATCCCACAGCTCTGTGGAGATCCCTTTGGGAACAGCAGCCTGCACACAAAGGCAGGAGCCCCAGACATTTGGCTGCACCTCCCACCCCCATACCCAAAAGTAGAGTTCAGCCTCCAGCTTGGAGCTGTAGGAGCCTCCAGACCCCAGCCCTGGAGGGTTATCAATGTTCTCCATTCATACCAGCACGCTGGAAACGTGGTGTGTCAGGCAGCCAGGTGTCCTGCTGAGCCAACCTCCAGGATGATTTATTTTTGCAGACAGAGCTGAGGGTGGAAGCACTGTGCACACCGAGCCCAGGCAAAGGGAGCAGAGCCAACACCTCTGTCTGCCCCTCCAGACCTGGCTGAGGGAGCCAGCAGACAGAGCATCCTGCAGTGGTTCCTCCCCTTCTGCACCAGATGCTCTTTGCTCTGCAAGACTCGGAGCAGGGCGAGCCCTGCCCTGTGGGGCTGAGTGGGGCAGAGCCCAGGGTTCACCCACAGCTTTCCCCAGCCCCTGGAGGAGCCAGCCCATGCAGGGAAGTTTGTTTTGTTCATGTCCTGCAGCCTGTTTTGCACAGATTTCGCCTGCACAGGGAGACAGCTGCAAGCTGAACCCTCCCAAAACATTCCAAGGGTCCACTCCCGTGGGCTTTCTCCGACACTTATTAACCCATTTATCACACCACCAGCCTATCAGCTCCCCAGTGCTTCCAGCCCTCAAACTCACTGTAATCAAGCCTGGCTGATGATTTGTTTTTCAGAAAAGTGGCTAAGAGGCGAAGATGGAAAGGATTTCTGTTGGCATCCGGATCTTTGGGAAATAAAGCCCAACATGGAAAAGCTTCAGTCACATTTCAAAGTGACTGAAGACACATTTCAAAGTCTGCCGTGATCAGATGGAGACTGAAATTCCTCCCTAGACTGCAGCACCTGCTTGGAGCAGGGGATCAGGGACCAGACCCTCCATATCACACACACAAACTCTCAGCAATTAAACTGAAATGGGTTTTCCATTAATGAGCAGTAATTAGGGCTGCTGCTCAGAGCCAAGCAATTCCGAGCCCATCCGGAGCTGGTGGCTGTGCCCTTGTGGCCCAGCCAGCTCATTACAGCGGCTTCATTTGCCACCTTCAGGGCAGACGACACTGCAGGTACCTTCCCTTGGGCTGTCCCCTGTCACCAGCACCAACGGGGCCTTCTCCACCACTGCCCAGAACAGGGGACAGGGTGGAATAACAGAGCTGAGACAGGCAACCCAGGGGTTAAGCTGTAAAAATCCTGAGAATCTACCTTATATTAACAACCTGTTTCTTATTCAGCATGGATCTGTTCCACTGCTTAAACGTTGCCTTTACTGATATTACATGCTCTGAAGGCTCTACAGTGACTGAAACTTGTAAAAATCCCATTTTGCTCAAGCTCTCAAGAAAAAGCAAAGCCTGTGTAAGTTTTATTTCTGAAGAGGTGCTCATCCCAAGAAATCCCAACTCTCATAGTTGCTAGTGGGCTGACACAAAGCTGCTGAGCTCGGGTGAGAGGAGCTGAGAGCACAGCCCAGAGTGCTGCAGCCACATTTCCAGTACTGCTCCTCCAGGGATCCTGACCCAGCTGCTACAGAGGTGAAGTGTCACAGCTCAAATTGCCAAAGACAGAGCCTTCCTCACACTCCAAACGCAAGCACTTTGGGACATGGACTGATCAGAACTTGAATTCAGGAGAATTTTCTAAGTGTGCCATTCATTTTGGCTGGACTAAATCCCCTTGAACTCTGGGGGTTTGGTCTCTGCACTGGCTCTTCTCTGGATTTTGCTGTCTGAGCTCTGCTAATTAGAAGCAGCCTTCAAACAAGACATGAAACAGATTTGAAAGATGAGGAGGACATGGTACATCCAGGGCACAGGGAATGGAGCAGTGCAAGGTCCCTTCATTTGATCAAAGAGACCTCCTTGCCATATTTAAATTTACAACTCATTTAAACTTTTTTTGCTTGTTTTTCACATCCAGCCAGTCTTTTCCCTCACATATGGACACTCTGACTCCTTTCTTGCAGAAAGTTGCTGGCCCAGCCTTCACTCCCAGCCCTTTTCCCTTCCCACACGGTGACAGAAATCTTCTTCTCTGAGCCTGATCAGCACAAAGAGCTTCACCCGCGGCGGTGTGAGAACCATTCGCTGCTTCTTCTGAGCCCTTTGAATTTGTACCCAGATTTTCCCTAGAGGAAGGCCAGGCTGAGCAAGATCTCTGGTCACCCAAATCAACCTCAGGATAAGCTGCCCAAGGATGTGCATCTCAGCCACAGAGGACAGAGCCAGCCTGGACTCACCAAACAGGGGAGCAGCAGCACAGCAACCACAGGAATTTTCCCCTCAAGGGCTGTGTCTCTTAGTAGGGAAAAAGCTCTTTGCAACACAGCTCTTCCCTAGGGCTTTACAGGAACACAGGAATGCCCTCTATTCCCTAAAAGAGGAATAGCCTGTATTCCACAGGGCTTTACAGGAACACAGGAATGCCCTCTATTCCCTAAAAGAGGAACAGCCTGTATTCCCCAGGGCTTTACAGGAACACAGGAACACCCTCTATTCCCCAGGGCTTTAGAGGAACACAGGAATACCCTTTATTCCCTAGGAATTTACAGGAACACAGGAATACCCTGTATTCCCTAGGTCTTTACAGGAATATAGGAATATCTTGTATTTTCTAGGACTTTACAGTAACACAAGAACACGGGAACACCCTGCATTCCCTAGGGCTTCACAGGAACACAGGAATACCCTCTACTCCCTAGGCCTTTACAGGAATACCCTCTACTCCCTAGGGCTTTACAGCAACACCCTGCATTCCCTAGGGCTTTCCAGGAACACAGGAATACCCTGCATTCCCTAGGGCTTTCCAGGAACAGGGGAATAGCACTGGCCCACAGCTGTGTTAGGGCTGGAAACTGCACTTGGCAGCTGCAAACAATTCCTTTGTATGTAAAGGTGGCTGCTCACAAACCAGTCAGAGAACAGCAAAGCCATTGCAACCCTCACTGTCTGCTAGGAAAACAGCACAGGTAGATAAAGACTGCAAAATTCCCTCACAGCATCATCCTTGAACAAGAGAGAAACTCTCGGGTTTGGTTTTTCTCCCAAGACTCAGGTGGAGGTTTGAGAGAGTCTTTTGCCTTCTGAGAGGCCTGAGCCAGAAGTGAGAATGAAACAGAGTCTTCAAGGTTTTGTTTTTCAAGGTTTCTCACATTGTTTATTAATTCTTATCTTACAATTTTCTCTGTGCCCGGCGGAGGTCTGTTCTGCTGCTTGGGCAGAAGGCGATTCCCCCCTCGATGGGAGGTCACTGCCTTCTTATACAGATAATTATGTACTCATTATTTACAATTCTGTGCCAATGCCTATTACCTATACTAAAGGGGTCATCTCTACTCTGACCCAATCTCCTTAAACTACTTTGTGCCACCCTCACTGCAGAAAATGGATGCCAAGGGAGAACAAGTAGAACCCAGGGTATCACCCTAAATCCTCCATCTTGTTCCTCATTCACCTCCACTCTAAGAATCCCTAAACTACAACATTTTCCACCCAGTGATAAACTCCACTACTGTCTGTCACACCTTTATGACCTGTAATTCCTCTCTGTGTTGGAAGTTTTTCTCATGGACTGAAATCAAAGCCTGTGTCTTCCTGGGCTCTGTGCCAGGGTCTACTACAACCCCCCTGAACAGACCCCCCTGTCCAGATCTCAAGCCCTCTTTCTTGGGTCTCAAACCTCTCTGGCAAGATCTGTGACCTTCCAGGGCAACCAAAGAATGCCCTGGACCTCCGACAAGAAACCCACCCAGAAAGTGCCACGGGCAAGAACTGAGAGGGGGAGCCAGGATTTGCACTTAAACAGAACTCCAGCACTACACGTGGAGGGTGGGATGGGGTCCCAGGTGAGGTTTTTTGGGAGTTCAGGCTCATCAGAGCTCTCAGGGCAACCTGGGGGTAGCTGGATAAGCAGAGACCCTTCTTGGATGAGTTGAACCCCCGTAATGGTCAGTGCAGCTGACAGAGAGAGCCAAATGACACACAGAATCACCACAAAGATTCAATATGACTGGGTTATTTTCTTCTCCTCTGAGATCACTCGTTATCTCCATCCAATTAGTAAATGTTGACAGTTTGTTTTTAAAGCCACAAAGTGCAGTTCTTGCTTTTCTTAGGAGACCTCTGATGAACAGCACTGATGGTTTCAGGAGCTCTCTTCCTTATCACTGCTCAAGTCCTGCCCTGGGTTTCTGATTACAAAGTCCTTTTGGAAGGGTGAGTGCAAGCATAGCTGGGCTGGCAGTGGGGGCAGAGCTCCTGGGCACTGCTACAGCTGCAGAATACTGCAGTGGCTTCAGAATATTGCTAAAAATTCGGCCTTTGGTTGTTTATTTCTTTCATTTCTGACAGATTTTTTTAAAAGGTTCTTATACACACTGGAGACTTCTTAAAAGCCAGTTTGTGGTCAGTACATCAATGAAAATGTCCAGCCTTGAAAATTTTCACATAGCAGGAGGTTCTAATTTCTCAGTGGCCACGTTAACAAAAGGAAGGAGTTTAGTTAGGTTTTTCTTTATGTATTCTCCAGCTTTTGGTTGAGTTGCTGTCCTTCCTTCCTCCCTCCCTGGCTTAGACCCCTGGCTGAACATCCTCAGGGGTCTCTGGTGGCTGTAGGGGACATGGACACCTGTGCTCACAGCTCTGACTGGATTTTTACATTTCCAGTGTGGTTAAAATGTTCTACTGGGTATCCAGAAAAAAAATTAATAATAATTTGTATCCTTTAAGTATGAGCCCAATCCTTGCAGTGTTAATTTTCCTTGCACAACCCCACCAGTGTGATGGGAGCCCAGGGAAGGCTTTTTGCCCTGTTAACATGTTGCTGGTAATGCCTAAAACAGGCTGGAGTGCCCTGGGCAGGGCTGGAGCATAGCTGAGGTCTCTGCCCCTCCCTGCTCCAAGGGAAAGGCACAAAAGCACGGAAGGTATCCAGCACAGGGATACAAAATTCAAATCAAACACTGGATAAAATCTGAAGGAACTTTGTATCACTTTTCTGTATAAAGGCAAACATCATAAAATTTATATGTATCATTATTTATAAGCGTGCTTCTACAACGCTGCTGTGTCTGCAGAGTGTTGGAAACTGTTCTCACCTCTTTCTTTTTCCCTTTTTTCCATCTTTTTTCCCCATTCCCGAAAGCAGCGCACAGGCGGCTGCGCTATTCCCTCTGGCCGCCAGGTGGCGATGCAGCCCCGCAGCTCCCGCCCGGCAGAAATGGGGCGGAAAACGCGGATTTGGAGTTTTTACAGAACTTTGTTGTTACGGGCCTCGGTTTGCTTCGAGATTTTGGGTCAGGAGAGGATTCATGGGTGAGAGGACCCACCTGGCCCATGGCCATTGTCCCTGTCCCAAGCAGCAGCCCCTGAATGCTGAGCTGGGGGAGCTCTCAGCATTCCTAGGGCCACTCTGATGCCCTAAATTCCCACAGCCATTCCCGGAGCAGGGCAGCCATCTACCAGCCTGGGAGAGCCAGGCTGCCTGCCAAGGTCCTGGAAGTGTGGCCCTTCCCTGGTCCCGCACAAGTGGGATGTGTTGAGTGCTGTGCTGACTTTCTGGAGCAGGACTGTGCCCATGAACATCCCCATCCTGCCACTCTGCTGTGTCACTGGTGTTGGGGACAGTCAGCCCAGGGCTACTGCACTGCTGTCCCTGCAGAGCCACATTGCCCAGGGCGGGGGAGAGCAGAGGAGGGCAGGATGCACCTCAGTGTGGTGCTCTTGTACCCCAAAAGCAACAGCCCTGCCACTTCCACCCCAAAGCAGGTCCCAGGAGCACTGAGCAGCAGCCAAATAGCCCAGAGCCCCCCTGGACTATGTCTGGAGGGGAGGGCAGAGCAGGCTGAGGGGCTCTGTGAAGCCCTTGGGCTTGCTCTGAGGGCAGGTGGAGGAAGCTGTGATGACAGGAGAATGCGAGCTGCAAAGTGCAAAGTGCCGGGAGGTGGGATTGGCTCAGGGAGAGGCTGGTGACAGAGCACTGGGTGCTGCAGCAGCCTGACCCTGGCTGGCCCAGGAGGGGGTGCAGCTCAGGGCCGGGGGAGGGGAGCCCAGTGTGTCTTGCGTTTGTTTTTTTTCCCTACACCTGCAGGTTTTTAATCCTTTTCTGCCCGTCAATGAGAAGCTTGTGCTGTGCCATGGAAACTGGGAGCTGCCCTTACCCAGAGTGCTCTCAGCATCTGGGAGGGCTGCTCTGACTCCCTAAATCCCTGTGACCATTCCTGGGCCCAGGGCCTCCGTCTCCAAATGCCAGCAGCCATTTCAGTGGGCAGTGCCCTCAGGCTCTCTTGTACCAGCACTGTGCTGGCACTGTCTGTCCACAGGCTGCTGCTGAGCCCAGAGGTGTTGGGATGTCTGGTTCTTCCTCCTTCCTCCTGTGGAATCCAGGCTGTAGGGGCAGGGAAGCAGTGCTTCCCACCCTGCCGATGCTGGAGGAGAGAGCCAGGGTTTGGGATGCAGCTCAGGTTCTGTGGAGGGTCTGACTGTTGGAGGTGAGATTGGCTGAAGCCTCTGGAGCTGCTCACTGTGCCCAGCACCAGATTTCTCACCTGACAGGGCACAGCACAGCCTCGACCTTCCCAGAACCCCTCTCCTGCCTGGACAGAGGTTTTTGCTGGTGTCTCTCAGGCAACAACAAATTTGGGAGATTTGGGAGAAATCAGCATCATTTCTGCTGGGGAAGGTGGGAATCCAAGGCAGCCCCGTTGCTATGGTTGCCACAGACCATCCTGATGCAGCGTCATGTTGAGCAGCTCTGTAAGCAGATGTGCCACAGCTGGAAAGCAAAGTGATCCCCCAGGTGTGAGCATGGCATGGCAGGCCACACAGTGCTCCCACAGCCTCCCCTGAGGTGTTTGGCTTCATGTCCCTACTCAGGACCCTCCCTGGCAGCAAAAATCCCCTCAGTGGAAGCAGCACAGGGGAGGAGGAGCACAGCTCTGACAGTAAACAATGCATGTAGGCGTTTAAAAATAATGCACTTGGGATGTTTATCATTCAGTGTGTGTGTGTCTACACAAAGTGTTGGAGAGCAGGTGCAAATGCCGTTTGAACAAGGGGGATGCTGAATGCCGGCTGAGCATAACAACCATTTCTACACCTTTTTTCCCCAAGAAACTGTAGAATCATCAGTTTAAGGGAGGGGCTTTGGGCTTTGCTCCCCACAGCCTGGGCCAGGTTCACTGGGTCCTTCTGCACTCTTGGAGACCGAGGGCTCAGGCCCTGCCTCCTGCCACTCCTCAGGGCTTGCTGCACTTTGCTACGAGGCTTTCAGCACCCTCACCTAGAATGCACCTGACAGCCTCATCAGAGGGCTGGAGAGGAGCCAGCACTGCCACTGGGAGCCAGAGAAGGAGCAGGGAGTGTGCAGAGCCCGGGGCCTGATCCAGAAAGGTGTTCAGGTGTGAACACCTGCTGCTGGTCCCTGGTTCTCCCCTGGGCCCCGCCCTTTGCACTGGAGACACAGTTTTTTGGATGTCCTCCTGAGCCCCTGGGATGCTCCTGTCCTTGTCCACACCAGCGATGCCACAGACTCCAGTGCATTCCCTGAGCTGGTGGCTCTGGAGGTGACAGCTGGGATCTGCAGGGTTGGTGTCCCTGTGCCAGGAGCCAGCACGGGGTGATATTGCCTCTGGCCACCTCTCCTGTGTCCCCTTTTCAGGTCCTGGTGAGCCCGAGGGTGGGCTGGGTGGCCAGGAGAACCCTGCTCAGCCCCAAGCCCATCTGCAGTGCCTGATGCTGCTGAGGAGACCTTTCCCTCTGCACTGCTCAGGGATGTGCCGGCTCCTGGCTCTGCCTGGCTGCCAGCCAGACCTCCCGAGGGCCCAGGGGGCTGCTTAAGCTCATTGCTTTCCTTTCAGAGGCTTCAGAAAGCCGCCTGCCCACATTTAATTCAAATTTATTGAATAATTCTCCTGGGAACAACTAGTTCAGTACCAACCACTACAGCAGACCATGAGTGAGATCAGTTAGCACGGCCCCGGCCGTGGAGGGCTCTGTCCCCTCCAGCACAGCTCCGTGGCAGTGCCAGGGTGAGGATGGTGAGCACAGGGCCAGGCAGCCTTGGCTAAGCTCTAAACCTGGCTGCCTGCATTGCCTCCAGCCCCAGGGGGTGTTCTGAGGTTTGTTAATATCCCTCCCACTTCCACCCCAAACCTGCTCCTGCCTTTGAGCCCTGTTCCCTTGGGCAGCAGTCCCAGAATGGGGCTCAGCCCTCCAAAGCCTGTTGCCAGCTCTGCAAAGGTGGTGAGACACAACGTGCCTGTGGGGATGCACAGGTACCACTGCATGCACATCTGCTGTTACTGGATTCACACCCTCTTTAGAGTGCTGCATAGGGTTTGTATGGCCAGGTTTACAGCCAGGGTTCACTTCCATCTTGGGGCCACCAGGGACCGGCTCTGCTGGACACGGGGGAAGCTTCTGGCACCTTCTCACAGGAGCCACCCCTGTAGCCCTCCCCCCACTAAAACGGGCCACACAAACCCAAGAGAGGTACAACAACCTGAGACCGCCTGGAGATGGGTGGGGACAAGCCAGAGCCAGGCTGGGATGAGTCCCAGCGAGCAGGCTGTGAGTGATGAGGTCTGACAGAGCCTGGGAGGTGGGCTTCCCTGAGGGAGGCTGCTCTCCGGGAAAGCCTTTTTACTCTGTGCTGAGTTTGGGACACGTCGTGTCTGTCCTCATGGCCTCCTGGGGGCCGTTCCCAAGGACCAGGCTGCGGACATGCTGCCCTCATCCCTCGCTGCCCTGCAGCCGTGTGGCACAGCCCACCGTGTGCCCGGTGTTACGCAATTAGCCACCGCTCGGAGCAAAACTAATGATCATCATTAACGAGCGCAGCACTGGTGGGTCAGCGCCTGCCGTCCCGCTCGGGGCATGTGCAGTCATGCAGCAGGACTGAGTCACGGCGCTGCTAATGATGCTGCGAGCCCCGGGGGCAGCAGCCTTCCCGCTAGCCCTGGGCACGGGCTGCTCCGCGGCACGTACAGAAGGGCAGGTCCGTGCCACCCTGCGCCCGTCCCTGGTGCCCTGCGCTGGGGGACAGGACCTGGCACAGCTTAGCCTGCTCTCCTGCAAGGTGTGGTGCCAGGCAACGTGCCAGAGCCTGGGAAATGGCACCTGTGGCTGCGGTTCATCCTGGAAAGGGCGGGATGCCCAGGAACCTTCCTTTCCCGGGGCGGTGGCTGTGCTGCAGCGAGGGGCTGGGACACAGAGCTCCTCTCGTCTTCCCGGGGTCTATTACTCCACCCACAACTCCTTTGTCATGCACATAAGCTGCTGAGAGGCTGGAGACACCACCTTGGCATTCATGGGCCGTGGTCAGAGGCACAACATGGATTTATAGCGCTTGCTCAGGCCACGAGCCGCAGGGAGTGATAGCTGCACCAAAAGCCTGGGCTTGTTGTACAATCCCGATTTTCCTGTGCTGGACTCACAGCTGGCTGAGGGCAGAGCAGGAGTGCAATCCCAGCCTGTGTCCAGAGGGTGACTGGGGAGCAGGGCAGGGGGCTGTGAGCTGAACAGAGAGGGGTATTGAGCAATGTCCTAATAAACCCCACGTGTGTTTATTTTGGCCAGACTAGGACCGAGATGTGCAGCAGGCTCTGCCCCTCTGCCAGACTCGGGTTTGCCCCGGGCAAAAGCAGGCGCTGCCTTGGGGCTGTGCTGCCCAGCATTAAAAATGGAATCTGAGCAGCGAGGGGGTCCCAGGGTGTGTGTGATGCAGCAGAGCATCGCTTCCCGTGCTGAGGTCACGGCGGCCGTGCTGCCGCGCGGGAAAGCACAGAGGAGCATTTTACAAATACAGCCGAGGAGCATTTTTCAAACTCAGCCTTTGGATGCTCCGCAGCGGGTTCGGGGCCGGTTGGTAACGTACGACAGAAGCGGCGGGTGGGTGGGAGCAGACTTGAACAAGCACTCGCTGCTCCAGGCTTCCCCTGGAGAGGCACTGTGCGCGCTCCCGCTGCCGGGAAGGCAGCTGGAGCTGGCCCTGGGCAGCGTGGCGGGGAGCGGAGGTGTCTCAGGGGATTGTCACCAAGAGGGGCCCCAGGGACCTGCCACCCACAGGGCACATGGAGGACTTCCAGCTCCGAGGATGCACTGCGGTGACAGTGGTGCCCCGGGGGACGGTCACCCTCAGCGTCCCTCGGGGACCTTCATCTCTGAGACTGCCCCGGAGGACCTGTGCTTACAGGGACACCCAGGGGACCTCGCAGTGCTCAGGACACCCAGGGGATCTCCTTCCCCAGACCTGTCCTGAGGGACACTTAACCCGCAGGGGTGTTCCAGGAACTGAAATGCCCCGGAGTAACCCTCCTCCGCAGAGGTACCCGGTCTGCAGGGGACACACGAGGGGACCCTGTCCCCAGGGATGCTCCGGGGACCCGCTTTGGGGGGGGCTGCCATGTCACGGCTCCCAAAGGACACGCGTTGCTGAAGACACCCGGAGGGGACCCCTCACCCCGGGGATGCCGTATCTACCGGGGATGCCCCCGTCCATCGGGGATACCGGCGCTCCGCTGGCAGGGTGGGATGGTGCGGCTCCGGGCGGGCGGAGGGGTCGCTGTTGCCGCCAGCACGGCCGCCCCCCGCCTCCCCCCACACTCCCTCCGCCGCCTTTTGTTCGCCGCCCGCGCTCGTCCCCGCCCGGCGGCGGCGGCGGGCGGAGCCGGGGCCGGGGCCGGGCCGGGACCGCAGCCGCAGCCGGGGCCGGGGCCGAGCCCAGCGCAGCGCAGCGGGAGATGGAGGCCGCGCCGGCAGAGCCGGGTCCCCCCGCGCCGCCGCCGCCGTCGCTCCCGCTCCCGGAGAGGAAGAAGAAGCCGCAGCGGGCGCCGTCGCCCGCCCGCCCCAAGGAGGTGCCCGGCTGGTCGCTGGCCAAGGGCCGGCGCGGCGGCGGCGGGGGACACCCGGGCGCGGCCCCGCGGCTGGCGGCGAGCGGCGCGCACCCGCACCCGCACCCGCGGCGGCCGGGCGGGGGCAAGGACGGGCGGCCCGACAAGCGGGGCCCGGCGGGGGCCCGGGCCGGCGGCAAGGGGCCGGCGGGGCGCGGTGTGGTGCGGCCGAAGGGCCGGCGGCACGGAGCCGAGACGGCGGCCCCCGGGGCTAGAAGGACGGCGTCGGGACCCCGCTCCGTGCCGGGGCCCGGGCCGGGGTCCGGGCTGACCGACAGCAGCTCGGAAGTGTCGGACTGCAGCGCCTCGGAGGAGGCGAAGCTGCTGTCGCTGGAGCTGGGGCTGAGCGGCAGCGATGGCGAGTCCCCGGGCAGCGCCCCGCCGCCGCCGCCCTCGGTCGGAGAGGCGTCGCCGCTGCCCGAGGAGCCCTCGGCCGCCTCCGTGGCCAGCAGCCGCCTGCAGCTCAGCACCTCGCTCGCCTTCTCCGACCTCACCGAGGAGCTGCTGGACGCCGGCACGGACGGGCTGCTCCGCGAGCTGGAGGACCTGCGCTCCGAGAACGACTATCTCAAGGTGGGCACGGCGTGGCGTGGCATCCCTGGCACGGCTCGGTGTGGAGTGACATCCCTGTCGCGGCTCGGTGTGGCCCGGTGTCCCTGGGCAGTAGTGGTACAGCATGGCATCCCAGGGCACGGGTCAGTCAGGGTCGGCATCCCTGGCCATAGCGTGGTTTAACGTCCCGGAGCTTTGCAGGGCATCTGAGGGCATGGCTCAGTATGGTGGAGCATCCCTGGCCTTAGCGTGGAATCCCAGGGCAGGGGGGCAGCGTGGCTTAGCATCCCTGGGCACAACAGAGCATCCCTTGTCATCGCAGCGTGGCATCCCTGTGCACGGTGCAGCATGGCACAGCATCCCTGGCATTACAATGGCATGGCACAGCATGGCATGACATGCCAAAGCATGTCTCAGCATGACACAGCATCCCTGGGAATGGCATGACGTGGCATGGCACTACCTCCCAAGGTGTAGCTCGGTGTGGCACAGCATCCTCGGGTCCAGCCAGGGCATGGCATGGGGCACAGCTCAGCTCAGGATGGCCTGGGTCAGCCTGGCCTGACTCAGATGGGCAGCACAGCACAGCATGGCAGGGTGCAGGGCTCAGCCCAGCATGGCCCTGAGCATGGCACAGCCAGGGCCGGCCTGGCACGCTGTGGCTGGGCTTGACTTGGCACAGCATAGCATGACTGGATGTAAGGCCTGGCTTGTCTAAGCCTGGCGTGGCTACACTGAACTTAGGGCAGAGCTCAGCTTGGCACAGCATGGCCCAGGTGGGCACGGTCCAGCCTGGTGTGGTGTGGCTGGGCACTGCTCAGCTCAGTGTTCATGGCATGGCTTGGCACAACATGGGCCAGATTAGCCAGGTCACACCTGGCTGGGCATGGCTTGGGTGCAACATGACCGAGCCTTGCATGGACCCAGCTTGGCACAGCAAGGCTTGGCACAGCCTGGGCTGGCACAGCCTGGCAAGGCACAGCTCAGCATGGTGTGGATCATGGGACACAGTGTGGCATAACCTGACCCCGTGCAGTTGGGCATGGCTCCCTGCTGCTCTCCCTGCCTGCTGCTGGTGCTGCCAGACCCTGGGGACATTTTCCAGCTCTCTTCTTCCCGCTGGTTCCTGTGCTCCCTGGGGCCTTTTTCTGGGTCTGCCAGGTCCATAGGGGCGTGGTTGAGCCAGGGCAGACTGTGATGTGAGGGAACAGGGACACAGAACATTCCCACTTCTGGTCACACATCAGCCTGATGGGCACCTGCACCCGCCAGGTGCCACGTCCTGGGGGGCTGCAGGCATTCTGTGCCCTCTGCTCTCCTTCAGGGTGGAGCTGTGGCTGAGCTGCTTGGACAGTCACCTGCTGGGGAGTTTAGGGCTGGGTACCAAGGCTCCCCAGCTGCTCTTTGGGTCCTGCAGGTTGGAAGCTAGGCCAGTTCTCCTCTGCTGCTGCCCAAGTTTGTGAAAATGTTCAGGATTCCAGCCCCGAGATGGGCACTGGGTGATGCATTGGAAGATGCTCAATCAGGCCCTTTGTCCATTAGCAAAGCCCCAGTTCACAGCTGGTGTCCCAACTCCTGCCAGAATTAGCAGCAACAGCTTAAGGGCTTTGATTTACTGGGAGCTGGAAAAACACAGATGAGGCCCCTGGGTTTCCAAGAACACGCGTGCGAGCGCTGCCATTCCTGCGGATAGAGCCAGGCTTCCTCCATTTCCACGTGATCTCCTTCCTGGCAAGCTGCAGGCCAGCGAGGTGCCAGTGATTTACCTGCCCTGAGGGGTGGCAGCTGAAATCCCCTGGCCAGGGGCAGTGGGAGAGGGGAGAGCAGCTGGAGGCATTCACCAAGAATGGCCATGGGGATGCTGGTGGCATGGTCCCTTCTTTGCCAGCACTTGTGTCTCCTCCCTGACATGTGCATCCTGCTTATATCCGTGTTTCCGTGTTGTAGCTCACTTCTCCTCGCTCTGGAGCAGGAGGTGGCTGGGGTGCTACCCTGGCTCCAGCTGGGCAGCAGCCCAGAGCACACACCTCTTGTGTTCCAAAAAATGTTGGAAGATTTTCCTAGATTCTCCAGCAAGGAGCAGGAAACTGGGCAGGGCTGCAGCAGAGTGCTGGCTTGTGCCATCTGTGCTAAAAATTCAGGCATTTCAGGACTTAAAACAAAAATAAAGCCCTAACCCAAGGGATTGGCACTGCCCATTTTGCCATGCAGCTCTCCTCCGCTCGGGTGTGGATGAATCAGACTGATCCCAGGTGACTTATTTCCTAGGACTCACCCAAAAAGCTGCAAATGAGTATTTTTTTCACGTATTCATCAGCACCAGCTAAAACCTAGCGCATATTTCGAGCGAGATGAGGATTTTTGGGGGTGGGAGGGCTTTGGTGACGTTCTGGCACGAGCCAGACGTGTGTGGTGCTACTACGCCCGTGTGATGCACGCTGGGCTTGGGAGCTTCCCAGCAGAGCTCCAGCAGTGCCAGCTCACGTCCCATCTTCCCTCGGCTGCCATAATAAAACCGACTTGTTTAGGCACACTTCACCCATTTCTCTTTACACCCCAGATTTGTGCAAGGCTCTGCTCTCCTCTTCCCACTCTGGGTGTACTGGGTGGGCTGGGATCTCCTCTTGCCCCTGCTTTCAGGCCTGTGCACCTGCTGTGACCCCCCTGAAGGGGTTATTCCAAGTGTTTCCCCAAAAAGGGCTGTTTTCACAGGCAGGCTGGTGAGGGAGGAGGTGGCTTGGTGTCCTTGCCCCGGCTCGCTGTTGCTGAGCCGTGCGATGGAGAGCAGCTCCCAGCCCTGCTCAGCAGGCTGGAAAATGTGAGATGTGATACGGCAGCAGCTGCGGAGGGACAGGCAGACAAAGAGTGGGCACGGGAGGGTTTGGAGCAAGGGGAGGGGATGCCTGCAAACCCTTTTCTCTCCTCTCCGAGGGAAGGGCTTGAGGCGAGAGCAGTGCTGCCTGTCCTTTCCTGCTGCCTGTCCCCCTCCTGCTCCCTGCCCTGAGGTGTCCCACATCCCTTGGGCTCGCACGCATTTCCCATCTCTGCGGAGAAACATTTAGAGTGGCTGGGTGCCTTGTTTCCCCCCAGGTAGTCATGCCACCAGCAAGGGCTTTCAGAACATCCCACAGGGGTGTTGGGGGCTGTGTTTGGGCAGCCTGGTTGGCACCGAGTCCCTGCTCTGCTGCTGCCCAGATCCTGCCTGGCCACAGGGGCAGGGACCGTGCCTGGGAGTCCCAGTAACCACCTGCAGAGGTGGGGAACAGAGCTCTGTCATGCAGCCACCCTGGAAGGGGTTTTGCAGCCTCTTGCTTTTTCGGATGGTGCACACAACATGGGTTGGGCTGCAGAGAGCCCCCAGCTGTTTGCCTGGTAATTTATGGGGGCAGGTGTAAAGCTGAGAAATGTTGATTTTTCCCTCGCTCCCATTGCCAAGGGGGAGCTGCCACGCCAGCCAGGGGCAGGGATCAGAGCACAGGCTGGTGCACTGTGCTCCAGTGTGACATGGATGGCCAGTGTTTGCTGTCAGAGCTGGGCCAGGCTGCTGTCAGTGCACCCAGAGAAACCCCTGTGTGTGACATGGGTGTGCCTTGCTCATCCTTCCACCCACTGCACCCTGGCACGGGCTTGTGGTGTGCTGCATTTTCTGTGTTCCCCTTGCTGGCAGGGGACATGCCTGAGCACCCTGGGCAGTTTCCTTTAAAAATCCCCTCTGATTTCTCTTTTTTTTCCCCCTAGCAAATTCAGGCATAATTCCCTGTACTGCCTGACAGGCGCTCGGAGTTAATTGAAAGCTGCTGCTTTTGTGCTGTAATCTGGGAGGAAGCCGTGCTTGTAGCTCTCCTGCACGGTAATCCCCGTCTTTGCACGGGGATCGCGGCGAGCCGCAGGCACACCCGCTGCCAGCGCCGCACAAAGGCGCCTCTGCCAAACATCCAGGCAGCCCCCACCCTTCCTCCTCCTCTGCTGAGCTTTGGGGGTGAAGCTGGAGGGTGCAGGCAGGCCTGTGCCCCCCCAAAATGCTGCCATGGGCAGGCTGCTGCTGCTTGGCTGTGCCCCAGAGGGAGGTTGTGCTGCCAGCAGCACCACAGCCAGCCATGGCTGCGCTGCATGAGCCTGTTTTGTGTCCCTTGCTGTTTTCTGCCTCTTGGAGATAGCAGGTCCTGCTGGGGTTGCACAGTGTGTGTGCTGTGCTCAGAGCTTGCTGCATTCTTGCAGGTGCCAAAGTCAGCATGTAATTCCCCTTGGGCAGGAGATCCGAGGGTTTAATTCTGCTTCTGCAACCTGTAACGGGTCTGGTCTGCACTCCGAGGTGTGCTCTGCCATCTCCACTGGTCCCTCTCCTGCCCTGTCACTGCTCAGGGTCATCACCCTAAAGCTCAGCCCTTCCTGAAAGAGCTGATGTCCTTCAAGTGCATGTGTGGACACAGCTGTCACCTCCTCCTGCTCTAAAAACGCCTGGATTTTTTTTTTCCTGAGCTGGAAACAGGCAGTTTGCATCCCACCTTTCCGCTTCTTAGTTTCCTTAATAATCTCCCCAGGGAGAAGCAGTGTCTCCGAGGTTTGTGCAGAGGAGGTTGAAGGTGTAGGTTGTCTCTTGAGCTGCTCCACTGAGCATAACCTGGCTCCTGCAGCCACAAAATGGGCTGTTTGCTTCTGCTCACGATCCCTGGGGCATTCAAATGAGTCTCTCTGGACTGCGGATTCCCAGCGTTTCGAGACAGGGGATTTCTGGTGTAAAAACACTGTGAAATCTTTGCTGCTGCAGAGATGGGATGAGCAGGATGCTGTGGTGGGTGATCCTGGAGGACAAGCAGGGGAGCTGCCCATGGGGCTGGGAGGCTGTGACTCCACATAGGGATGGGCACCTCGTTGTTTACCGGGCAAATGGCCCAGCAAGGCAGTCCCCAGGGGCATTTGTGTTGGAGAGAAGTCATTTATCTCCTCAGTGTTGCCTACCTGTCACTGGTGGTCACAGGTGTCACTGGTGGTCACTGGTGTTACTGGTCTCATGGGTGTTATTAGTGGTAACTGGTTTCACATGTGTCACTGGTGGTCACTTGTGTTCACTGGTGTTCCACACTTCATTTAACATCACTTACAGTGCTTCATGCTCAATGCCACCCCTGAATTTGGGGTGTTTCTGTGGGGTTCCTCCCCTCTCCTGGTTCTGCTCTCACCTAAATCCAAACAGATTTTTTGCTGAGTTGGGCATCAACTCCAGAAAATGTGCAGGTGCAAAGGGTGAGGCTCTGTGGCAGTTGTGGGGCTCTGAAGCTGTGAGGGGACCCAGTCCACCCCATGTGCTGCCTTAGCAGATCAGTTCTGTCCTCCAAGCTCTCTTCCAGTTTGCTGGCATTTTTCTACTCTCCAGTCCTAATCCCTTTACTGTGGTTTAGCAGCATGGCTTGTCTCTGTGGGGCAAACTGGGGCAGGCTGTGCGCCTGCCAGGCTGCATCCACTCAGAGGATTTATCTGTGTTACGGGATATGGGTGAATTCCTGCAGCTGGAGCAAAGACAGGCACTGCTTTCCCAGCCCCCAGTGCTGCAAATCCCCCCAGCCCCACTCCATGGCTGTACATCCAGGCTTTGCCCAGCCTGGACACGGCCTCCCCCTAAAATAACGGTTGCTACAACCCAAAGCATAAACAAGCAGGAGCTCTTAGCAGGGCAAGCCCAGGCTTCCTTCCAGCAAATTCAAGATGTGGCTGGGTTTTTTCCAAGGTCCCTGCTCCCTGCCCTGCTCAGCTGCTGCCTGGGAAAGCCGCATGGCAAGTGAGAGCTGGAATGGTCAGCACTGAAGGAGGATTGCAGTTGTATTCAAGCCACGATTGGCCTGGCTTTGGTGGTGAAAGGCTCTTTTCCCCCACCCGCTGCAGTGCGCCTGCTCACCTGCAGTCCATAATGCCTTTTTTTCCTAGGAAAGCTCCCAAGGAATGGATGCCATAAACCAGCTCTCCAGGCTGCTTTGGTTTATGGGGATTTTGCTGGTGCCCCCAGAGCTGTGGCCCGGCGGGGGGGTGGCAGTGCTGTTAGGGGGTTCCCATCGAGTTTGTCACCCCAGGGTGCATCCCAGCCCTTGCACGTGTGGTTTGTCCCTGGGGGGTTTCACACCTGACGTGAACAGGAGGGTTTAACAAACATGTCTGCAGTGATGCCCCTTCACTGGACTGTCTCTGGCTGTCCCTGGAACAGCCTGGCCCGGTATTCCCAGCACCCCCTGTGCTCATCTCAAAGCCTCGGGGCTGTTTGTGTTGTGAGACAGAACAGAAGCAGATCTGTTCTCAAGACCCCCTGTCGAGAAGCAGAGCAGCGGAGGGTGACAGGACCCCGGTGGCCATGGTGCCGGCAGCTCAGGCCAGGAGATAATCTGGGATTGTCTAATTGACGTTCCTTCTTTGTCACAAAGTGTTTAAAGCCAACAGTGAGCGACTGTGACTTGTCCCTGCAGCTGCCAGCCCTTTCCCCAGGCTTGGCTTCTCCTTTCGGGGAGTTCTTGCAGCTGGGGCTTTGTCAGGCTGGGTGAGTGTGGCAGCCACTGTGCCAGTGCCTGGCAGAGCCAGCACAGAGCTGCCATCTCGGGCTCTAGGTCACTGTCACAGCAACGTGGGGAGCAGTCCCCTGTCCCCTCTGCCCAGGGTGAATCAGGGCTGAGCATCCCCAATGCCTATGCCAGATCCTTTTTGTTCCTTCCCTGACCACGCCATGGTGCAGGTGGCAGGGTGAGCCACTCACTTCTCAAGTGGCAGTCGCATTTGGCAGTGTCAGGAGGTCTTTAGTGGCAGGGCTTTTGGCAGGAAAGCAGATGCTTGATCCCTTCCCAGGAGGGATCCCTGGTGCCACTGGGTCTTGTCAAGAACAGCTGGTGTAATGGCTGCAGTGTTTGCTTGGGGGGTTTGGGTTGACACCATGTTCATGGTGACGTGGACAGAGCTTGGTCAGTCCCCAGGGACCAGAGGGGACAGTCCTTGGGTGTCCCCAGTGACCACAGTCCTGTTCGGCATGAGGAGGTGGCACTGGGGACCCCACAGTAGTCATGTGCCGCAGCCCTGGAGGAGGCCTTGGGTCAGTGCTGGTGCCAGCAGGATGTCACCCTTGGCCCTGCTGTGACAGTGGTGCAATTGCACTGTGCCAGAGGCTCTGCTGTGCTGGATGAGGTCACTGGGAGAGCTGATGAGACTGGAAGAGGTGGAACAGAGGACCCAGCCCAAAGACTGCTGCTTGGTGGCAAAACAAGGGGCAACTTCTGGTCCCCAGCACTGGTGGCATCTGGTTCATGTCCCCACGTTGCCTCCCCTAACAGCTGTCCTTGGCTGCCATCTCCTCCTTCCCTCGCCTGCCTCCCTGACACATCTTTTCCAAAGATAACCTAATTTTTTTCCCCGGGGCTGCTGCCTGAGCTGCTCCTGCAGCTCCTCTCCCTCCCCCACCTTCCTCTTTCTTTTACCAGAAATACTCTCAGCCGCTTTTGTTGCTGTTCCTCCACACCGGGTGACTGCCTCACCCCTGGCTGACAGCACCCAGCTGGCTCTGAGCCTTTTCCTGCAAGGACTAGGCTTGGCCCAAGGGGTTGAAGACCTGTGAAAATGGCTCATGNTGGATGGATGGATGGATGGATGGATGGAGGGATGGATGATGGATGGATGGATGGATGGAGAACCATGGTGGGGAGGTCTCACAGGAGAAAAGCGGGCGGAGCAAGCTGCAGGCTCTAACACAACACCTCCCCACAGGATGAGATCGAGGAGCTGCGTGCCGAGATGCTGGAGATGCGGGATGTCTACATGGAGGAGGACGTGTACCAGCTGCAGGAGCTGCGGCAGCAGCTGGACCAGGCCAGCAAGACGTGCCGCATCCTGCAGTACCGGCTGCGCAAGGCCGAGCGCCGCAGCCTGCGCGTGGCACAGACCGGCCAGGTGGACGGAGAGCTCATCCACAGCCTGGAGCAGGACGTCAAGGTCAGCCTGGGACGGCACCTCCCCACCCAGGCAGCCCCCAGAGCCCCCAAAAGGAGTTTTTGATGAGCTGTGGGCATGGAGGTGGCAGGGGGTGTCGGGGTGCAGGGAGCTCTGTGAGGATGTGCAGTTTGTGGCGATGTGCAGTTTTGTTGGAGACATCATAATTCCTTGCTAGCAGTGTTGATGTGGGAAGTGGGGAGCAGTGCTTGCAGCTCACAAATGGTCTGAGGGGATCCTGGTGGTGGAGAGGGCCAGCACTGCCTGACTGTGCCATATGTGAGGCTCATCCTGTGCAGGCTGGAACCCAGCCCAGCCCTGTGCCCCAGGGCTGAGCTCCCTTATCCTGCTCCTGTGGGGATGTGATGGGGCCACCACTGCAGGATGGAGTGTGCAGGGAGGGAGTGTGGGGACCAGGACCCTGCAGGCTTGGGAGCTGCTTCTCTCGGCCATCGGGAAAACCTTGCAGAGCCCCAGGCATGGTGGCACGCGGGGCTGGGGCAGGGACAAGAGGATTTCTGCAGGGTGACGTTGCTTCGCCCTCGAGGAGCCTGGTGAGTGTTTGCTGAGGGCTCTCACCAACGAGACTGCTGCCAAGAGGGGGTGTGATGGCGGTCGGAGACAGCTCAGGATGGATGTGCAACAGCTCGAGGAGTAACTTTGTTTTTTGAGCAGAAAACAACCAGTCCTGGAGCCAAGACATGCCACAAGTGTGGGGCCGTGAGCCTGCCTCGCTGCCCATCCCTGCTGGGGCCCCAATCCCCTCCCCAAACCACCCATCAGCTCCCCCCCAGCTTGGGTGGCTGCTGCCAAAAACACCCCCTCCAGCTTCTCCCTTTCTGGGAAAGAAAGCACAGCCCATCCTCGGGGGAACAGGAGCCCGACCCCATGGCCTGAGATCCCCCAGCCCTGCAGCAGGGCTTGCTGCTGCCTCCACAGTGCTGATATCCCAGGCTGTACAGGAGACCAGGGGCATTTGGGACAATTTTTGCTGTCCTGCAAATACAGGAGTGAATATTTTGTGTTATTAAGCTCCCTTTATGCTGGGCACTGCTCCCCTGCAGGGATCTGGAGAGGGGGAGCTCTGGGGTGGATGTAGGCACCCTTCACCCTGGGGCAGCTGCTGGTTTTTCTGTAATGTGATGCAGCAGCTCGTCTTTCTCCTGACTGGCACAGCTGCTGCCTGCAGCGACAGGCTGCCTGCTCTGCTGCTGCCTACCAGCTCTTCCAGTCTTCTGGGGGCTTTGCCAGCTTTGTGGTATGGGAAAAAGGTGATGAACATCTCCCAGCATCGTGCTAGGGCTGGGAAGGGCAGGATTTGGCCAGGGGATGGGGATGGGGATGCTGGGCAGCCTTGCAGCTGGTGAAGGAACAAGAGCAGTCACAGCACATGACTGAGGGAACAGACACAAGGGCCAGGGGTCACCCCCCATTGAGTCTCCTCCAGAGGGTCTCAGTAACCACCTGGTGATCTCTGCAGGAGGACTGTGGGTGCCCAGGAGCTGTAGTCTCAGCCCCCTGCACATTGTGCCCAGTCTGGTGAGAGCCCTGTTGTGTCCCCAGGTGGCCAAGGACGTCTCTGTCCGGCTCCACAACGAGCTGGAGGTGGTGGAGAAGAAGAGGATCAGGCTGGAGGAGGAGAACGAGGACCTGCGCCAGCGGCTCATCGAGACCGAGCTGGCCAAGCAGGTGGTGCAGAATGAGATGGACAAGCTCCGAGAGGTGAGTGGGGCACGGGAGGGGGACAGGGAGGTGTCCCCAAGGCTCTGCTGATAGCAGGTGTCCTGGCCCTGCATCATGGGATCCCCCAGCCCTGCCTGAGTCACGGAAACACAAACCGTGCTACAGATGCTTGTGAAACCCGAGCAGCTCCTGCTCTCAGCACCCTTCATCCCAGTCTGTAGGCATGGGCTGGCTCTGCCCCATCCAGGGGGGGCTACAGGAGTTCCCCACTGTGCTGGGGACACTTTTTATGTCCCTGGCCACTTGCTCAGCCCAGCCCCCTGAGCCATGCCCAATTCCATCTGAGCAAAGCTCCACATGATGTGTAGGGCTCCTGTGCCTGGCAGAGTGCCTGGTGCTGGCGGTATCCTGACCACATCCTGTAGGCTCAAACTGGGCTGAGATGTCCCAGCAGTGTCCCAGTGGTGTCCCGGTGGTGCTGTGGAGCTGGGTGGGTGCACAATCCTCTCTGTGTCCTGGGCAGCCACAGATGTACCCATATGCACAAGTCAGGGCACTCCATGTCATGCTGTGTTTGAGACCAGCTTCTGGCTGGGATCTGTGTCATCCTCGGTGACAGGAAAGGCATCCTGGTGACAGCATGGACTTGAGATCCGTTGCAGCCCTTGTAACCCACTTCCCTACTGCCCGGGATGCCTTTGGTCCCGGGGGAGCCTCGGGATGCATCTCTGGCTGAGCCATCGGGGCGGTGTGGGGGAGGAGACACGGCAGGAGAAGGCTCTCACTTCCCCCACCGTGCTTCTTGCACACGCCTTGGGATCTCTGCGGCCATCCCTGCTTAAAGCTGAGCCCAGCTCCTGGGAAGCTGCAGGATCCAGCTGTTCCCATCCCCTCTCAGGTGACACGGAGCAGTGTCCAGTCCCCCACACGGGTGTGTTGTTGTGCAGCGCAGCCCCCGCTAACAGCCGTGAAATGGGTTTCCCTGCAGCCGGGAACGAGGGCTGAATAACAAATGGCAGCAGCGGGAGCTGGGCTGGAGCTCTCCCGCTCGGAAAACAGGCCGGGAAAATGGTTGTGTGGTCAGCGTGGAGAGCTCAGAGCTGCCTTGCCCTGGCTGAGGAGTGTGGGGTGGGATACAGCCCCTGGCTGCAGCTGCCTGAGCCCTGGGGACACACAGGCTCAGAGATGGTCCCCGGGCTCAGGACAGCACATCCCCGGGCTAGCAAGGGGGTTGGGGTTACTCACTGATTGCAGAGTGCTAATTAGGCAAACATTAGACAAAGTGAGCTAAAAGCCCTCCTCCCTCCCTGCTGCTGCAGGGCACAGAGCCTGGCAGAGCTTGTTAGCAGCCAGAGCCAGGGACTGTGCAGGGCTGCACTCACCCCTCGGGGCTGATTATTCCTCGCTTCCAAGAGGTTTCTCCCATAATTGGATAATTGTCTGGGGATCATTCCCGAATGCACAGGCATTTCCCCCTTCTCTGTCTCCTAAAGGGGTAGGGGAAAGTGGGATCAGTCTGGGTGCCCCATGCCAAGCCTGCTACACCCACCTTGGCCCTGGTGGGGACCCTCAGGCCACCCCAAGGCTGCTCCCAGGGTGGGGCGGTGACAGCCACGTGTGCCCAGGGTGCTGTGCCTGGGGCTCTTTGAGGCTGGGGCTGCCCTTTGCCAGCGGCAGTCCCAGCACGGTGGGGGTGAGGGATGTGATGTGGCACAACCAGCCCCTGGGAGAGGCTCTGCAGCTCCAGCAGCTCCAGGGATGGTCGTGGCCTTAATAGGAAAGGCTGAAGCCCAGCACCTTGGCACAGGCAGCAGCTTACATTTCACAGCTGCTTTCTTTGGCTGCTGGGCCTCAGCACCAGCTTGGAAATAGGTCCAGGGCAGCTGCATGGATCAGCCAGCACTCATGGGAGGCTGTGTGGATGTTCTTGAGGGTCTTGCCCCTGCTCCCTTCCCCAGATAACTGGCTGTGCTCTGGGCACCTGCATTTTTACTGTGCTTTGGGTCTGTCTTATTGCTCTGTCTGCCTTTCCCACCTCCCAGCTGTCCTCACTAGCCTGGACATTGTCCCTTGTGTCCCCTTGTGACCTTGAGAGCAGAGTCAGCATTGTGCTGCTGAGGGACCAGGACATGTTCCCTTGCTTGGGGAGAAGGCAATGGGGAATGTCATCATCTGCTGCTCCCACACTGGAATGTCCTGAGAGCTGTCCCTTGGCCTGGGGGTTGGATTCCCTGCTCCATCCAGCCCTGACAGGGACAGTGACTCAGCCTCTCCTATCTCCATGGCTCATTTCCTGCTCACTCCTGCTTTTTCACTGCTCATTTGCCTGCAGGGGAATTTCTGGTCAAACCTCATGATGTGATACTGGCCATTCCAGCTCCCTCAGAGCAAAGGGCCTCCTCCAGCCCACCAGGGCTCGGGTGTTCTTTTGGGGTGCACGAGCATCTGGGAATGTCAGCACTGATGTTCATCCACGCTAAATCTGTCTGTCTGTCTGTCTGTCAGTCACTTCTGGGGGGCAGTACCATCGCTGTTGGTCATAACTCTCCCTTCCTCCTGCAGAACTCCCTGAAGAAGCGGGGGTCTCGCTCCACGGGCAAGACTGAGAAGAAGCCATCAGTGCAGGTATCAGCACCTGAGGGCACACCACAGTGACCCACCAACACCCCGGGCTATGGTGCCAGCTGGGGACTGAGCCCACACCGGGCATGGCAGCGCCATCCCCTCCTTGCAGGGCTTTGCAGAGCTTTCCTGCCTCTCAGAGCCCCTGCATAAGGGAGGGATTGATGTGCTGGGCCATCCTCTTTGTCCTCAGCCGCTCCCTTGTCTCATTTATCAATGGAGCAGCAGTGGCCGGTGGTGGCTTTAACCCTTTCCCTGTGTAAGGAGCTGAAGGAGTTTTGGCTTTTACAGTGCAAAGCTGCTTCTGCTCTTGTGGCTCTTGCAGCCCGCGCCCCTCCTGCCAGTGCCAGCAGCTGTGCTTGAGGGTGGTGTGGGAGCTTCACGGGGTCTGGGGGAGCAGAGGGTCCCTATGGGGATGGCTGGAGGCCACACCACTCCTGCCCCTCCCAGGCTGCTGGGGGGATTTGCCGGTGGCAGCAGGATTTCAGCTGTCACTTGCTGTTGAGCTGAGCTGCTGTGACTCGCTAATGCTGTTACCAGGGCTCCGAGAGGCAGAGCTGCTGTTGCAGGGATAGAAAGGCAAGAGGAAAAATCCTCTTCCAAAGGCAAAAGACCTGAAGGGTTTATTTTTGGGAATGGATCTGCTCCCGAAAAGCTGGGACACGGAGGCAGACCATGTAGTAAAGACACTCCTGACATGCTGCTGAGTGTCTCATGGCAGGAGCCCTGAGCAGCCCAAGGGGTTTGGGTGACTTGTGTCCTTCTTGGCACAGACCCTTCTGTGCAGCCACAGGACAGAGACCTGCCCCCAGCCCCTCAAATACTTTCCCCTTCAGTGTTTATTTATCACCTCCCTTTAACTCCATTCTTGAGAGCCCTTTCTGGCCAGCTGATGGTCCCAGCATCCTTCCCCTCATTTCTCTAGAGAGCACTTACAGCCAGCTCTGCTCTGAGTTGAGGGGGCTCCTCCATCACCCCCTTCCCGAGGCCAAAGCTCCTCATCTGCCTCCTCCTGGGACAGGAAACAACCCCAACCCCCTCTGCTTCCCACACCCCCATGGAGCCAAGACCCTTCAGCATGGGGTTGCAGGGTGGCCCCAGCTGTGTGGTGGGACCAGTGCTGCAGGAACTCTGGGCTTCCCCGGGTGCAAATGCCCCTGGATGCGCCTCCCCTCGGCTCCCTGTCCCCGTGCAGCTGTGGCTGGTGGCCCTGTGGGCACAGATGCTGTGACTCATCAGTGGCTTCCTGGGCCCCTTTCCTGCCTGGCCGTGCTGGGTGAGCATCAGCACTCCCCAAAAATGGAGATGGGGGGGACAAACTCAACACTGAGGTCTCCCCAGACCCCAGGACGCTCCAGGTGGGCTTGGGAACGTGTGTGTGTCTCTTTGCTGATGCCAAGGCATAGAGAGACACACTGGGTTGCTGCTTTCTATTTTTTTTCTCCTGGAAAAACAGGAACTGAGGTCATGTCTGCCCTGCCTGCACTAGCCCTCCCCTAATCTCCTCACCTAATTAGGGGGCACAGCTTTAATGCGCCTTAGTGAGGTCGTGTCCCAGTGCACAAGCATGGAAGTGCAGCAGGGTGGTTCCTGTGGTCACAGCAGGACATTTAGGGAATAAAATGACACCCCAAACTCATGGGAACCTTCTTTCCATCTCCCCTGGCCTTGCTAGGAGCAGTCCAGGAAGTCTGCAGAGTAAATAATACTGCTGCAGGGTTTGGGGTGAGTGTGGGCATGGCTGGGGGTCTGGGGGTCCAGAGCACCCAAGGAAGGGGACAGTTTGTTTTCTCCAGCCAAGGAAAGGGGAAAGGGGGTGAGTTCAGCCAGGCAGAGGGCTGCAAGGGCCAGCAGCCACCCAGCCAAAAGGCTTGGCCACCTCCAGCAGTGCCCAGCTCCAGTGGGTGCAGTGAGGTGAGGGTCACAGCCTGGCAGGTCCTTTCCTGGCACTGACCACGCCGGAGCTCGGAGCACTCGAGTGACCCCAGGGCACGGGAAGCTGCGAGCTGGACGTCAGGAAATCCTGGTGCTCCATCCAAAAAGCTCCCAGAGCAGAGAAACGGTCTGTCTGGGCAAACAGCCAATATCCTAACTACTAAATAAAAAAGGAACACATGGAAAAACGGTCCCAAGAAGCAGAGGAGCTTGGGAATGGACTACTGAGCTGATGCTGAGGCTTTGCCTGGGTTTTCAGTGCCCCAGCAAGGTGGTGGCAGCCAGCTGGGGGTTGGGACTTTGAGAGGTCTTCAGCTGCTTCTCTGCTCTGTGATGAGAGTGGGAGGCTGAGCGAGAGGAGCACAGCCCTGACGAGGGCATTGCAGTGGCAGCAGTGCCAGGTCTGGGGAGGAAACATTAGTAACCCTGTGGAGTCTTGAGAGCTTTCCCTTCCCCTCTGCACTGTTGTGGATCAGGCTAGACTTGGTCCACACATCCCTGGTGGTGGCTCAGAGTCCTTCTTGGGGAAGACCCACCCTCATCCAGGGCATCCTGTCCTGTCTCCAGGCTCATCCTGAAAGCTTCCAGGATGGATCTCAAGGCTTTTCCCCCTCCAGGAGCAGAGTCAGCAGCTTCCCTGGGATGACTGGGATGGGAGGGGGGCATGTCCCCAGGGCTCTCTGGGAATCACCGTGGCCCCTGGGAGCATCTTCCTGATACCCACCCCCTCTCGGTCCCCAGGAGGACAGCGCAGACCTGAAGTGCCAGCTGCATTTTGCCAAGGAGGAGTCAGCCCTGATGTGCAAGAAGCTGACCAAGCTGGCCAAGGAGAACGACGGCATGAAGGAGGAGCTGCTGAAGTACAGGTCCCTGTATGGGGACCTCGACAGCTCCCTCTCTGTGGAGGAGCTGGCTGACTCTCCCCATTCCCGGGAGGCCGAGCTGAAGGTCCACCTCAAGCTGGTGGAGGAAGAAGCCAACATCCTCAGCCGGAGGATAGTGGAGCTGGAGGTGGAGAACCGCGGGCTGCGGGCAGAGATGGATGACATGAAGGGCCAGGGGGACAGGGAGCTGCCGGGGCAGGACACGCGGTTCCTGGCGGGCATCTCGAGCTGCGGGGACACGGGGGACACGGTGGCCGAGCTGCGCCGGCACCTGCAGTTCGTGGAGGAGGAGGCTGAGCTGCTGAGGCGCTCGCTGCTGGAGCTGGAGGACCAGAACAAGCTGCTCCTGAACGAGCTGACCAAGTACAAGTCGGACCATGAGCTGGACGTGACGCTGTCGGAGGACAGCTGCTCGGTGATCAGCGAGCCCTCGCAGGAGGAGCTGGCCACGGCCAAGGTGCAGATCAGCGAGCTCAGCGGCAAGGTGAAGAAGCTGCAGTACGAGAACAGGGTGCTGCTCTCCAACCTCCAGCGCTGCGACCTGGCCTCCTGCCAGACCACCCGGCCCATGCTGGAGACGGACGCCGAGGCCGGCGACTCGGCACAGTGCGTCCCCACTGCGGGCTGGAGGGACGGCGTGGGCAGCAGCGAGGCCGACGGGCAGGACAGGGGGCTGAGCAGCGGGAAGGTGCCCGATGGCCCCGCCAAACTGCTCAAGCCCAAGGACCTGGACACCTTGCTGGGCATCCGGGACCAGGCAACGCTGGTCAGTAAAGCGATCGATGTCTTGATCTCGGATGCCAATGGGTTCACCTCGGGGCTGAAGGCCTGCCTGGACAATGAGTGTGTGGGGGTGCTGCTGGGCGAGGCGGTGGGCAGTGGTGGTGACAGCCCCAGTGATGCCAAGCTGATGAACGTGCTGCTGATGCGGCTGGGCGTGCTCCAGCAGGACCTGGGCTGCTTCGTGAGGAAAGTGGACCACCTCACCAGCGGCTTCAAGGAGCACACGGACTCGTTCCCCTTCTCCAGCTCCAGCAGCCACGACATCACCAAAGAGGGGCTGCAGAAGGAGCATGCCTCCGACTTCCAGGTACGGCTTCTTCCCACATCCCTCTCAGCAGCTGCCGCTTTATTTGCCACCACGTTTCCTCCTGCTTTAATGGAGCAAACCCTGATCCCCTATGTAACCTCCCTCCTGCCTCTCCAGAGCAAAATCCAAACTAACACCTCACTGCATGCCAGTGGCACCGGGGACAAGGTAGGACTCTGCTCCAACAGAGTGTGCCCAGGGCAGGAGGCAGTGGGCATCCTGGCACAGGCTGGTTGTGCCAAGGCTGCTCTGCCCGTGGCCAGGGGCTCTCAGGTGCAATCTCACCTTAGCAGGGGCTGATGTTTTGGCTGCTCTCCCTGGCTTAGCCCAGTATTGTGGTTCAGAAGCTCTTTGCCTGTTGGGGATGAGCTAGGTGGGAGGAGAGCAGCCTGCAGTCCCCAAAAGCAGCCCAAATTCAAGGGACCCTGCTTGCAGGAAATCTCCATCCCCAGAGGTACCCAGGCAGGGTAATTTGGAGAGCAAAGGCTTCAGGGCAAATCAGCATCCAAGGGAAAATCCTTTGGAGCAGTGCAGAGCAGCTCATGCCCTGTTGTCCCTCTGTTCTCAGGGGTCCCAGCTCGTGCCCAGGTCCAGGGATGTCAGTGGTGGTTGGGGCTGCAGGCACAAGCCCCTTTCTGGAGCACACTCCCTTGTTCAGAGTCCTATTGTTCTGCATGTGGTCCCCCCAGCCCGAGGTCCCAGTCTCCCCCAGTCACTGCATGGCACCGTAACTGGTGTTTGCACATTTTTTCCCTCTTTCTCTCTTTTTTCCCCTTTCCCCAAACAATCCAGGCCACGTGTCTCCTCATCCTGTGTTTCCTTTTGGTTTCCGCATTGTCTCCCGCCATGGTGATGAAGCTCCTTCTCCTCATCATCCTTTTTGTTGTCTTGTAGTCCTTTACTGTTTCGGAGACCCATTGTTTTGTTTTCTGGCTTTTTTTTTTCTTCCCGCTCTTTTGGTTTGTTCTCATTAACTTGCCCACGCATGCAGCAGCCTGATTTTAGGGACGCCGACCCTTTCCGCATCCCCCACACCAAGGACACGGACCCCGCCCATCCCCGGAGCTACAAAACCTGCCGGGCTGAGGAGAACGACTCCTACGCCACCGAGGTATGACACAGGCAGGGAGCCACGTCCCCTTGGCCAGTGGGGTTGGGGACAGGGCTGTGAGATGGGGTTGACCCTTTTGAGAGCTGGGGGGACAAGGGAAGCTGCAGAGCCTGGTCAGGGAGGGACACAGGGAAGTGCAGCCCACCTTTCCCATCCCCTTTCCGGGCCGTTACAGATGAAGGAGCTGCAGCTGGTGCTGTCAGAGGCCAACGAGAGCCTGCGGGGGCTGCAGGAGCAGCTCTCACAGGAGAGGCAGCTGAGGAAGGACGAGGTGGACAACTTCTCACAGAAGATCTGCCAGGTGAGTAAGTAACAGCCTCTGCCCTGGGAGACAGCTCTCCTCAACCCATGGCAGTGCCACCTCCAGCCCCAGCCCTGTGACCTACGTGGGGACCTGGGAGCACACACAGCATGCCCCATTTCCAAGGCTGAGCACACTCCTCCTTTCACACGGGCATGGAGCCATGCAGGGCTTCCCCCATGGACTGCCTCAATGGCCCTGCTGTCCCCAGCATGCTCCCAGGGTGACAATGGCCCTGCTGTCCCCAGCATGCTCCCAGGGTGGTGCAGACCCCCCGGATGTGGGGCTGGCACCAGGCTCCGCCCAGGCCCTGGTGGGGAGGCATCACATCACTGCCACCAGTGCCTAAACTGGAGCCACTCATCTGTCCACAGCTGAAGGAGGACCACCAGAAAGCACTGCTGCGACGGGAGTTTGAGCTGCAGAGCCTGAACCTGCAGAGGCGGCTGGAGCAGAAGTTCTGGAGCCAGGAAAAGAACCTGCTGGTGCAGGAGTCACAGCAGTTCAGGCAGAGCTTCCTCCTGCTCTTCATGAAGCTCAAGTGGTTCCTCAAGCGCTGGCGCCAGGGCAAGGTGGTGCACAGTGAGGGCGAGGACTTTTTGGAGGTACAGTGGGCTGCCACGGAGGGGAGACCACGCTGTTGGGTGTGTCCCTCATGCCTGTTTGCCCTGCCCAGGGCTGTTTGGGTGTCCCCCATCACTGGCCAGGGGCTGTGGATCCCTGTATCACCCCAGCCATGGTGTCACCCACAGGTGAACAGCATGAAGGAGCTGTACCTGCTGCTGGAAGAGGAGGAGCTAGCCCCGCAGCAACAGGCAGACAACAAGATGTGTGCCGGGGACACTTGGACCCCCAACACGGTGAGCAGGGTCCCCACCAGCCCAGGGGGTGGATCAGGATAGGATCAGCCCCTGCTGTGGCTGTGTGACACAGGGTGATGGCTCCTCTCGGGGTGCATGGCTGGGTGGGGGTTCTCCTCCCCAACATATCACCCCTAAGGATGATCCCCTGCCCTGGTGGCCTCCCCTGTCCCTCACCTTGGCAGCAGCCTGCAGGGCTGGGATGCAGAGAGAGCAGCTCCCCCAGAGTCCCACCCTGCTGGGTCCCCTGCTGCTGCCTGTGCTGACCCCTGTTCTCCTGCAGCCCAACGAGTGCATCAAGACTCTGGCAGACATGAAGGTGACCCTGAAGGAGCTGTGCACGGAGCTGCGGGAGGAGCGGCGCGGTGCCAGCGAGCTGCAGCAGCAGTTCACCAAGGCCAAGGCTGCCTGGGAGATGGAGCGTGCTGAGCTCAAGTGCCACATCGCCCAGGTGGGAGCCCCGGGCACCCCGTGGGCTGGCAGAGCCTCCCCATGCCTGCTGGGGGGCTGGGGGCCTGCCTGTGCCCTGTGCCAAGCGCTGGGCTGGGAGCAGGGTGGCACTGTGGGAATCTTAATTAGCAGCCACTCAGGCAGGAGAGTTTCCATGGCAACGGGGCTGGCATGGAAATCTGACTGTGGAGCAGCAAAGGATGCTCTTTATTCCTCTGTGGGGAGGGTGGGATGGGACAGGGGCTCAGCATCCCTCCTGAGGCCAGGCAGCTGAGAGCAGCATCAGAGCCCACCTCTCCCCCAGCCCAGGTCACAGCGCAGGATCCCTGTGGATGCTGCAAAAGGGATGGATGGGTGCAGGGAAGGCAGGTGGTGGAGGGAGGGCAGCCTGGGCACTGGAGGAAGCTCCTGCCTGTAGGACAAGTCCCATCAGTCCCTCAGCCCTACCCTCCCAGTGCTGAGAGGTTTCCACTCAAGCTGTGTTGGCAGCAGCCCATGGCTGTACATCAGCTCTGCTCCCCATCACAGGCACCAGCACTTTCCAGGCAGGATTTCTTCTGGCACAGCATGAGTCCCCAGTTCCCATGTCACCTCCTCAAAAGTGAGCAGAGCAGCCGTGGGGCAGCACCCCAGTGGTGCTGCATCCTTGGGGGCTGCTCTGGCAGCACTGCAGGTGATGCTGCCCCTCTCCAGGAGCCATGTCCTGCAAGGAGACGTGGAGAACAAGGAGCACAGCCAGGCAGGCAGGACATTCAGCCTGTGTCCTGTTGGGTGACCATCTGCTGGGCTGGCTGGCATGACATGACTGCAAGCCAGGGCTGGCCATGACTTGGCTGTGCTATGGGCAAGCCATGTTGTGTGTGTCACATCCTTGGGGACATGCTTATTGCCCAGCCTGGCAGCATGGGACTGGCACTGGCCAGTGGGATGCCCGCAGCCCTGCCCGTTTGCTGGAGATGTCCAGCACCATGCTGGAGCCGTGGGTCCCTCACAGCCACCACCGTGTCCCCACAGCTGGAGTCAAAGGCAGGCAAAGGCATCGCGGAGCGTGCGCTGCCAGACTGGAAGGTGGCACTGAAGAGGGAGCGTGAGGAGCACCAGCACCTCCTGGCTGAGTCCTACAGCGCTGTCATGGACCTCACCAAGCAGCTGCAGATCAGCGAGAAGAACTGGAACCAGGAGAAGGTGGAGCTGCTGGCTCGCTTCAAGGAGGAGCAGCAGCAGGCAGAGCAGCAAGCGAAGGACCTGCAGAACAAACTGAACCAGGTATGGTGTCCCCATCCTGAACGTGTCCTCCAGCACTGCTGCTTGCCCCGAGAATGTTTCATGCTTTTGCTTGCCCAGAGAGGCTCATGTTGCACCTGTTGAGTGACCAGTACATTCTCCAGTTGCAGAAAGGATCCAATCCATGGGCATTGAAGCACTCTGAAATGGAGAAGCACGGCAGCAACTGGAAGGAGGTGAGTGAGAGAGGGTGGAGTGCTCTAAGGATGCTCTTAGGGCTCAGGTCTGTGCTAAGGGTTAGATGACAGCATATGTGAACCCCAATTAACGCCCCCTTAAACAGCAAATGAGGCTGCAAGGGAGAGCACCAGGAGAATGAGAGCGTGAAGGGCATGGCTGAACCCCAAGAGCTTCTGTGGGGTTTAAAAAGCTGATTTAAAATAGATGTGATTGCAGCTAACCCCGTGCAGTCGTGGGACTGCTGTGCCTCAGTGTGTGGGGAAGCTGGTGGTACCAGAGGGGAGCGGGATGCAGCCCTGAGCTCCAGCCCATCTCTGTGCTCTGGTCCTGTGCTTGCTGACCCCGGAGCTTTCTCCTGTGCCCTCCTAGGCTCTCAATGAGAAAATCACAGACAAGGAGACAATCTCTGAAGCAGAAGCCAAGGGAACCAACCTCAAAAGGTGAGTGTGCTGGTGCCTCCATGGTCCTTGGAACATAGAGAGGGCACCTAGGCTTGACACTCCTAAGAGTCATGGGGAGATGCAAACCATGTTCCAGGATAGTCCTGGAAGCAAAGGGCTCCCTGTGAGGAGCAGGACTGGGTGCCCAGGAAGGTCCCATTGGGGTGGGAGCAGAGTGCCTCAGCTGTCTCCCAACCCCTGCCCTGCCCCATTTTGATCCTCATCCTCTCTCCTCCCACAGGACCAAGTCTGTTTCCTCCATGTCAGAGTTTGAAAGCTTGCTCGACTGTTCTCCCTACCTCCCTGGAAAGACCGTGCCAGGGCTGGGTGACCATGCCCGGGGCAAAAAGGCATCCTCAACCACCCAGATGCTGCCCAATGGGATCCGGGACAGCGCCAGCCTTCCTCCCTCAAACTGTACATATGTGAATATCGAACAACCTGCCCCTGACAGCCTGGCCAAGGAGAAGCTGGGCATCTCCTCCTGGGACTACTCACGGGCAAGCAGCCTCTCCGGGCACGACCCAGCTCAGAAACAAATCCAGAGGAGCTACACGGCGCCCGACAAGACAGGGATCCGCATCTACTACAGCCCGCCCGTGGTGCGGCGGCTGGAGGCGCCTCTGGTGCACAACAAGGAGGGCAAGATCATGATCGAGCCCGGATTCTTGTTCACCATGGCCAAGCCAAAGGAGCTGGAGGAGTCGGCCAGCGCCGAGGGCACCTACAGCCAGTGGCTGTGCAACTTCTCCAAGCAGCAGCAGGAGCTGCTGGATGGCGGGGCCGGGGAGAGCGCGGTGCCGCCGGTGCCGCGCTTCCCCTCCTCGCTGCACGACCTGGAGATCTCCGGCAACATGAGCGACGACATGAAGGAGATCACCAACTGCGTGCGCCAGGCCATCCGCTCCAGCTCACTCGAGAGGAAGGTGAAAAGCACCTCCAGCCAGACGGTGGGGCTGGCCCACGTGGGGACACAGACCATCCAGACGGTGAGCGTGGGCCTCCAGACCGACCTGCCCCGTGGCCCCGGCGTGCACGGCAAGAGCTGGTCCCCGCGCAGCTCCTCCCTCGTGTCCGTGCGCAGCAAGCAGATCTCCTCTTCCCTGGATAAGGTCCACTCCAGGATCGAGCGGCCGTGCTGCTCCCCAAAATACGGCTCTCCAAAGCTCCAGAGGAGGTCTTCCTCCAAGCTGGACGCCTCCAAGGACAGGAGCCTGTGGAACTTGCACCAGAGCAAGCAGAATGGCTCTGCCTGGGCCCGCTCCACAACCACCCGCGACAGCCCTGTCCTCAGCAACATCAACGATGGCCTGTCCAGCCTGTTCAGCGTGGTGGAGCACGCGGGCAGCACCGAGTCCATCTGGAAGCCGGGCTGCCCGGAGAGCAGCCGGGCCAAGCCTGAAGCACCCAAGTATGGCCTCGTGCAGGAGTTCTTCAGGAACGTCTGCGGGCGGGCGCAGAGCCCCACTGCCCCCCAGGAGAAGAAGGAGGCTGCTGGGGAGGAGAGCAAGAGAGCTGAGCACCCCAGCCCCGCCACCCACCACCCAGCCGAAAACATCTCCCGCGTCTTGAACAAGAAGGTCCTCAAGCAGGGCAGCTGCGAGGACCCCAAGCCCTCGTCCCCTGGCCAGGGCAGTAAGGACGCAGCCCTGCGGGACCCCGACCTCATCTCGGCCATAGCCAGCGAGGTAACGAGGCACGGAGCCCCCCGGGGTGTCTCGCCGTGGCGGCGGACACGGTGTCTGACCCCTCTAACCCCGCTGTGCCCTGTCTATCTTTGCAGGACACGGCGTGTGACTGCAGCTCCCAGTCCCTCACCTCGTGCTTTGCCCGGCCTTCCCGCTCCGCGGTCCGCCACTCCCCCTCCAAGTGCAAACTGCACCCCGCGGACACCCCCAGGGCGGAGGAGAAGCCGGGGGCCTCGAGTGAGTGAGGACGGGGGGCCGGGGGACGCAGCGTGCCTGCCATCCACTGTCCTGCCGGAAGAGCGCCCGCGCTGAGCCCGCGGGGGCCCCTCTCGGAGGTGGCGCGGGCTCATCTGTCTCCTAAACGTCCCCTCGGCCCCGGGGACGCTTACGAAGCAGATGCGGAGCCGGAGGCTGCCGGTAGCCCCGGGATGTGGGGGACCCCCTGCCAGGGTGGCTGCATCACCTCCTGCCCGCGCAGAGCCGGCACCGGGGGGTCCTGGCCGGTGCCACCGCGCCGGGAACGTCAGACCCTGCTGTGCCGAGGGCTCAGGGGCGCTGAGAAAGGGAGAGCAGCCAGGGGAGGCTGCTGGTGTGACAGGGAGGGCTGGGCTGAGGCGCAGCAGGGCGGCTGTAGGGAAGCACCGGCCGAGCGGTGATGCCGCGCCGGCCCCGCGGTCGGAGGCTGCTGGCTCCGGCTGCTGCCAGTGCTGCCCGCCCTGCCGGGGCTCCGGCATCCTGCCGGCATCACCCCGCGGACCGATTGCGGCGCGGTTGCATCAGCCGCGGGCCGCGTGTGCTTCCCCGGCAGGAAGGAGGCGGGAGGATCCCTGCGGTCACCCAGGCTGGGCTGCCTGCGGGGCCCTCCCCGGCCACCCTGCTGCTCTGGGGGTGCTGCTGAGGCGCTTCGCTGCTGGGGAGGGTCCGGGTGGTCCCCGGGCTCCTCCAGCTGCAGGGCTGGGATCGTTGGGTGCACAGCGTGGGGAGAGGTGGCCTGTGCCTCTATGTGTGTGTGTGTGCACATCCCCTGCTCCCAAGGGGCCGTGGTGCCCCTGCCTCACACCCACCTCCCTGCTTGGGGCCACTTGTAGTTATTTCTCCTCCAAGTGCTGAATATACATATTTCTCTTATTTTTTTCTTTTCTCTTTTTTTTTTTTCTTGTTTTCCCCTCCTCTTCTGGCTCTGCCCAACTCCGGACAGCCTGCAATGTAAAACCAAGTGCATTTTAAAAAAACCGAAATGAGCTACATTGGAGAGGCACCAATTGGATTAAGAGATTGTGGGTTGGGAGGCTGCAGCGTGGCCCGTGGTCTGCACCGCCCGTCCCTCCCACCACCAGAAAAAGCCTTACCCAGGGAGGGAGGGGGCAGCAGTCACAGCCCCCAGGGCACTGCAGAGCTCCTGGGGCTGAGGGACTGTGACCCAGCCCCACACAGAGCGGCCTTGGTGCCTCTGTGCAGCTCCAGGAGAGAACAGAGATTTCTGAGGCAGCTGCCTGACCTATTTTCGAGCTGCCTGCCAGGGGCCAGGCAGGGATTCACCCAGATGGAGCTGCCTGCAGGTGCCTGGGGCTCAACACATTGCTCTGGGGCTGTGTGCCTTGTTCTGGGGGCTCCATCCACTGCTCCAAGGGCTCTGCATTGCTCTGGGGCTCTGTACAGTGCACCAGGGGCTCCGTACACCGTTCCAAGGGCTCAGTGCACTGCTCTGGAGCTCTGTACAACATTCCGAGGGCTCTGTGCATTGCTCTGGAGCTCTGTACACTGCTTCCAGGGCCTCTGCACATTGTCATCTCGCAGTTTCTCTTAAGAACTGCTGGTGCTGCTGAGGCTGCTGCCCTCTCCTGTCCAGCCGCTCGCTGCCCGCAGCATCACTGCCACGTCGCAGCCTCCGTCAGCGTCTCCACGACAGCCACTCACTGCCTGTGTCTCTGGACACACCAGCATCAGCCAGGGCCCAGCAGGCCCAGCACCGATAGCCTTTTGCTCCTGCGGCGCCTGGCCGGCCTCTGGGGGACCCTTGTCACCCTTGGGTGGGGGAGACTCAGGGCAGGTGCTGCCCACCCTCACCAGCAGCCAGGGCCGGGCCGTGTCCCTGCCTGCCACGGAGGAGTCGGGTCCAGCTCTGCCACGGGCAATCTCCTGCTGTACATAGATCCTTTCGGGGTGGTTTTTAGCATTTTCATGGATAATCGGGGTTTTGCTTTGGTTTGTGTTTTTTTTTAAAAGACTCTCTACTTTTTGGAATGTGGTTTCTCATTTTTACAACTGCCTTTTAATTATTTGTAATATTGGTCAGTTCTGTCTTACTCTGTAAATAACGGTGCTGGGCATTTCCCAGGGGGGCTGAGATGAGGCCGGCAAGGAATTTGTGGGGAAAATTTGCTTAAGGTGTGGAGGTGGCTGATTCTACTCCAGCCCTTCCATGGATTCTGCCCCTGTCCACATGCCAGTGCCCAGCCTGGGGTGAAACCCAAGGTGTTCTGGGCAAAGCCACGCTTGCCCCTGCCCTGTCCTGCTTCCTCTCACCAGCCCATGCCAAGGTCGCATGAAGGGCACCTCCTGCCCTGATGACAGGCTCTCTGCCCGCCCCATCCTGCACCCCTGTGTCATGCCTGCTTGTTGTGTGATGAATAAAAGCCCTGCAACCCCTCACCCCCACCCTTGGTGCTGCCTTCCCGTGCTGTGGGGGGGGGACTGTGCTGCCTGTCCTGTCTGGGGCAGTGCCGCTGCAGAGGGAGGTGTGGGGTGACACGATCCTGTCCCTCTGTTCCTGCCGTCCTGTCTGCTGCCCAGCCCACACATGGTGTCCCATCCTCCTCTCACCCACCTGTCTGTCCCCGACACCATCCCCATGTGACCCCAGCTGTGCCACACCACCAGGGCTCCTTGTCAAGGGTCCTCACTGCCAGCACTGTCACCCCACACCAGGCTCCCCTCAGCTCTGCATTGTCTTTGTGACCCTGGTGTTTCTCATGGCTGCCCTGTCCCATCCCAGCCTGCACACACACCCACCTCCCCCGTCCTCTGCTGCCCATGGCTTCCTGCCCTTGTGCCCCTCGGTTGGACTCTGATCCCAGAGATCGTTTCCAACTTTAATGATTCTGTGATTCCCTGATCACCTGCTGGTCCCAGCCTCCCATAAGGTTCACTCCATTAAACTCTCCCACCCTGAGGTCCTCCATCACCCACCAAAACCCACCCTCCTTCTTTTCCTCTTCCGTCGTCCTTCATGTCCCATCCCTTCTCTTTGATCCATCATGTTCCACCCCTCTATATTGTGCTCTTTCATCAACCCTAACCCAACCCAGCCCTCTTTCCTCCTTCCTGTGCTGCTTCATCCCATTCCTCCTTCCCATGTTCTATCACCCACCATACCCCATCCCTCCTGTGTATCTTCTTTTATGTCCCAACCCTTCTTCCACTGTTCCTCCATTGTTCACCCATTCCTCCTTCATTGCAGTTGTCTACTGTGTCCCATTCTTTCCTGCCACCCTCCTCCATCACCCTCCAGGACCCATCCTTCCTTTCTGTGCTCCTCTATCAGCCAACATGTTCTGTCCCTCCTTCCTGTCCTCCTGAATCCTCCATCATGTTCTATCCTTTCTTGTGCTCCACTGTCACTCACCACCTCCAATCCTTCCCTGTTCTCCCCACTCCCTTCACATCCCATCCCTCCTTCCACACTCCTTGCAGTGTGCTGTCATCAGCTGTGTCCCCTCCCTCCTGCCATCCTGTGGTCCTTCATTACCCACCATGTCCCCTCCCACCCTCTTATGCTCCTGCATCCTACACTGCATCCTGTCCCTCCTTGTTCTCCTGTCACCCACCACCTCCCGTCCCTCCTTCCTGTGCTCCTCCACTGCCCTCCACTTCCCACCCTCCAGTCTTCCAGCCACACTTTCATCCCATCCCTCTAACCTGCTCCTTCATTCACCACGTCCTGTTCCTTATCTTCATTTATCACCACCTTCTTCTCGTGTTTTTCCTTCCTCACCCTCACTATGCCCCATCCATCCTTGTCTTGCTTTGCCTCCAGCTTTTCCCTTCATATTCATGTCGTCTCACTGTCTTCTTCAGCTCCCACCACCACTGTTCTCTACATCTTACCATCAGTTTATCCCTGCTTATCTTCCATTAGCTCCCACCTTCACCCCAACCTCCTCCATTCCTCATCTTCTCCACATCTTTCTTCATCCTCTTCTCTTTTCCTATCTCCTCTCTCAACTTCCTTCACTTCCCCATCCCAAAATCCACCCTCACTTCCCACCATTTCACCATCCTTTCAACTGCTGTTGTCTGTCACCCAAATTTACCTTCTCTGCGTCCACATTTCCAATCCCCTCTTTGTGCTTATCAATTTCCCATCTCCTCATTCATCCTCCTCCACTGCCCCCCAGTCTTTGTCTTCTGTCCTTAGTGTCTTTCTGTTCCTTCTGTCATCCATGTCCATCTCCTGCTGTTTCTTCATCCCTCCTCTTCTTCTCCATCTCCCTCTGTCCTTTCCTTCACCACCTGCCATCTGATCTCTCCTTCTTTTCCTCTTCCATTTTGTCCACCTTCTTCATCCTCCACTTCCCACTGTCCTCCATCCTTCCCCATGCCCCACACCACCCATTATTTGCTTGTCCTTCCTCACCCTCCCCTTCCTAGCATCTGCCCAGTCTTCTCATCCTCCTCAACCTCACTTTTTGTCTTCACTGTCCTTTCCACCATCTTCCACCTCCTTCACCCTCCATCTCGTACTTCTTCCTCCACCTCAGTCCTTCCTGTGACCCTTCACTTCCCATTGTTCCCCATGCTTTTTCCTGCAGTTTCACCTCTTGCCCTGTCCCTGTCACACTTGACCTCTCACCATCCTGTTTGCCTCCCACTTTCCCTGTTTCTCCTTATGCTCCGCCACTACTCCTCATCCTCCTTTCCCTCCTCTGAGTATCCCACCAACCTCACAGATTTCTCTCTCCACCCCTCCCTGATCTCCAGCCATCCTTTCTTACCTCACAGCTCCCTCTCTCCTTCATCTCCTTCATCTCCTACCTCTGTCCTGACTTCCAATCTTCTTCCAGCCTGACCTCTCCCATTCCTGCCTGCACTCTTTTGTTCCCAGCACATCTGACTCCAGCTGCAATTTTCTGCTTCTTTTCCCAGTTCTCCTGCCTTATATCCCATCCCTTACCGACCCAGGAAAGCCACTTCAGCTCAGCCACCCCGATGCACACCGGAAGAGCCCTTCCTGACATCAGAAAACACTTCTCCCTAGGGCTAGTGCAGCTGGAACTGGTCATGGGGGGGAAAGGGGATGACCTCTGCCCTTGGAAGGTTTCAGTAATTCAGCCAGTTAGAGTCACCAATGTCCTGATCTAACATTAGCAATAACTAATGTGGAACATGGAGCTTGACTAGATTCCCCTGGATCACTTTAAGCAGTGAAGGATTTCCAAGAGAGGCAAGAAAGGCCAGGAATGGCTTTGAATGCATTGCTTGGGATGCTGCAGGACAGGAAGAACTATCCCTGCCACTTGCAGCTGCTCCATGGTGCTCAAGCAGACCTACCACACACTGCTCCAGCAGGACCATCCCATGCTCCACAGGGACCATCCCATGCTCCACAAGGACCATCCCACTGTGCTCAAGCACAGCCATCCCATGCTGCCTGAGCAGGACCATCCCATGCTGATTGAGCAGGACCATCCCACCCTGCTTGATCAGCAGCACCCCAAACTGCTCAAGCAGGGCCTCTCCAGGCTGCCTGGGCAGGATCATCCAATGCAGCTGGAGCAGAACCATCCCATGTTGCCCAAGGAGGACCACCCCATGTCGTTTGAGCAGGATCACTCCAGGCTCTTCAAGCAGAACTATTCCCAGGCTGCTTGAGTACCATGGGCCATCCCAAAGAGCTCCCAGGCCAGTAAGTGATCCCTGAGATGTCCCCTCAGACCCAAGAGCCAGGATTTTTCATCATCCTTGTTTTCCTCCCGTCAGGCTGGGCCCTGCAGGAGCACAGCCATCCCTTCCCAACAGCCTTACGGCTGCAGTAGGGCTCAAGGCTGCTGGCACTGCTGCCAAGGGGAGGCCAGGTGTCCTCTCCATCCCAAGGGAGCTCCAGACCCTGCGGCACCTGCACACAGGGTCTTTTCAGAGCATCCCCTGCCACTCACGCACAAGGGCCAGCCAGCCTTGTTCCACTGAAAACTCTGCCTTGCCATGTTGGAGGCTCACAGCCATCCCATGGAGGGGACAGGGAGGTGCCTGAGGGGCCGTGCCACTGTAGGGACAGGGACAGTGTCTATAGGGTGGGGGTGGCACTTGTAAAGCATTCCTGCCCATAATGCCTTCCTGGCTGGTAAATCTGGGGGAGGGGGGAGGGAATTTGCTACCTGTGTTAGGAACTAGCTGAACTTACGTGTCTCCCCAAGCTGGATTTCTTATTCCAAATGTTCAAACTGTTGTATATTGTACTGGGATTTTTACATTGAATTATTGTAGAAAACAGAAATTTAAACCAAGTCTGTTAAAAAATAAACATTAAAAATCTCTATGAAAAAAATAAATTTGAGCTTGTCTCCAAGTCGTCTCCTTGCAAATGTGCCAGAGCAGGGATGTGTCTCCCGCGGTGACTTTCCAGTGTGAGACCACACCACCCTCTGGTGTCAGCGCCGACCTCAGCTCCGGCTGGCCCTGCTCCAGCCGTGTCCTTTTGCTCCCAGCTCTGCCTGTGCATCCTCGCATCTCCTTAAATCCTGCTCAGTCAAAGCACATCCCGTCCTGCTCCCAGCACAGGGACACCCCCATGGCGTGGGGCAGGATGTGGCCAAGCCAGAAGGAAGCAAAGCAAGAGCAGAGCTGCTTTGTTGGGTGCTGGCATCATCCTCACAGCCCCACCAGGCACTGGTGCTGCTTTCCCAAGCTGCTGCAGTGTGGGATGTGTTCCTGTGTCCACACGGCTTCACCCTGGGCATGACTGAGCCTGACCCAGAGCTCCAGCTATCCCTCCCTGCTCAATAAAGCAGGGACAAAAGAAGGCAGCCACGTTTATGGTGTGAAAGGACACGCTCTGAAGCCTGGGGACGGCTCACACAGGGAAGCTGTTTATTAAAGCCCCGATCTCCTCGTTGTGCTGCTGATGAAGGCGCTGCCTCTCCTGAGCTCGGTTTCCCTTCCCCTGCAGCCCAGGCTTCCAACAAATCTCTTACCGACCTGGCCCCCTCTCCCAGAATGGAAATAGCACCAGCTGGCAGAGCCCAAGTAAACAAATGAGCCACTGTGAGAGGAGAGAGCATCTTTATAAGTTAATTGGCCCCATCTAAGAGTCAGACAGACATTTTCCTGTGGATAGATCGCTCAAGAAGCTCAGGCAAACAACACTAACATGTCTCCTGGGTTTGATTTATAAGCTTGATTGCATTACTAGCTCATCTCCATATAGAATGATTATGAATATATTGTCTGTACTCTGCAGAGGGCTAAATTACCAGGCTCTGATATTCATCAGCTACTCCTTGAAGCTTAAAACCCCCTCAAATTCAGAGCTCTCTCAGTGACAGCAGGGGTAGAAAGGAAACAGCTCAGGGTTGATCCTTGTTTTCGGCACAACCTGGCCTGTTTTAACACCCTGATTAAGGGCCGGCTGGAGGGAGGGAGCCAAGGGCTGTGGAGCAGGGAAGTGCCAGAACCCAGGGCCAAGTGTATTGGTATTGAGCAGTTACATTTACAAACAAAGGAGCTGATAACTCCCAGCGGGACTGAAGGGCTCTTATCACGGTGCTGATTAAAATTTCCTCTGCAGCCAGCGACGAGGGGGAGTGTCCTCAGTGGGGAGACAGTACAACCCGGTGTTTAACCCTGTTGCTGCTGAGTGCTGATTCATTCAGCACAAGTGAAGGGCTGTCCAGTCTGGCCATGTGCTGAAAATTAGCTCAGAAAGGCCCAGCAGGAAGATCCACTGCCTGGTGCCATCCCCTCACTCCATCTCCTGTGCCTCCCACTCCATCTCACCCCTGCTCTGCAGGTCCCAGGAGTTTTTGCTGGTGTCACTTGTGATTCCTTCCAGATCCTTTGCTCTTTTGTTCTGCCCCTCAATTCTGTGCCCTTGCCTGTGGTTAAAGAAATCTTTCCCTCCCCACTTCGGGATATTCTGATGAAGGCTCCCACTGCCTCTGGCACAGCCATGCAAGGCACAAACTTGTTCACCAAGAGTAAGGTCCATGATGAAAAGATACCTTCTCTGATTAGCATCACCAAGCTGCTGAATCTGCCTCACCAGAGCCTGGTCCAGGCTGCCCTGTCCAGGAGATGCTCTGGGAGGAGGAGACAGGCAGGGGGAGAGGAGGTGGCTTGCTGTCCTCCAGACAAGCCCGTGAGCCTCAGCCATCACACTGGTGCCTTGGTGTAGCTCAGACACCTCTGTGCCTTCCTGGGTTCCTTCCTCTGGGCTCCTTCCTCCAACTGCTGTGGGTTGCATCTTTCCTGCCTGATACTCTCAGTGATTTGCATGAATGGGGATGTGATTCCCACATTTATTGGCAATAAGGCCAGTCAGAAGGCAATGCCTTGTGACCCCATTTGGACCCCCAGGTAAGTCACCTGCTCACCTGGAGCAGTGCTTTGCCCAAATTAGCACAAGTTCCCCATGTGAGGCTGCCTCCTGCTCACCCCACCATGATCAGGTCTGAGGTCTACAAACCAGTTCACACTTTCCAGTTTCTTTCTCATACCACCAGCACCTCCAGGACTGAGATCTTTCATGTCAGGGAAGATGCAGTGAAGGGTCCCACCACAGCTGCTGAGCTACTGTAGGTGCTGCACTAGAGAGGCTGTTTCCAGAGTACCCCAAGTTTCCAGAGTATCCCAAGCAGAGTGTGAGCAAGACACCACATATCCTGGCCAGTATCTTTTTAAAACCCTTTGAGTCACTTCAAGAGACCTTAACATACATTAATTTATCCACTTCAAGCACTTTTAGTCCTTTACAGGAAGAGGGAAATAAAGGGCTTATAATGGGCTGATTCTTCAGGACTGCCTGGTGAGTTAGGAGAGCCGGGAGCCAAGCTTGGAGTAAGCCCTGCAGCATCCACTCCCACCAGCTCCCAGGGCAGGAGCCCAGCTGGATGCAAACTGCCCTGGGTTGGAGGATCTGGAGCAGCAAAGCATGGTCACACAGCAGGAGCCCCTTTCCTAGATCCTGTAAAATCACCAAGAGAAGCCTGGACATATCAACAAAATGTTCAAGGCCAGGTTGGATGGGGCTTGGAACAACCTGGCCTTGTGGAAAGCGTCTCTGCACATGGCAGGGGTTTGGAATGAGATGAGCTTTATGTTCCCTTCCAACCCAAAGCATTCCATGATTCTGTGGTTTTTCAGCTGTGAGACACTGAAATGAAAATGTGAGGAGGGCTGTGTTTGTGCCATGGGGGTCTGACTGATGGTACCACCTGTGTGGTTCACGACCCTGTACACAGCAGCTTTGAGAGTTACTGGAAGAGGAGAGAGCTGGGGAAAACAGTAGGAGGCCATTTCTGCTTTGCAGGTGCTTTCTGAGAGGAGATGCACCCTCTCCCCATCAGGCAGCTTCCTGGGCCACAGCTGTGGACAGCTGCAGCACAAGAACAAAATTCTCTGGCTGCAGCAGCCCAAGCTGGACAATGTTGGATGAAGGACAGCTGTGGGGCTTGTGGGACATGGTGCTGCCCCAGCCTCATGGCTTGGAATGTCCTACACACAGAGGCAACAGTTGCTGGACAGAAATCATGCTGTCACTGAGGCTGGTGGGGAATTTCAGCTGGCCAAATCACTGAAAGCAAAAGGCCAATGAGAAGGGAAGCACGGGGTGCCTCCCAGATCTGCAAACCACCTCTTCACGGGCTCTGGGACACTGTCCTGTGACAAGGAGGGTGACAAAGCCCTTTCCTAGCAGTGGGGTGAATGACAGCCCCCATCCTGGCACTTAGGGGGACAGAGGGTTTGTTAGAGAGCTGCTGGTAAACGCAAAATCCTTGGGACACAGGCTGCTGGAACAGAAGGTTGACAACTTTTAACAGAAAATGATCAGCTTGAGGTGGCCTGTGAAGGACATTAGAAGTGATCGGTTTGTCCCACTTCTCAGCAGAGGATCAGTGTGGTTTCCAGCTGGGGCTAAATGATGTGCCAAGCGTACCCAGAAACTCATGGAGCTGTGCCCAGACCACTGATCCAAGGGGAGTGCTGGAGTGCAATCCCCATAGCTCCTGGGGAGCTTCAAAATACACCTGTCTGAGAGCCCAGGCTGCAGAGCCAAATGGACTTTCTCTTAAAAAACCTCCCACCTTTTGTAATAGGAAACTTGGATGCAATGATACTGCTGGCTGGTCAAAGGAAATTTCTTGCAGGATTTGGCTGTGCTGGTCTACCCACAGAGAAAGCCTGGGCTCAGAAACTGGTGATCCCAGGCTGAAAGTCCAAAAAGGAATGTGCTAAAACTGGGCATCTGGATGGATTGGACTTGTGCTGGAGACTTCACCTTCATTCATGTGATAGAGATTGAGACCCTGCACACTGATCTTCCTGTGATTTTTTCTTTTTTTAAACAATGAAATTAATAATATGAGGCCACACAGTAGCTTTTCAGGACAGGGATTTTATAGCACATGGCTGAGGAAGCTTTGTTACACAGGCTACAGCATGGTGTGAGGGTGGTTGACAGATTTGGGATGTAAATCCTGCTGAACTCATGTTTGAGGTCTGTAGAGTACCTCTGGAGTGATACTGTCCACAGGATAGAGCCCATATAGGGAGGTATCACCTGAACTACTCCTGGGAGTAAATCAGCTGTGTCCTCCTAAATGGGGTCACAGAAGAATCTTTGCCCTGAAGCAGTGGGGTCAGGCAGCAAACTGACACCAGGGCAGGGAGCTGCAGCACAGCTGTGCCCTTCCAAACTAGGGAACATCCTTAATGAAAAATGCACACCAGTGCTGCTGCTTTTGTCTGTAGAACCGTTTCTGGCCTCTTTGCTGATGAGCATGCTGCTTGGAGGGGCAGACAATGCTCACCAGTCCACAGGTTTGTGTCTCCTCCAGTCTACAGCAGGGCAACACTCCCAGGGAGTGCACAAAAGCACGGAAAACCCAAGGATACCACAGTAGGCTGTACCTGCTTGCTGACACTGTGCCAACTTGGCACAGTTGTGTTTAAGTGAAGTTTATGGACTTTAATCTTTTGAGTGCTCCTTGGCCCCAGCCCAAACCAGCACAAAATTCCCAGGGCAGATGGCTGCCTGGGCACAGCAGTGCTTTGCCCCAAGGGGTGCTATTCCCTAGCGGAGAAAAGGAATTTGAGGTTTTGGCAGCCTGCCTAAGAAATATCTTCTTGGCAGGCAATGCCATAGGGGCAGGCAATGCTGTTGGGGCAGTTGGGCTCAATGCAGGGAATGTTAAGGGTTGGGATGACAAGAGGCCTGCTGCAGAAGGTATAACCACAGAGAACTCCTGCTCTAAGGCCAGGCTCTTGGAATCACGTTGGTCCTGGGGAGACTCCAGCTCCGGCATCCTGCTCCAATGGGCATGGCTACTCAGGGCTTATCTTGTTGGGGTCTGCCTGTGTCTGAGGACTGTGACTCTGCTCCTACTCTGGCTCCTGTTCCAGCATTTGACTGCCTTCTTGCTGAAAAAAAATGCTTAATTTCTCACTACCTCAAAAGATCTGTACAAAGGTTTTGCAGAAGGAAGGTGCTCAGTGAACTGCCACAGCTCGCTGTGCGCACACAGCTCAGTGGAGGGGAAGCGGAGGGTCATGGATCCAAACGAAAGTTGTTTTCCGCAGGGGGACAAGGCACGGAGTGTGGCCACACCTGCTGGTACTGGGGCTGGTGAAGGAGGGTCTCACGGATGGTGAGTGCCCTGGGCTGCTCCCTCTGCCCGGCAAAGTGCGAGGGACAGGCACGGAGGGGACACAGCTCCTGCTGACAAGGGAGAGGTGGCTGACAGGGCAGCACTGTTAAATGGGGACACTGCTGGCATGGCGGGACAGGGCTGACGGTGGGGGACAGGGGGCTATGGGCTGACAGGGGACACGGCTGGGGTCACCGCTGAGGGCAGGGGGACAGCACTGACACGGGACAGTGCTGACAGAGGACACTGCTGACAGGGGTCACCGCTGAGGGCAGGGGGGACAGCACTGACACGGGACACTGGTGACAGGGGACACTGCTGACGGGGGTCACTGCTGAGGGCAGGGGTACAGCACTGACAGGAGACACCATGGACAGTGGAACACCACTGGTGAGGGACACACCGCTGACAGGGGGGACACGGAGGGAACGGTACATGGCTGCAGGATGACTTGGCTGGTAGGGGGTCACCACTGACACGGAGGACACCACTAACACAGGGGACATGGCTGACAGGGGGTCACCACAGACACGGGACAGCACTGGAACAAGGACACGGCTGACAGAGGCACACCGCTGACAGAAAGGACAAAGCAAACAAGGGGACACCGCTGACACAGGAACACTGCTAGGAGGGGGACATCACCGACACCGGGACAACAGAGACATAGGGACACCAGGGCAGAGCTGCCCCACCCGCGGGGCGCACGGCCGCTCCGGAACATGGCCGCCGGCCCGCTCCGCCGTGAGGGCGGGCCGTGCCCGCCGTGCCCGCCCCCGGCTCGGCGCGGCGGCGGAGCGGGGCTGGGCGGCCCTCGTCCGCGCACAGTCCCGGCGCCTCGCCATGGTGCTGCCGGGGGAGCAGGCCCGGCTCTACCGGCCGCGGCCCGAGCTGCTGCCCGGGGCCCACGTCCCCTCGCTGCCCCACTACCAGCGCCTGTACCAGCGCTCCGTGGAGGAGCCGCACGGTGAGCGGGGCCGCGCGGGGCCGGCGCGGCGGGGCGGCGGCTCCCCGGGCCCTCCGGGGGCTGCCCGCGGCGCTGTGGGGAGCGCGGGGAGCCCTCCGCGAAGCCCCGGGTGTGGGGTGCTCGGGGGGTGCCCCTCGTGTCCCCACGAATGTTACCTGCCTCATCCCCGTTTTCCTCATCCCCGTTTCCCTCATCCTTGTTTCCCGCTCACGGGCTCCGGCGCCCGTTGCCTTTGCAGAATTTTGGGGGGACATCGCTAAAGAGTTCTACTGGAAGCGTCAGCACACGGGATCCTTCCTGAAGTACAACTTCGATGTGACCAAGGGGAAGATCTTCATCGAGTGGATGAAAGGAGCGACCACCAACATCTGCTACAACCTTCTGGACAGAAACGTCAATGAGAAGAAGCTTGGGGACAAAGTTGCTTTTTACTGGTAAGTTTCTGTTTTTATTGTGGTGGAGAGGATGTGTAAATAGCACCCGAAAGTATACAAACAGTGTCAGTTTCTACTGAGGTGAAAGAAAACATAAAACCTGAGAGAGGGCTAATCCTTAGATGGGTTCAGCATGTGTTTGCTTGCGGTGTCCTTGGGAAGAGTAGTGCCGGGAAGCTTCTCTGCCCTTCTCGGGAAGCTTCTCTGCCCTTCCTGGGATGCACTGAAGTGCCCGGCATAGCAGTGGGGAGCACCTGACTCCCAGCTCAGCCTCTGCAGTTGTACCTGCTGAGAGCTCCGAGCGGTCAGTCAGGAGTGAGGCAGGTGCCACAACTCCCTAGTGAAGGAGGTAGATGTGGATAGAGGCACGGGATGAGGAACAGCTAACATCCGACAGCTGAAAGCTAATAAACCCCATTATCTCCTGTTTATGTTTTGTGGGTCTGGCGAGTTTCCACTCCTGTGGTAGAAAGGTTCTCTTAATACCTGAGTTTATATGTGAATTCCTTGTACTTGAGAGTGAGGTGCTTTCAGAAGGACTGGTTTCTCTACCTTTGGGAAGAAAAGTTACTTCCAACCCTATCTGAACTATGTTTCTGTTTTTTTACCAGAGTAGTTACTAGTGTTAAAATCCATGTAAAACATAATTTTTGTGTTGATGCTAAGTAGGTTTCAATTGTCATGTCCAAGTTCCAGAAGTAATATGCTCCTGCTGAACTAACTCAGCTGGCAGCGCAGCTGTGTCCTCAGACAGAGCTGTGCCTGGCTTTCCTGTGCATTTTGCTGTTTCCCTTGAGCTTGTATTCATGTAACCTGGCTGTGACTGTGTGTGGCAGGGCAGAAGCACAATTAAATGTACCCCCATGGTAGGCATGCAGTAACTCGTGGGGATGTGGTGGGTCCCTTGAGCAGAGCAGATGGAGGAATCTTACTGTCATTGCAATAAAAATATTGGATGCTCCAAGTGATTTATTGTGCAGCTGAAGGTCCCCCTGAGTCACCTGGTGTAAAGTTGACTGGGGAGCCACTCTGCTGCTGAGAGGAACATGGTTATACCAGAGTGGCTCTGGCTGTGGCTGTAAAATTAGCTTCATAGAGTTTCTAGAGTTTCTATCCATAGCCCTTCTGCTTCAGTGAAAGAATTACACACACTGCCTAGTAGATAATCATATTGATAAGGCACAGGTGAAATGCTGGGAAGTGTTTACTTCCCTGCTAGTTAAATAGGTTCTCTATCTCACTCTGATGTAAAATGACTGCAACTTCTGGATGAAAACCTCCTTTGCAAACTCCTGTAGGTGAAGGTGTGCCAGCAGTCAGAGCCATTTGGCAGCCAGTGCTGGGGTTTGTTGAGGGACTGGGTTCTTCCTGCACATAAATCTTTGTGTGACAGTGAGACAGCCACCCACAGTTTTAATTTGGGCTTGGTGAACATCTTTCTTGTTGGTTATTCTGGCAGCCTTTGTGGGGGTATTTGTGATGCTGAGAAAAGCTTGGGGCGGATATGAAAATGGTGGGTGGCTGTCAGTCGTAGTGTTCACAGTGCTAAAAAATAAAGTCTCTTTTCCTCCTTAGCAGAGAGTTTCCCCTGACTGTTTTGGGACAAACTCTCCTAGCATGGCTCTGTCACAGGTGACCAGGCACTGTACTGTGCAGTTGTCAGCCAGGAATGTCAGTGGGAGTGATGGAAGAGGCACACTGTGACAAACCTGTGGCACTGAGGACTTGGGAAAGCAGGGCTGAGGGTTGCAACTCATAAAATTACTCCTCTCTGGGCACGGGGTTTTCTTTGAACCAAACAATAATTAATTGCCCTCATCTTGTCCTCTCACATTTTGTGTTTAACACTCTGGAATGAGCCTGGCTCCCTAAAACATTTGAGACTTGTCACACTGTATGAAAGGTCAAAAAAAAAAAAATTAAAGCCTCTGAAAGGTGAAGAGGTTCTTTTATTTTTAAACACTTGAGCCACTAGATTGCATCCAAGAAAGTCTGTAGCCTGCTGGATGTGAAAATTGCTGAACTTCCATCAGGGTTTGGTTGACTGCCCAGCTCTGAGAGCTCTGAAAAGATACAGGACCAAATGGTGTTTGCATTCAGAGAGGAGGAAATTAGAGAAAAGTTGAATAATGTTTGGAAGCATTGCTGAGTCTGAGAAGCAACATGTCCTTACAAAACTCAGAACTGCTGGCTGTGGCTGTCCCCAGTCTTGCAGGGATGGGAAGGAGCGAGCAGCTCGTCTGGGTTTATTAGGGCCAAGCTGCACTAAAGGTTCCTGCAGCAGCAGCAGTCCAGGACTGCCCAGATTGGCTCCACTCAGAGGGTCTAGTCCCAAGCCACATGGAATTGTGTTTTCAGCACAAAGGGCAGTACATGGGGTTGCCTAATGCTGCAGAACTTGTACAGAGGTGACGTTTGCTGTCGTGGTGTCATCCTCATGGTGCTGTTAGGGCTGTGTAGTTCCAAATGACCATCCTCAGCGTGTAGGAAACGTGGATTTGTCCCTGTTGCCTGCTGCACTAGGATGGCTCAGGCTGCTTGTGACCGTTACAAATATTTCTGGTTTCACTGCTTTTGATTCCTCTTTCTCTGATCGGTATTGCTGATGTGGCCATAAAAAAGGAACAGAAGCTCCAGGAAATGCTTGTGATAAAGTGTTGCTCTCAAAATCTCTTTCATAATGATGTGTAAAGGCTGAGATCACTAACAGTGGTTGCTGTGCAGGTGGGTGGGTACCTGTGGTAACTCTTGTGGGTCTTGCAGGGGTAACAGACTGGACCAGCTGCTGGGACATTAAGGGGACTTGCAGCAGGGCTGAGGACTTTGTGAGGGATGGTTAATTAGGGCAGGAGCACAGAATTCCTTCACCCTGCCGTAGACATGCCTAAGTCACTTGTTCAGCCCTTAGTTCTGTGCTGAACTGTTTGTTAATAATCTCATATAAACTTCAGCCTGGGCAGCCTGTGGAGATAAAAATATAACCATGTGGGAATTAAAAAAAAACACCACCTATTGCAAAACTCTCTAATTAGACCCTGAGGGTGAAAGTATTTGGATTAGGCCTGTTCTGTGTGTAAGCTGTGCCTCTGTTTCTCAAACCAGTTATCCCAGCTGCAGTGCTGGTGGTGCCTGGTGGGACAGGGACAGGAGGCAGGGCTTTGTGTTTAGAGTCCCTCTAGCCAGGTGTTCCCGGCTTTTGCCATCTCTGGGAGAGCGTATTCATTTTCTGTTTTTTTATATTGGCATATGATATTACACATCTAGAAAGGAGCAATAAAGATAGTAAAGGCTGCCAGAGCTTATTGGAACTTTGTTTAACAAAATAATGAGTGCCTATGGTTCCTCTTCCGGGCCTAAAACAAACATGACATGCAAATGTAAAATTAGAAGGTGTGGTTTGTTTGCTTTGGGTTTCTTTATATGATTTGACTTTAGAGTGTAATCATAGATTTACGACCTTGTAGCCTTGAGGTTTCTTCCAATAAAACTTTACATAAGAAAAAAACCAAACAACTATAAGAATTTGTTTTAAAAAAAATGAAAGATAACAAACCAGCCTCACACATCTGTCATATGCACAAATGTGGCAGAGGATGCTGTTAACATCCAACCTTTCCAAGTGCTTAATTGGAGACAGCTTCTACATGATGCAGTTGGCTCTGCTGCTCCCGCTGACTTCAGGATTTTGGAGCATCCTGTGTCAAACTGACCATTCAATTCTTTGGTAACTTCCTGGATGACTTTATCCCTCCAGTGATGCAGCCTCTTTCAATGCTCTTCTGGTGATGAGAGCACATCCCTAAATCACAGTTTGTTTGAAGAACAAAATTCACCACTGGGAAGGTTTCTTTTCCTGGCCCACATTTGCAGGTGTGTGCATGGTTTGGTTGATGCCCACAGCACTCCCCAGGCTCAGCACAGCTCTTTTCCTGCTGGGGATTCTCCATGGGAAAAGGGTGGCCCCCTCAGCCCTTTCTGAGGTGCCTCCCCAGCAATCCGTGTCATCTCCCTGTTGTATGTGCAGAGGGATAGATTGCTGGTTTTGGCAGATACTAATTATTTTGGAAGCATTGCTGAACAGCACAAGGCTCTGCTTTTGGAAACCAGGCACATTATGTGCACCTAAAATAGGTAATGAATTACACTGAATGTATTAGTATTTTATGAAGCTGTAAATCTTGTACCTTCTTCAAGGGCAATGATAGTTGTAGATTCCATCATAGAAAGTGTAGCTCTTTCCTGGAGGGCTTTGTGAAATCTGCCAGTGTGGGAGATGGTGACAAAACTGGGAGGTTCAGACAGGATTTGTCATTTCTCCAAAGAGGAATATCCCTGCGTCGTGGGGATGACTGAGCTGCGTGGGTAGTGCAGGACTGGGGGTGGGGAGAGCATCAGTAGAAACATGGTATTAAAATGTTTTAAGGGACTACGGGGAATAGTGTAGTAGCTCAGGCATGTCCAAGTCATGTGCTTTCCTGGCTTCTTTGAATTTTTTCCTCTCCCAGATCTGGGCAGTCACCAAGCAGTGTGGTTAGTGCTGTGTGGTAGTGCAAGCAGCCACTGTGTTAGGGCACTCATATATAAGGTACAGGCTGGGACAGGAGGCACTCATAGCTTCTCCTCAGGTGTAGCTCCCTGACTTTTCTCCAGAGCTGAATGGAGTCTCTAGCTTTGGCTGTGGGCTGTTTGGAGCAAGGTCACAGTGGGTTCAAAATTAGCTGATTTCATGTAACTGCTCTGAATTCCCTGCTGTAGATTGCAGATGAGATACAAAGATGGTGCTGCTCCAAGGCAGTATGGTGATGCCTGCTTAAGGGTTTGAGGTTGTCAGTTTGGCCTGAGGGACTGGAAAACACAGGGATCATGGTCTAAAGCTTGTTACCAAGGGCTCTATGTGTGTGCTCAGAGACCAATTTTCTCCTGTCATATCTTGAGGTTCTTCTGTCCCAAGTGTTTCTGTTGTACTCCTGTGCTGTATCCTCCATCCTGTTCACTACTAGTGAAATCTCCAAGGTAGTTCCCAGGTGAGCAGTTGTGCCAAAGAGATGAAATAAATATCTGAGGACAGCAAACCATCTCCTTCAGGCATGTGTAGGGTGTGCTTTCCTGGATGCTGTGAGTCAGCAGATTGAGCACGGTGGTACTCAGGCACTTGGCGTGCTCAGAATCACTGGAAGTTGTTATTCCATTCCAAGGGCTGACATGAAAACAGAACTTGACTCATCCCTGTCAGGTACACTTGCTGGTTTGCTGGGAAGGGTGATTAGTTTGATATTTTGGATATCTCAAGCCCCATTCCTGCTCTGCAGAGCCTCTTTCATCCCAGGATGCCAGGCAGGGCAGGAGCAGGGAGCTGGCAAGTGCTCTCTCTGCTCTGCAGTGTGAGGAAGGAAAGGGACAGGTATTAAAGGTTGGTGACCCCTTGGTTACCTGCTGCCTGTGGTCTCCTGTGGTTTTGCCCATTCAGAAGCGCCCCTGGACTTGTGCCTCCATGGGAGGGCATTCCACCTTATTGAAGGTTTTCTCTGGGAGTAGTTTTTAATGAGCTCAAATAGCATGTAATCCTGCTCCTGGAGCCAGAGCAGGATTTTTCTTCTCTGTTAAATCAAATCTGTTAAGAGGGAAGGCACTCGGGTGGCACTTGGATTGTTGCTCCGTGGCAGAGCAGTGAGGACAGGGGTTGTTTAGCCTCTTCTGCCTGGGAGAGCAGCTCAGCTGCCTTGAATCAGGGGAGCAGCTTTCATTCGAGTTTTGTTGGAACTGTTTGTTTCCAGTCTTTTGCTCAGAAACCTTTGGTAGCTGCTACTGGCAAGGATACGGCATTCATCCATAGAAATACAAGGGAACATCCAGGAAGTATTGGACCAGATAAACAAGTGGGATGTCTGTAAGTGCCCAGGATTAGATGGCATGTGCCCCAGATAGGGGCAGGAAATTGAATGTGGAATTGCAGAGCTCCTGGCCAGGGTACACTGGTGGTATTTGCAAAAGGCTGCAGTGCCAAGGGCTGGGAGGTTGCCAGTCCCCCCTTTGCCCAGAGAGGGCAATGGAGAGGGTCCTGGGAACCAGTCAATCTGATTTGTATCCCTAGGGGTGCAGTGGAATGGGAGGGCTGGTGGAACTGCTGGTGGAGCTGCTGGCAGAGCTGCCGGAGCACGAGGCCGGTGGCACTGAGCCCACAGAGATGGCTCTTTTCAGACCACCTTAGCGAAGTTTCTCACAAAAAGTTACTCAAGGAAGTAATTCAAGTGTGCCTGGAAGAACAGTGTTTTTATGGGGCTGCCTTAGCCTTGCCCTTTGATTCCTCACTTTCAGTGGGCACTTTTCAGGGTCAACAGCAGGACTGCCAAGGACGGTGTTGAAACAGAATTGCTGACAGTGGCCAGGCTCACATGCTCCAGAAACAGCATCTCCTGCTGCTGTTGCCCCTGGAGGCCAAACATCAGCCATGGTTCTGACCCAGCACAGTACTTTGGTGTATCTAAGAGGCTCTTGGCTGAGCTGCTGTGGGCACAAGTGCAATGCTGCTGTGTAAATGACACCAGTGACAGCTTTCACGTTCTTATTTAGTACTTTTTCCTCATCCTCCTCATTGCTGTGACAGCTCTCTAGGTTCATCATGAGGGCTTTAACAACTTTTTATGAATTTCTGCTTATACCCTTACCCAAAAATGTTGGTCTGTACCCTGTGCAATGCTGCCTTCTGCATGATTCTGAGGGTGTGGTTGTTACAATGACTACCTGGGGCAGTATGGGGGGTAGGTGTGCACAGACATTGGCACCTGGATTTTCTCATGTCTGTGAAACTTTTGTCTTGTTCTGCTGGCAGCCATTGCAGGCACCTGCATATGTTTTAAGAATACTTGACTGCTTTAGGGAGAGGCACCGTGGTTGTGCAGTGATGGCATATTGCAAATATTGGCTGGAGATTTGAAACTTGCGGTGGATAAATGGAGTTACTGGACAGAGAGGATGGTGAACTTCTGTGTGGATTCAGGACACGGAAGATCAGAGCCTTCAGTTTGCTCATTGGACTAGAAAACCTGATTATTTTAGCTGTGTGAATGGAGGAGCAGTGGACAAGGACTCCAGCCACACGTGGGTGAGACTTGCTCCAAGTAGGGGACGAAATGCTCAGGCTTTGCCAGAAGAGGCGTGAGTGGGTGCTCGTTGGAAGCGTGGCATTTTTCTGGTGGGTTGCTGCACCTGCTGTATCTGGTGAACTCTCGGTGCCCAGAGCTGCTGGGCTGAAGTGTCGATGGCCAGTGGTTTCACAAGAGCTCTCACCTCCCCCCTTTTGGTGCAGGATTTCAGTTCTCTGTTTGCATTTCTGCACATCACTTGGAAATGTCGAAATGAGGTGCGGTAGGAAATAGCGAGGCCTGGCAGTTTGCCATTAATTCATTTTCATAGTTGTCACCTCCCTTCTTCAGGGGAATTCCTCAAGGAAGTTGGAGGCCTTCCTGGTTGCTTTGTTACACCTGGCTACCTGATAGGGCCCAGACAAGCTGTGGCTGTCCCATGCCTGGGAGTGGTCAAGGCCAGGTTGGACAGAGCTTGTGGCAACCTGGTGTAGTGGAAAGTGTCCCTGCCTATGGAAACAGGTTGTCTTAAGGTCCCTTCCAACCCACACCATTCAGTTTATGATTCATTCACTGATAGTGAAGTGTGTTTTCCATTCCTGTTGCCACTGACCATATTCTAAGAGATTTTCCCTAAATGCATTCCAGCAGGTGACACCTGGCCTCCACCTCTGGAGATTTATGGTGCATGAAATTGAAATGTCCATTGAAAATCTGATTAAAAGCCTAATTCCCTGCCATGCCCGTTGTGGATATTGTTTGAGCCTCCATTGAAATTGTCTTGCCTGGCTTTCTGTGTTTCTACAAGCTCTTCAAAATTTGGCAGAATGTTGCCACCAGAGATGCAGCTATTTCCCAAAATGGGGCATTTCCCAGCTGCAGGCGGCTCGTGGATTATTTTACTTACAGAGGCTTCATCCAGGGTCTGTTCAACAGCCCAACTGTAAATTGTTTAAACAAACAATCAGCTGTTTTGTACTGAATATAAGCCCTACTCCCACTGGACTGGTAAAAATAGTCCATGCTCCTTTGAAAACCTCACTGATGGTAAACATCTAAAATGTTTCCTCTCATGTCAGACTGGCACATTCTTCTGCAGCATTCAGGGTTTGGCTGATGGGGTTACAAGTGCTGGCTGAGGGCAGCCAAACTTTGTGACGTGCTGGGTGAGTCTTGCACGTGACCTCTGTTGCAACGCTGTATGATTATTTTGTTTTTAAAAAAATAATTAAAATTTGCTTTAAAAAACCTCTCCCCTAAATAAAATATGCAAAAAGCTCTCTCTGGATGTTCTCTCATGTTCTAAAGTAGTTCAGAAAGTAAGAGTTGGAGTTGATGCTTTTCCTCTTGACTTGGTGGTTACTCAGTATCGAGCGAGTATGAAAATCGTTAAGCCGCAGAGAGCAAATTCTCCTTGCTGAGCCCGTGCTCAGCCGCAGAGCGGCTGCTGACACCATCACCAGGGTATTTACATGTGGTCTGTATGACTCGTAAAATGACTTACCTTGTCACATGTGCCAGGGTGAGAGTATATTTCCCTTGAAGAGGGATTTGCTGGCTGTTGTCTATCCCATATTCCCTAAAACTGTTCCCCTGGAGTGTTGTGGCTCTCAGGTGTGAGCACAGAGTGTACAGACCCCCTGGCGCTGAGTTTGCTTGCCCATGTTGGCTGATGAACCAGCAGCACTGGCAGGCGTTGATCCCTGTAGAGATGTCTGAGCATCCCACTGCCTAAAGGAAGGGGCTTGAAGTAGATTTTAGGGCATGGCCTGGTGTGAGTGGGGTAACTGGAGGGAATTTTGGCAGCTTGATAATTAAAGAGTGGTTTTGGAGTGGTGTCCACCTCCAGGGCTCTGTGGTGTAAGATCACTCAGGGTATGGCAGAGTTGTTGGGCTGCATAAGATAAATATTATTTCTTTAGATGCCTCTGGTATTTGTTCAGCTTCTGAAAGGCTGCAGATACAAAGAACAGCTGGGAATGTATTTAATGAGAAGGAAGGACAGAAAGATGGATGTGGTTTTCCTATGGGACAGTAACAACTATGCAGGGTGTTGGGTGTTTGCTCTGTAGGCTGCATGTCCATGTAGCTGTTTTTAAAGGTGAGTAGAGGATTGATTCTTTGATCAAAGAGCAAATGGTGACCCAGTGTCCCTGTAGAAATAAGCTCCATTTTGACTGTTCTGTATAATACGTATTGCCTGTGTTGGAGTCACTTGGGCTGGAGTGGATGGGCCTGAACACAGAACTTTGTGCCCTGCAGAGCACAGGGCTCCTGCTTTGACACGGCTGCTTTGGGTTTCTTAACAGCAACAGGAGCCTGTTCATGCTAGAATCATGATCAATTTTAAGTTGGGGTGGTTTGGCTCAGAGATGGATTTGAGAGCAGAGCGTTGTTAGGCCCTACCTAAGTGTGTGTGGGACACTGGAGGAGAAAACTGATGGATGGTTTCAATGCAGTTGTCAGAGTCAACTGTTTGGATTTGGGAAGTGATGGTATTAAACTGGTAAGATGCTTCTTTTCCTTGGGCTTTCTATTCCCAGGTTTTCTCAGTGATGTTCTCTCAGTGCTGCCAAATATTTCTGAACACACTGGGAAAACCTTCTCACCAGCCCCTCCCAAGCTGAGCTCTGTCATTACGCAACTTCTTTCTTGATCCGTGTTGTGATGCAAGGGGATGTAAATGTGGTGATGGTGGGGTTGAACTTTCTGGTAAACCTGCTGCTCAGGAAGCCTCAGTCTTCCCAGAACTCCTTTGGGAATTTTGCATTACTGTGGCGGGAGGTGATGACATTAAGCATGGGCAGGGCTGGGCAGTCTGCCCCGTTATTATGAAATGTTCTCATGGAGGTTTTTTGCAGACTTGCTGCAGACTCATCTGTTTGTGCATTTAAGAGCATTTCCATATTGAACAATCCATGGAAATACCAGACTTTTTTTCTGATGAAAGGGTGTCTTTTTCTGATTATCTTGCACAGCTGCTCTCCCCAAACTTCATGTTTCAATGTAATAATCTATTTTTTCAAAAACAGATTGAAAAGGCAGTCTTAACTCGAGTGCCGTTCCTCTCTCAAATGGTACAAGCAAGGCTGCGGCATAGGGAGAAATCCTGTTTTTTTTCAATTTTGGCTGCTGTTGTTCCTGAGAAGCCAAGGTATGTGCAGGCAGACCCTTTTCAGGCAGCAGTTTTTGGGACTGTCCTAAGAACAGCTGGGGCTAGGTTGTGGCAGGAGGTGTGTGAGCAGCTGACACTACGGTGGCCGAGCACACCCAGGGCTGTCGCTGCCCATGTGGCTCACACGTGAGCACATTCCCCACATGGCAGGAGCCTGGCTGGCCCAGCTCTGCCTGGCATTTTGGCTGCTCTAATTCTGGATGTGGAACGGATCAGGGAGCCAGGAGCCCTCCTGGCCGCCCCCGGTGACCTTGCACGTGAAGAGCTGTCACCACAGCAGGAAAATTCCTTCCTTTACCTTGTACCCTGCTCTGGGGATAGGCTGCTGGTGGAGCAGGAGCTGGAGATCTCTCATGTTGCATTTGGTTCCATGTTTAGGAGGGATTTTTGGGCTCTGAGCATGTTTTAGTTTAGATGGCAACAGAGATGTTGTAGCATGGACATTCCCACAGTCCCCATCTCTGTTCTACTGGAGTCACAGAATCACAAAATTAACTAACTTGGAAAAGATCTTTGAGATCGTTGAGTCTCTCTGTGGTTCCCCACTGTGCACCTTGTTCCTGTGACATGGCATCTTTCCCTCTTACAACACCTTTCCCAAACTGGGAATCTGTGTTTTCTTAAGGGTGAGTTCCAGTAGGTAAAATGCGGAGCCTTTGTCCTTCATTAAGAAGAATTGCTCTGTGGGCTGCCATCACATCTCTGCCAGTCAGAAAATGAGACCTGGTAGCTTTGAGATGGTTTGCTGTGCTCTGAAAATTTACCTTTCAAGTGCTCCCTGCAATTATGCTTGGTAACTTTGAGTTACTGCTTTTACTCAATCACACAATGGTTTGGGTTGGAAGGGACATTAAAGCTCATCTCATTCCCCACCCCTGCCATGGTCAGGGACACCTTCCACTATCCCAGGTTACTCCAAGCCCTGTCCAACCTGGCTTTGGACACTCCCAGGGATGGGACAGCCACAGTTTTGCTGGGCACCCTGTGCCAGGGCCTCAGCACCTCACAGGGAAGAATTTCTTCCTAATATCCAATCTAAACCTACTTTCAGTTTAACGCCATTGTCATTTGCAAAAAGGGAGTGAGTGATGTGTTCACAGGAGCTTAGAGGAGAAACTTAAATGATCCACTGCCCCTTTGGTCCTCAGTGGGAGCATTTCCAGGGATCAGAAAGGCTTTTGTTGAGGCTAACTTGGTTTGGTCTGTGATTTTCTGGGTCTGACTGTGTGGATCTGCAGATGGTCTGGCAGATCTTGAAGATTTCTAACACTTCACTTGCTTGGCTTCATTTCCTCCTCCTGTACATCACCTTCTCAGGGGTGTTGTAGCCCTTGTAAACCACAATTATCATCCTCAATTCCTTTGAGAACTGTAATTGCCACTGATGCAACCCGCACTTCCTGCTGCTCTCTGCCAGTGCTGGGGCTGCTTTCTCTAGGAAATCGTAGTCATCTTACTCAAACAAGTGATGCAAATAACTTTTCTTTAGAAATGTGGTGAAAGAGAAGAACCAAATAGTGTTGGTGGTTCGTTTTCAGGTCAGCTTTGCTTGGTCAGTTTGCTCTGGGGGCTCTGGATAGAGTGTGTCACCATGGCAATTGGTTTCCTGTCCCTCCCTTGTGTTTGTCACCCTACAGCTGAGACGGGCTCAGCTCCCTTGGTTAGGTGAAGCAGTTTGGAAAGTGCTGTAGTCAGCCCTGGTGCTTGGCAGAGCACAGTGACTTCTTAACCTGCTTTGGTGCAAATATCCAGGAGAGCATCTGAGCACAGCATTCCTCTCCCACCCTGCTCTCCTCATCCCTGACTGCTCCACTGGGTCAGTGCTTGAGCTAATGGGGCTCTGCAGAAATGCTTTCCTGCTCCTACAAACCACCTTCCCTACTACACTGTGTAGGTACTAAATCACTAAATGACTTGCTCACCTGCGTGGTGGCTCTAACAGGGCAGCTTAACCTTGATTTACTACCTGGGCATCAGGAGAAACAGCTCTGTGCCTCTGCACCTCCAAGGTCAAACTCCCAGCTGAGCAGGCAGTCTGTGAGCCCCCTCTAAGTGTGGTAGTGCCACAGAGGTGACAAGTGGCTTTCTCACCTGATGTTTTCTTCCTCTCCTGCCTGTGTGACTTCACCATGCAGTAGTTCCTTCCTTGGATGCTGGCAGGGTCTGTGCTGTGGGGCATTGTGTCACAGCCTCTGCTCTGAAGTGGGGAGCCCCTTGTTTTAACTGCTGGCAGAAGGGAGCAGGAGGGTAAGAGCTCTGCAAAGCCTGGGCTGCCTTTGCTCTGCAAAGCCTGGGCTGCCTTTCATATGTTGACAAGGGTCTGTTTTGAGCAGGGCTGGGCACTGCCATCCTGCACCCTGCCGTGGTGATAGTCCTCGATGCCCTTGGGGTGTCTGGCCCTGGCGAGGATCGGCTGCAGGCAGACACAAAACTCTCCTCTTTGCAGCAAACCTGACTGCTTCAATAAATCACAATTCCTAGGAGAAGACCTGCCTCAGAAGGCTTCCAATTGTGCATCTGTGTGTTTAGTTGAGGAACTTGCATTTGCTGAGTCGGTGGGTGGTTCAGTGGAGACCTTAGAATCAGATTTGGTTGTGTTGGAAGGGACCTTAGAGGTTATCTAGTTCTACTCTCTGCCATGGGCAGGGACACTTTTCACTATCCCAGTCTGCTCCAAGCCCTGTCCAGCCTGGCCTTGGACACTTCCAGGGATGGGACAGCCACAGCTTCTCTGGGCAACCTGTATCAGGGCCTCCCCATCCTCACAGGGAACAAGTTCTTCTGTGTGTGTTCCATATGGCCAAACTTGCCTTTCTCCAGCTGAGCATTCACACAACATGCAATATGTAAAACACGAGCTTCTCAAGTGCTAAAAATCTGAAATGCATTCCTGCCATGAGCCAGATGATACTGTAAAATTTTGGATTACAGTTGCTAAATGTAGGACTTGGTTTGAAGATGAAAAGAAGTCAGACTCACTGTGCTTCACCATGTATTTCATCTAATGGTGTATCTGGGATGTTTGGGGAGCTGAGAATTTAATTTCCTTTTCAGAAGGAGCCTTGCTGTTAGAGCACAGATTGCACATGAACAATTGCAGCAGTGCTGCTGCTAACTATTTTCACCAATAGATCTTAAAAAAAATATGTATTTCGGGAGTGTTGGATTTGGTGGGGTTAGAACAGCAGAAGTGAATTCTGTAGTGCTGTTTTCAGAAGAGTGAGGTTTATTTTCACAGTTTTATTTCTTTTTCAGTTGAATCTGGACAAGGGAGCCCATGTGAGATGCTCAGGCCTGACAGCTCTTGCTTATGTCAGATGGGCACCATTGGGAAGATGCTGCTGGCAGAACTCAGATGCCACGAGTTTACAGGCTCAGTTTTGATGCAGAGAGTACTCAATAGCATTCAAGTGGGCATTCCTTTAAGTGCCCTGTCTAAAAATCCATCATTAATTGGGCTTTGTGCCAGAGCAGAGGCCTGAGCAGTCTGAGTGCTGCCATAGCCCACTGAGTACAGCTGTGGGCACTCCAGACTATTTTCAGAGGCAGGGAGACATAAAGCAATTGCCTGCTCATGGGAGACTGCTCGAGGCCTTGGCTGGAGATGCCATTGAAAGGAGGCATCTTGTCCTGTAGAAACAAGGACATGATTTGTTTCCCATTGAACAAAAGGTCTTCTTAAAATCTGAAGCCTGAGGTTTCCCCTGCTGGTGGTAGGGAAGCTGTTCTGCAGTCACGCAAATGGATGGGAAGGACTTTGAAGGCCTCCTGAAAATCCTCACAGAACTTTTAACTGCTCTTTGACTCTGCTCTGTGCTTTTCCTGCAGCGCCTTATGCAAAATGCCTTCGTTCTGGCCTTCAGGATGAGCCTGGGTACATTCCTTGGCCTGAATGTCCCTCTGAAACCCTGCCAAAGTGGAGGACCTGGCGTATTTGAGATGTGCCCCTCGTGCAGGGAGGGCAGGAATGTCCGAGCAGTGCCTCGTGCCGGGTGGCTCAGGGCAGCTCTGTGTCCCTCGTGGGCACTGTGTGCACGGCTGCTCCCCTGAGAACCCAGCTTGGGTGACCTGGCTGCCTCTCCCCTTGGCTGCTCAGCCCCCAGATAGCACACAGGGCCCTGGGCAGTCTCTGCTAGTCTTTCCTCCTGATGTGTTCCTCTCTTAGTAGAGGCTGTAATTAGATCCTTTGCTGGGCCAGAGCACGGACAAAGGGACATCCTTCCTCCCTGCCCTGTGTGTTGAGCTGGGAGCTGGCTTCCACAGGGCCTGCCTGTGGTGCCCAGCAGACCCCAGTGACATTCAGGTGAGGGATTAGTGGGCTGGAATACTTCAGCTTGCATTTGGAAGCATTATAATTGTCTTTTAAGAGCTATTTCACAGCAAGGCTCGTGGCCAAGGAGAGAGTTGCATACACAGTGATCCTGCATGTCTGGACACAAGCAGGTTTCCACAGCACCAGCCTTGATGGAGGTGCACAAAGGAAAACCTGGCGGTGAGGGAAGGCACTCAGTGTGCAGGCAGACACAAGAGAAGCAGATGCTGTTCCTGTGAGCCAGATCAGTTACAGCTGCTCAGCCCAGCACTGAAATCAGCTCTTGCATCTTTGACCTCAAGTAACAGAATGAAAATGGAAACTGATTTCCTGGTTTCCCTTTCCTAGCTGAGAGTTCTGCTGTTAGAGACCTTGACTAATAGTTTCACATGTCATTTAGCTCAAAGTGATGCTTCTGGCTGTGATGGGAAAATGAGAGGAAAATGCTGGGATGTCAAGGCTGAGCCGCCTGCCTTGGGCACTGGCTCACGTTCCCACGCTTTGCTTTAGCTTTGTATTCTTGTGTCTCTCCCCTTAGAAGGGGCCAAACTTGCATAAAATATCAAGTAGGGAGGGGCTCACCCTTCCAGCAGCCAGTGGTGGGAAGATTCCCTGTCCTGTGTCAGTGCAGGTATCCATGATCCCAATTGCTGCAGAGCGCTGTGGAAGCCCGGAGTGTGACTGGGTATCAAGAGGGGTAAGGCAAGTGTGTAAGCCATGTGTCAGATCCATGAATGATCATCCAGGTGTATCCACCAGTTTTGGAACCCCTGTTCTACATGAGGCAGGAGCCGAGCTTCTATCAGTGAGGTTCTCTCAGCTCTTGTGGTTCCTCATCCAGGTGTATCCACCAGTTTTGGAACCCCTGTTCTACATGGGGCAGGAGCAGAGCTTGTATCAGTGAGGCTCTCCCAGCCCTTGTGGTTTCTCCATGAGGACCATGTCTGCCGTTGGAGCATGTGACCACTGTTGTGCTGGCACAGAGTAGTGTGATTTACAGAATTACTTGGGAAATTAGGGTGTTGCTTTATGAATTTCTGCATCCCAGAAGCATTCCTGCTGTTTGTATTGCTGGGGGAAGTGGTTGGTTTTTGCTAGAATTCTGCACTCAGTTTTGGAGTGCTCAGTTTGACGTGTTGAAGAGGTGAAGTTTCTGTTTCAGAGCTAAGCAGAACCTGGCTGCCATCCTGAGGGAGCACATGGCATGGAGGTGCTTCCTGGCCTCTCCCCAGCACCAGTGTTGTTTTTCATTTGCCTGCACACACCAAGGGGACACTTTCCAGCTGAAAGTGATGTGAAACCCCTGTGCTGGCTGCCTTGGAGAGACCTGGAAAAGTGTCTCTGTCCTTCCAGAGTGTAGGAGGCTGCTGTTTCTCTGCTGTGAAGTCACGCCTCCTGATACTTTGGGAGTACCTCATTTGCATGGCTGAAGTGTTGGGTCACATTAAAATTAGCTGTTTATTACTTCAGTAAAAAGCCATTTCCCTGGGGATGTGGCATTCCTGTCCCTTCTCCAGGTGCAGCCTTTGGCTCTTCTTCCCGTCAGAGCCTGGGCTGCAGGAGCCTGGAGTTGGTTCAGAGGAGCACAGGGAGAATAAGGCAGAGCAGGCATGACACTGAACAAACATACATGGGTGTATTTATATATGACCTTGGAAAACAAGACAGGCCTTGGCATCCCATTGCAGCCCATCAGATGTCAGGTATTTGGGGGCTGGGTGTTGCTGCGTGTTGGCCCATGTTTCATGTGGAGATTTCTCCAGGCACCCAGAAGTGAGGGAGCCATGCCATAAATCCCAGAGTGCTCCTAAGCCTCTGCACTCTGTGAGCTTTGGTTCTCTTGGACTCTTCTTGCCTCTCTGAAAGTGCCAGTATTTCCATTTCACACATTGAATTGCTTTCAGTAGTGATCTAAACAAGGAATGGACATTTTGGACTAAATTTTCCTACTATTGGAGAACTTTAGTCCAGAACTGGATTTCTGGAGTTTGGTTACTTTATGCTCAGAAGGGCACATGAGGACATATTTGTTGGCCAGAGCAGTTTTTGGTGTCACTCTTACCTTGAACTGCTGCACAGTAACAAAGATTATCTTGCTTTTCCAGGGAAGGGAATGAACCTGGGGATTCCGTGAAAATCACCTACCGTGAGCTGCTGCACAAAGTCTGCCAGTTTGCCAATGTCCTCCGCAGCCAAGGTACACAGCTGGGCCAACAGGAGCACTGGATACTGGGAGGCATTTGGCCAAGGCTTTGGAGATTGGGGTCACTTCTTGTGTGGTTGCCAGTCTGTTGAGTAATTCTCATCAATTTGCTCTGCAATGCACAGATTCATTCCTGGCTCTGTCTGTGAGGACTGATCAGTGCTGGTCATATCAGCTGTACAAGGAAGAAATCAGCGCTCAAAACTTCATGCTCTGGGGTTTTCCAACAAGCAGTGGGCTCTGGTTACTTTCCTGCTTTGTTCAGGGAGGCAGATGAGAACGTGGATGGTTCATTGTCATCATCTCTCAAGAGCCATAGTGCTTGAAAGGCAAAACCCAAGGCTGCTTCAGCTCTAACTCCAGCTGAGGCTTTACTGTGTGCAGATAAATGCGGAATTAAAATAATTGATTTGTTTCTATATCTTGTTCTTTTGCCATGTAACATGTTCATTTTGACAAATGCCACGTTCACTTTGCCTCCATAGGGGTGAAAAAAGGAGACCGGGTTTCCATCTACTTGCCAATGATCCTGGAGCTGGTCATAGCCATGCTGGCCTGTGCCAGGATTGGAGCTCTGCACTCTGTTGTGGTAGGAACAAGCTCTTTGTGCTGCTCTTGGTGCTGAGCTCTGAGGGGAGAAGCTCTTGGTTTTGGGAGAGGAGCTGGAAAGATGAATGCTGACCATGAGAGGGATGGAAGCTCAATGAAGATGCTGCTGTTTCCCTACATTAACTGTGCAATGAGCTCCTTTAGCTCTCTCCATCAGTGCCTGGTGGTGAATTATTTGCCTTGGGGGAGCAGCACAGCAGCTGTGGGGGTTTGGGGCTGGGTTCCTGTGTGTCCTTGCTGACTGTGCTGTGTGCTCTCTGGCAGTTTGCAGGTTTCTCTGCAGACTCCCTTTGCGAGCGGATCCTGGACTGCGGCTGCTCTCTCCTCATCACGGCAGGTAAAACACACACCTGAGCCGCTCTCTTCCTGCTGCCTGCCTGACAGGTCCTTAGTTTAAAAGCCTGGAAAAGGGGCACAGGGAGGGGCAGTGCCTCAGCTGAGCCTCCCAAAGCGGGTACAGTGCTGTAGCTGTGCCCAAGTGTTCTTCCCACTCCAAACACGTGGTGAAACTTCCAAGCAGCCCTCCAATTTGTCCTGTAAAGCTTGATGTCACCAGCTGCTAATAGCATGTTTCCAAACACTTCCCATCCATGTTTCTCCTCAAAGTCAGCCAGATGTTTGCAAGATGTATCATGAGGCAGGCCTAATGTAAGAATTCCCATTCTTCCCAGTTTTAAGGACATTTCTGCTGCAGCTCCCAGCTTTGTAAAGCAAAGGATCAGGAATGTGGCAGTAGTTGCATGTAAGCCCACTGCATTTCCCCAGCTGTTTTCTTTCCAAAAGTGCAAGAAATAGGGTTTTTTATTAATTCCCATGGCATGAAAAGGACTGACTTAACTGCAGTCTATGTCCTGGATGCATTGGATTATTTCCCACAGGGTATCCCAAGAGATTTGTCAGGTCAAACTAGGACCTCTCCCAGAGAAGGAATTCTACCGTGTCTTTTGGCATCTGTTTCTCTAGGGTAAAAGGAAAGTTAGGAAAGCTTTCCCATCAGCTGCTTGTCTGCTTCCCCTCACTCCAGTGCATGAGCTCTGCTCTGCCCTCCTGAAACTGCTTGTTGCTCCAGCTGTCCCAGGCTGCCTTGGCTGGGAAGCCCCTGTGATGTTTCCCCCACTGTTCTGCAGATGCCTTTTATCGAGGGGACAAACTGGTCAACTTGAAGCAGATTTCAGACGAAGCCGTCCGGAAATGTAAAGACAAGTAAGTTTGGATTCCCTTGTAGAAAAGGGCATTGCTGCCAGAATCTGCTCCTGCACAAATGGGAGTTGTTATAGGTGGGCAGGCTCTGCAGCAGGGCTGACACAAACAGTCATCAGATGTTACAGAAAGAGAAATAATCCTGCTGAAACGACTTTGCCAAGCTTACAGACACAGCATCTGTGGAGCTTGTGTGAGGCTGAATGTGGGTTTGTGTGTTAGATCAAACATGGAAATTCAGGGCAGATAGTCTGCACATTAGAAATTCACACTCTTTAAGAAAACCTAAGTCTTTATGTCTGTAAAAATAGGCACCTGGGAGACCAGAAGTGATCCTGAAGCTGGGAATTAACTGGTGGAGACTGTGTTGATACCCTGAACAGTGCTGAAGGGAAATAAGATCATTCTGTCAGTGTTTTGTAGGCTGTCCCTGCCCTCATGAGGGGGAAAACACTTACACCTTTCCTTGATGTATAATCAGCCTTTGGAAGCCTTTCCTCTCTCTGAGACAGTCAGTCATGCCTAGAGGTTGGAGCAGCCACTAACATCTCCTGGTAGGAGGGCTTGTTCCTGGTCACAGGCAGGCAACTTTGGGGTTTGTAAGGAATCTCTACAGCAGTATCCTGGGAGAGAGACTTGTGGGACTCCCAGTTTCTCCCCAGGAATCACACCTGATAAATCCCCAGCAAGCTGTGCACAGACTGTTGCTGCTCTCTGAGCTGTTCCTGTGGCTGGTGTCCTTGGAAGCTCATGGTGTACCTGCAGTTTGCATGGCAGCAAATGCTCCGGCTCAACAAAAGGAGCTCCAGGCCCCTGCCCTGCCTCCAGTGCTGCCTGTGAATCCCAGGAAGGGCTGGCTCAGCCCCTGAGCAGCCCAGTGTGACAGCTCCTGCCTTTTACAGGGGATCCTCTTTGAAAAAGTGCATCGTGGTGAAGCACCTGGGCAGGGAAGAGATAGCAGTGGATGGGTCCTGCAGCAAGTCTCCTCCTCTGAAAAGGCTGTGCCAGGAAGTGCAGGTGTGTTCCTGGTGGGATGAGAGGGGGGTTTTATTACCATGGGCCTGAGACCAGCAAATTGATCAGTGCAAAGCTGCTGCAGTGATTCCCTGAACGCTCCTGTCCTGACTCCTGTTCCTGTTTTCACCCCTCCTTGCTGACATTGCCGTGTGAATGTCTGAACAATGGTTCCTTTTCCTTACCAAGATCCTCTCCCTGCTGCTTCCTTCCAGCCCACAGGACCCCTGGGTACATCTTCCTAAGCCACTAGGGACAAGATGCCCATTTTCCTCCACCCAGTACAAGGCTTTTCCTTCCTAAACCTTTGTCTGTCTCCCCTTTTGTGCAAAAACCAATGCTGAACTGCTCTGTAACTGTGACAGTGGCAGCAGGAGAGGAAACCCAGGAGATTTGTGCTCGTGGCGTGAGCTCAGTGCAGCCCCGTGACAGGACAGCAATCCTCTACTGAGAGTCTGTGCAGCTGGCACAGGGACTCTCTCAGCTTTCAGGGTGGGGCTTCCCTTTGCAACTGAAAGGATATGGGCCATGTGGTGAGATGGGGGTGGAAGGAGGAGAAAGTGTCCTGAAGCTGTGGCTGCCTGCTGAGCTCCTGAGGCTGCTGAGCAGCCCTGCTGTGCCCAGCTCTTACCTGCTCCACTGTCAGCTACCCCACAGCTCCAAATCTCGCCACGTTGTCTTCTGTCCCTCTGTGCTGGGTGATTATTTGCACTGAGTTATCCCCAGGCTGCTGTTGGCTCAGAAGTGGGTTGTGTTTGGGGAGTATTTGAGCTTTCAGAGGCTCTGCTTTCAGGAGGAATGGCCTGTGCACATCCCTGGAGCAAGACGTCCAGCAGATTCTTTACATTAGAGTTATTTTCCCTCGTTTGGCTGTGTTAATTTTATTGGGGTGTTGCTCTTTGACAGCCTGGCCATGTTCCTCGGCCTGCTCTGCCCCTTCTCTCGTGAGGGCAAGGTAGATGCAAAGGATTGGGAAAACTGGAGCAGACCAGCCTTCCTGTGTGAGGTTTCCCTGGCAGGGTGATTGCAGGGCAGCCTGTCCCCTGTGCTGGTTCCAGTAGGTGAGGTGAGGTTTTTGTGCAGAATGTCCTGGGGGGAGGCTGGAGGTGTCTCTTACCCTTTGGTTCTCTATGCTCTACTTGTTTGGACACTTCATTGAGGATTCTTTCCCTCGTGGATGCATCTTTGCTGTCCCATTGGTTTGTGTGGAGCTGTTGGATGGTCTGTGGGCTGGCTCTGTGCCTCTGTTCCCAGCCAGCCATGTGCAGGGGTAGCCTTGGGGACCTGCCCTGGAGGCAGCTGGTACCCAGGGAAGGTGATGGACACGGGCAGGCTTCTGCTCAGAGGTCATCTGCTGGCCTGGCCCTGGACCTGAGTATTTTCCAGCCTGCCAGGGTGATTTCCCAACATCCAGGCCCATGGGCTTCCAGCTCCCTGCCTGCAAAGCCCGGTGTGCATCCTCTGCTTCCCAGATTTCACACCCTCTTTGTGGATTTTTAACAGGAAAAAAAGATTGAAAGCTCACAGAGACTCCATCCCAAGGTATTTACACACAGCAATGCCTTCCTCTTTTCGGCACCTCCCCTCTGCTTCCCATGCAGCTCCCCACATCCCTTAACTGCTCTGGCTGCCCAGCCACACGTGCCCTCCTAACCGTGGTGCCAGCAGCTGCATGTCAGTGACAGAGCCCACCCAGCTTGGCAGAACTGCCCACGGCATGGGGTGAATGCAGTGCCACCAGTGCTTCCAGAAACAGACACCCATCTGTGACCCCTGGGCACAGGCCAGCGTGCTGGGGGGCAGTGCAGAGCCACTGGGATGCAGTGTTAGCATCCAGGCCAGGCTTTGGCTCTCTGCCTTTCAGAAGCAGCTCTCACAATGCACCTCCCTTTGTGGGGAGCCTGGCAGGGGTCACCTGCAGCAATCCTGGATCTCCAGACCCAGCATGTGGACTCTGGACCCCCAGAGACACACAGTGCCATGGGTCTGGCCTCCTTCCTGGGGCACTGGAGGCTGGGTGCTAAGTCAGGGATCCTTCAAGGAGGGATGGATAGCCTTGGGCTTGTTTACCTGGCACCTTGCTGGGAGCTTGCTGGTGGGACAGGATTGTGGAAACTGCTTTGCCGGGTAAAACCAGGAGCCCTGGGGGTCCATGAAAGCTTTCCAAGTGAGCTCAGTTGTGCCAAACTGTCAAGCAGCTGGTGTCCCCTGCACCACATGTGAGGGAGCTGTGTGCTGGGCCCTGGGGTCTCGGTGCCTCCAGCTGTCTCAAGAGCATCTTTAGGGCAGCAGAGAGTCATCATGTGGCTGCTCTGTGTGCACCCCAGCTGAGAGAGCTGTGGAGACTCTGGCTTTGTGAGGAGGAAATGCAGGGCCCTGGGTCAAGTGCCTGTCCTCACAGAGATGTGGGAAGTGGAGGTCTGAGCTGAGGCTGGGGCGCGTTCCCTGCCCAGCTTCCCCCAACCTTCTCTGAGGAAAGGTGAGAAGGTCAGGGGAAATTAAGTCTTGTCCTGCACTGTGCCACCACCCTGGAGAGGTGGGCAGCCAGAACAGTCCTCAGGGTGACCTCTGCCCATCAGCCACAGGCTTGGTGGCTCTGTCACAGTTCTGGCATCTTCAGTCAGCCAGTGCTGGATGGCTCTGCATTGGTGTGGTCACTTCTTACCAAGGTAGTTATTACCTAAAAACCAAGAGAACAGATTTTTTGGGGGGCCTGCAGGGCCAAGCAGTGTGAGCCCACAATGCAGCTGTTTGTCTTGGGCCATGCTGCCCTCAGTGTCCCCACGAGCTCTGTGGGCCAGGTGGCTGTGGGATGTGTGGCTGTGCTTGCTGCTTTGCTGTGGGACTGCAGCTCAGGGCAGCCCCACAGGGCAGGAGGAGACTGATGGTGGGAACAGCCCAGAGCAGCTGCCAGCCTCTCCTGGCTGCTGCTGCTGCCCACAGGGATTCATCGCCATTACCTGTGGTCTGGACACTCTGCTTCAGGTCTTGCAGCCAGACCATGTTTAAAGGTTTTCCTTGTGGCCGTGGGCTGTGAAAAGGAGCTTTGGGAGTGGGAGCTGCAGCTCTGGTGCATGGTTTGCAGCAGGCTGTGCTGTGAACATCCCCCTTGATGGCTCGTGAGGAGGGTGATGTTTGGGCTAGCCTCCTCATCCCCCCTCTCTTGTTTTTGGACAAGCCTGTTTCCCAACTTGTGCTTTCCTCAGACCCCCTGGGACCCAGCCATGGACATGTGGTGGCACGAGCTGGTGCATGGTGCCAGCACAGAGTGTGAGCCCGAGTGGTGCGACGCCGAGGACGAGCTCTTCATCCTCTACACGAGCGGCTCCACCGGAAAACCCAAGGTGTGCTCCCAGCTGCCTGCACAGGACAGACTGAGCCACAGGAACCCCTCAGCTGGGGGAACTGGTGAGGGGGGAGTTGGGAGGCTCCAGCAGGAAGAGGAGCCGCAGAGGTCTTAGAAAGGGACTGTGCTGGTTGTTCCTGCTCAGCTGCTGTTGGAGCTCAGTGATGCTCAGCTGGGCCTGGCAGGGTGAGGGTGATGGTGGGAGCTCATCCTGACATTCCTGTGCCTTCTCCTCGCAGGGTGTGCTGCACACCATGGGTGGGTACATGATTTTTGCTGCCACCTCCTTTAAATACGTGTTTGATTACCAACCTGAGGATGTGTACTGGTGCACAGCCGACATCGGATGGATAACGGGCCATTCCTACATCACCTACGGCCCCCTGGCAAACGGGGCCACCAGCGTGTTGGTGAGTGCTGTGTGCCTGTGGGCCCTTTCACTCCAGGAAAAGGGAGATGCTGGTGCTGAGCTGCATCCCTGCATTGCTCTGTGATGGTGTGCAGGGCTCTGTGAGGAAGGGTGGTGCTCTCCAGGGATAACACGGTGACTGTTCAGGGGAGAAGTTTGTGCGTGGCTTTTGGCTGGTTATTTTTTTTAAATGCTTCCATTTCTTTCCCATAAAAGTACAAGGCTTGTGTACCAATGGAGCCAGGGCTGCTCTGACTTGATGGAAAAACTCGATCAGGGAGTGATGTTTTCCCTGCTCATGCTGATTTAACAAGTTCTTGTTTAACTCCTGTGCCTGTATCTGTCTTGGCAGTGCCCAGACCTGTGCCCAGGAATCCCCAGGGAAATGCAAGCAGGAAAATCACTGTTATGTTGGGGGAGGCCTGTAGGGAGTTCTTGGTATTTTTGTGATTCTGTCACAGTGTTCGGACCTCTTGCCCTTTGCCATGTGGGCAGGGTCATTTGGGTGGGTGAAACAGTGTCACTGTGGTGGACACCCAAGTGCCTGTGCTGCCAGAGGGTGTCAGAGGACATCTGCTAGGATGAAGGGGGATGACATCTGCCCAGTGAGGGGTGTCCTTGACCTGGGCTGGTCACTATGTGGTACCCCTCTAAGGACATGTTGGGCTCCAGCTGCTGTTTGGCTCCTGCTGCTTGGGCAGGTGCTGCAGGTGGGGAGCAGTGAGGAACAGCTGTGTTACTGCCCTGTCTCTTGCTCAGTTTGAAGGTGTCCCCACCTACCCAGATGTTGGCAGAATGTGGAGCATCATTGACAAGTACAAGGTGACCAAGTTCTACACANACCAAGTTCTACACAGCACCCACGGCCATCCGGCTGCTGATGAAGTACGGCGAGGAGCCTGTCAAAAAGTGAGTGCCAGTCCCAGTGCCTCGAGGACGTTGGGTTTGCACATCAGGGTTGTGTGGGAGGTGCCAAAATGACCCAGGACTCCTCTCTTCCCCTGTGGAGGAGTGTTGAGAAAGCTGTGAACTGTACCTGGAAAGTCCATTCTGGGTAGCCCAGGGGTTCCTGCAGGCTCTGCTGTGCAGCAGGCTCACAGCTCCATAGCCTGCTGAGCTCCTGCCAGCCCCTTGCTCTCTGCAGGCACAGCAGGAAGACACTGAAGGTGCTGGGGACTGTGGGTGAGCCCATCAACCCCGAGGCCTGGNGGCAGACTGAGACGGTGAGTCCTTGAGGGTGGCCCTGGCACCTCTCTGTCCCTTGTGCTCCCTGCAGGGCCTCTTTGCAGGGTTCCCACAGTGGGGTTTGGGGTCTGTGGGGATTACTTGTTTGGCCTGCCCAGGAAACTCTGATGTGCCCCTTCTCTTCCTATCCTGGAACTCAAAACAGGCTCCAAGTGGAAACCTTCCTCCCCAAAGGGTCTCTTCCAAACTCTGCTCTGAACACTGCTCTCCTGCCCCTCTTTCTCTCCCCCAGCAGCTCCAAAGCTTTGTGCCCAGATTGCCCATCCACTGCCATATCCTTCCCAGGGCCCATCTCCACACCTGCCCTGGGCAGCCCTGACTGGGATGTGCTGTTCCCAGAGCTGATGGCACAGCTGTGGCAGGGGCTGGCATGGCCCAAACTCACTGAGTTTTGCCTCTCCTTGCAGGGAGGCCACATGCTGACACCCCTTCCTGCTGCCACCCCCATGAAGCCAGGTTCTGCCGTGAGTACTTGTGTTCTCCTCCCCAGGAGCCTCAGCAGGGCCCTGCCTGTGCCATGGCTGAGTGGTTGCAGCCTGCCAGAGGGTGGGGGGACAGTGGTGCACATGGGGAGGTGACAACCACCCAAAATCCCAGGCCCTGTGCAGCCACTCTCATGGGCGCCGTGTACCACAGCTCTCCAAAGCTGCCCTTGCCCTGCCTCCCACTCCCTCTGGTTAATGCAGGGATTCACCTCCATCTCTCCTTTCTCCCTGGTCCTCATGGCAGACATTCCCCTTTTTTGGTGTGGTCCCTGCCATCCTGAGCGAGTCGGGGGAAGAGCTGGAAGGAGAAGCAGAAGGTTACCTGGTAAGGAAGGGCTGATCTTTCCCATCCTTCCTTTGTCCATTCCCTGTGAGCTCTGGGACACCTGGTGGAATACTCACATCTTTTGGCCCAGGGGAGGGGTAGAGTCACCATCCCTGGAAGTGTTCAAACAATGTGTGGAGATGGCACTTGAGGATATGGTTTAGTGGTTGTTGGTTGGACTTGATGATCTTAAAGGTCTTTTCCAACCTTAAAAGATTTGTGATTCTACCTCCACTAACTCTGGTCCACACCAGGAACCCTCTTAGGTGGTGGGAACTCCCTCCAAGGCCATAACTTTGATTTAGCTGATCACTAAATGCACTGGCACATGTGGGCAAGGCAGGAGGATGGGAAGAACTGCTCAGCCAAGCTCCTTCCCCCTGGCCAGAGCTGCTGAGACTTTCCCAGTGGATCAGCGCTGGCAGCAAGTGTCTGAGTGCTACTCGTGGCTGTCCTGACATCTCTCTCAGTGTGGTGCAAACCTGGCTTATTGGTTTGGCTCTCACTGCCCCAGCTGTGTGTTCCTCACCCCCAGGTGTTTAAGCAGCCCTGGCCAGGGATCATGCGCACACTCTACGGGAAGCACCAGCAGTTTGAAACCATTTACTTCAAGAAGTTCCCTGGGTACTACGTGACTGGCGATGGTAAGGGGCTCCAGGCTGCTGTGGGCACAGGGCCTGGGGACAGCAGTGGAAATCTTGCCCTGTCCTGCCCTCAGAATCCCTTATCAGTTGCTCTGAAGGCTGGCACTGCTGCCTCACACTCATTTCTGGCTATTTTTAGGTTGCAGAAGAGATAAAGATGGTTATTACTGGATCACAGGGCGAATTGATGACATGTTGAATGTTTCTGGTAAGAAGGAGTTTTGTGTTCAGTGGGGATCAATGTGCTTTCTGACACCTTGCTTTGTGACACTTCTGCATCCATTTCAAAAGCTTTATGGGGATGGTTCTGCATCTGTGATTCTGCCCACCAACCTGTCCTCAAAGTGGATTCAGTTGCTGGGGCAGGTTATTTCAGGGACACACAAGCCTGTGACTTGGTGACTTTTCTGCACCATTTTCTTTGGAGGCAAAGCCTTGGAGGGAAGGAACCTTCTGTACCTAGCCAGGGCATCTCTGCTGAAGGATTTAGGGCTACAGGGAATCACAGTTTGGGCAGCACCATGAGGTTGCTAATCCAACCTGCTGCTCCATGGAGGCCTCACCTCAAAGCTGGATTAGGCTGCTCAGAGCTCTGAAGGTTCCCCCACCTCTCTTGACTGAGTCTTTGAGATTCAGCTGCTTCTCAGCCTATCATTTTCCATATACTCTATTTAATATTTCCCTCCCTCCTTTCCTGGAGCCTGTATCCTCCAGGTATGTCCTGCTGGCTCTGAGGTGCTGCTTTACTTGTACCTGGATCAAACTAGATCTCCTCACCTGGCCAGCAGTGCCTGATCCTTCACCAACTGATCATTCTGGGAGCTGACCACCTTCCTGTGGCTTTCTGTGACAGCAGTGCCAGGGAGCAATGTCAGAGCACAGGTAGAGGAGCAGAGGTGTGCAGGACTGAGTTGTGCCCCTGCCCCAGGAGATGGAGTGTCACTGCCCCTCCCCACAGCATTGGGCTGGAGCCTGGACTCTGCAGATCCAACCCCTTCCTCTGCACCTTCCATCTGACCATGTGGGCAGATCTCCTCTTGCCAAATCCAGCTCCTCCTCAGCTTGTGCTTTGGAAGGGCATCACTATGAACTGTTCATGGTCTGTTCCAGAAAGAAGCCTAAAGGTGGGAGGGAGAACAGCCAGATGAGTGACACCGGGCAGCTTGCAGAGCACTGCAGAAACGAGTTTCATTCTCCAACTGTTGTTCTTTCCCAAGCACATCAAACTGATGCTCTCATATCTGTAGTTTAGGGCCTTTTACAGCCTCTGGCCTCTTCCTGCAGGTCTGTAAAGCTTTGCCTCCCCCTTGTTTCCAGGCCACTTGCTGAGCACGGCAGAGGTGGAGTCGGCCCTGGTGGAGCACGCGGCGGTGGCCGAGGCTGCCGTGGTCAGCCACCCCCACCCCCTGAAGGGCGAGTGCCTCTACTGCTTTGTGACCCTGAGAGAGGGCCACGAGTTCACCAAGAACCTCACAGATGAGCTCAAAAAACAAGGTAGCAACAGCCAAATATTGGGGAGCGGGCAAGGGGAGGGCGGGTGATGGAGGGGTTAAGGGCTTGGGTGCTTGGCTGTGGTCTGGGGAATGCAGCGTGGACAACTGCCACAAGGTGCCTCTTGATTACAGAGCACGGCTGACAAAGACTAAAATTAGTTCTCCTGGCCTTTGGCTGCTCATGTGATGCCATGTCTGCCTCGTGGGAGCTGACAGCCCTGTGAGGGACTGGGTTTTTGTTTGCAGCAGGGCTCTCCCTGGCAGACTGGGACATCCTGGGAGGATCACGGGGTTTCTTTAGGGTGGTGCGCTGCGTGTTTGTGCTCCACTGCCAAGGAGCTGTTTCACTGCAAACTGCAGCATTGAATACATGAAACAGACCCATGGCAGCAGCTTCTCTGGACGAACTAAAGAGTGAATCAGTCTTTGCTCCATCAAAATGGTCATGGTGTTGGTTGTAGCCATTAGGGAGGTCTCTGGAAGATGGAGGGAATGAAAAAAATGAGTGCACTCACTGCTGGGGAGATGTGCTTATGGCCCTGTTGGCATTGCAGGCCTTGCTGTCCCACTGTGTGGAGGCTCAGGTGCAGCAGCCTCAGGCATTGCCCTGCACATGTCCCAGGAGCTGGACTCTGGGTCTTAACCTTCTATCCTGACTGGAAAAGATGTGAGGCTTTTCCTCATCCCTACAATGAAAATCTCTTTTTTTTTTTTGCAGTCAGAGAAAAAATCGGGCCCATAGCAACACCTGATTACATCCAGTACGCCCCCAGCCTGCCCAAAACCCGCTCAGGTGAGTTCCAGGGATGGTGCTGGGGAGGACTGGACAGCTCCTGCCAGTGGGAGTCGATCAGCCCTGCACTGCTTGTCCAGGGCTGCTCAGATCAGGGGAGGTGCAAGGTCAGAGTGAGCAGGATACACAAGTCTGGTACTTCCCACTTCTGCTAAGGATGCTGAAGGATCCTGACTCCTTTATATGGACAGATAATGAAGGACAGGGGGTGATGGTTTTAAACTGGTGGAGGGCAGGTATAGATTAAATAGACATAAAGAAGGAAGTGTTCCCTGTGAGGGAGATGAGGCCTTGGCACAGGTGCCCAGAGAAGCTGGGGCTGGCCCTGGATCCCTGGCAGTGTCCAAGGCCAGGGCTTGGAGCAGCCTGGGACAGTGGAAGGTGTCCCTGCCCATGGCAGGGGGTTGGAAAGAGATGATCTTTAAGGTCACTTCCAACCCAGACCATTCTGAGATTCTGACTCCTGCTTCCCTTTCTTGGCTGTCATTACAGGAAAGATCACCAGACGGATATTAAGGAAAATTGCCAAAAATGACCAAGATCTAGGGGACATCTCCACCTTGGCAGACCCGGGCATCATCCAACACCTTTTCAACAGCAGATGTGAAACTAAGCAGTAGCAGCAGGACCTGTCCCTGCAGAGCAGAACAGTGGCAGTGGCACCTGATGACAGGTCCCTCCACCAGCCGCTGCCTGCCCGGGAAGGAAACCTTCACCTGTTGAATTGAATGTACCAATGGTAGGAACGAGGAGAGTTTGGCTCTGGAGAGGCTGTGCCCATGCCCTGGATGAGGTGTCTGTCATGTTCCAGATGGATGTCACACATCTGAGGGTCAGCCTGGTGCGCAGAGGCACTCATCCTCCTCCCTTTTCAGCACCTCGTTCATGATTTTAATTTAATTGGGGGGGTGGGGGAGAGGGTGTTAATTTACTTTATGTCCTGGAGGGGCCCTGGCACCTTGTGCACAGTGGGAAGGAGCTTTGGGGGTTGGGGGAAGTGATGCTGGAGTTACTCAATGCAGGCAGGCCTGGGAGGTGCATCTGCCACTGCCCACAGAGCAGCTGAGCTTCCTTTTGTTCTTGGAGTGCTGCAGGCTGCAGGAGCACTGCAGCAGCCACATCATCACTGCACATCCACTGTCCTGCTGCTAGCACAGCTTCCCGGAGCCTCCAGGGGAGTGGGGCAAGGCTTGAGGGAGCTCTGGGCTTTAAACAGGTTTTTTGGGGCAATCTGATACCAAGATCTGCTGCTTCCTCACTGTCCTGTGCCAGCTGCTGCGTTGTCCCCAGTCCAGGGTCCTTCACTCGCCAAGGGCACTATGGGGAGCCAGGAAGGGAAAAGCCTTGGTGTGACATTTTCCATGGAGCCCCGGTTCCTCCAGCCCTGCTGCCACCAGCTCCCAGCTGAACCAGAGCTGGAGCAGCTGGCTGCTCTTTTTGTGTCCTGGGGGAGGATTGGGAGCTCTAACACCAAAGGAGGGAGGGGAAATGGAGCCAGGCAGAGGCACCTCTCCCAAGGCACCACGACCACTGCTACAGCAGAGAAAGCAACGCAGGCAGGGCTGTGGGAGTCCTACACATTTCCTCATCAGGGAAAAAAGGTGGGAGATGTTTAAAGTCAGTGTTTGCTTAAATCTTAACATGGCTTAAGGATGCTGAGAGCTCAAGGTCCCCAAACTTCTTCCCCAAGAGCCCGAACTCCACCAGGGTCCTGCCAAAGCCATCCTTCCTCCAGTGAAGGACATTTACCTCCAGCCAGGGCTGAGCTGGGGCTGATACCTCCTTTGCAATGTCTCTATGAAACCTGCATGTGAACTGTTTGATTTTGCACTTAAACCAAAGGAGAAATGGGCTTTAAAACCTGCTGCACCAGCTGTTTTGGGGAGTGCCAGTGGACAGGGATTACCTGCAACCTGAGCTGACTTGGGGCTGGAAAGGAGGAGCAGCTGCCTCTGGGTAGGAGTGCTCAGGGCAGGTGTTGGGGTGCTCTGCCGGGCTGTTGGCCAAGTCCCAAATCTCACTTGTTACCTGCTGCTCTCACTGGCACAGCACCTGTGTCACCTATAACCTCGGTGCCTGCCTGTGTCCCATGTGCCCCCACAGCTCTGTACCACTGATTGTGCCACCTTGGTGACAAGGATTCCTGTGTCATCCTTCCTCCTGTCGCTCTTTGTCAGCTATGTAATTTTGGCTGGAAAACAGCAAGAATTCAATGCAAAATGGAATAAAATTCAAGAAAACAAAATGGAAACAGGCTTGGAGTGTGTGTGGGTGGAAGGTGCTTGTGTGCTGTTGAGTCCAGGATGCTCAGTGCAGTTGGAGTGGCTGTGCCAGAAACTAGGCTTGGCTTTTGGGATGGGGCAGGTTCCTGTCAGCTTGATGTTTTGCCATGGACTGGGATTTACTGTGGCTGGCTGTGCTGGCTCCAGGACTTCAGCCTGTGCCTCAGTTTCTCCCTGGTCTCCAGCCAGTGCTGCTCCAAGGCTTGTGGAAAGCACAGGACGGTGAGACACCCCTGTGTCACCAACCCCCTCATGCAGCACCAGTGCCAGGCAGCTGGGTGAAGAGGCTCAGGGCTGTCAGCACAGCTCAGGGCTGCCTCACCTCTACCCCGGGCCTGCCACAGATCTCAGACAAACCTGCACAAACAGCAGTCAGATTGCACATTCCTTTTATTCTCTGGCTTGGGGTAATCAATCCCCCAACAAAACACCCAGGAATCCCAGTTTCAGTCACACTTGAAGAATGGAGCAGTTTCCCAAGTGACCAATTGGTGATTGATGACGCAGCAGCAAAGAGCCAGCAGGGCTGTCACTCAGCACCTCCATTCTGCAGGAATTCTGCCTTTGTGCTGCTTCTGTCACTCAGCACATCCATTCTGCAGGAATTCTGCCTTTGTGCTGGTTCTGCCACTCAGCACATCCATTCTGCAGCAATTCTGCCTCTGTGCTGGTTCTGTGTAACTGACAGGGCTGGGCCGAGGCTGCCTGGGCTCTTCACTGCCAGAAAGGTGCAGCTTTTAGGGCTGAGGAGGAAAGGGGGCTGGAGGAAGAGGCAGAAGACCTTGAGCAGGAGAGCCCACACTCCAACTGCTGTGCTGTTCCCATTGATCCATAAAACCTGGAGAGAGCCACGTCTCCCCACCCATTGGTGCTGGTCCCAGAGTAAGGTGCTTGGAGCTGGGGCTGTGCTGCCCAGCCTCCCCTGCAATTCCTTTGCTTCTTCACCACAGAGCTCCCAGTCTCAGCAGGACCATTCCCAAGGCTGGGGCTCCCTGCCAGGAAGATGCTGCGTGTTTGATTTGCAGTGGGATGCGCTGGCACAAATCCAGCATGATTTGGGATTTATCAACACACGCAAGGCTCCAGTTCACTGCTGCCTGGGGAGCTGCCTCCATCTCTGAGGGACTCTTAGAGCAGCCTGTGGAGATCTGTTGGCCTGGGCTGCAGCAGGAGCCTGCCCTGCACCCTGCACTGCTGCCTGCCCTGTGTAGCACAGAGGCACTGTTTGGGATCAGCACCCAATCCTATAAAACAGGAATTGGGCAAAGCAAAAGCAAGCAAGAGACCCTTGGGCAAACTACCCAGGACAGCTGTGCCTGGTGCAGGAACCCTGAGGATCCTCAGGGAAAATAGAAATCAGGACAGCAGCAGCACAGGAAGGAGGGCTGGAGGGGCCATGGTGAGTGGAGCTGGGCTCTCCTCTTTAAGCTGGAGAGCACTGAGGCACTGGATGAAGATAAAGGCTGGTACTTGCCCATCCACCTTTCTCCTCTCATTCCTTAGGCTGTGTGTGTCTCCAGAACCTTGGGGTATGCAGGAGCTCAGAAGTGGGAGCAGCACAAAGGCCTGTTGTGGCACATTGACCATTTGCTCTATGTCCCCCTGTCCCCAGGCCAGGCACCAAAGGAACATCCAGAACCCTGCAGTCCTGGGAGTCACAGCTGGGCTGTGCCCAGGACAGGGTCCCCTGAGCAGGCAGAGCAAGGGAATCCTCCTTCCTGGAGGGGGAATCATCAGAAGAAGCTGGGGCTGGCACCCAGGACCTTTGGGCAGTTGCATCACACAGTCCCTCCTCACAGCCTCCAGCACGTCCGACCTTGGCAAGCGCCCCCAAAGGAGAAATCCCTGGGGCAGATCAGCTCTTCAGGCAGCAGAGGAGGAGGGTGGGGCTGTGGCTCCTCACACCAGGAACGGCGTGTCCAGCACGGCCACCCCGGCGGCCACACCGCCGTCCGCGTGCTCGATGGCCTTGGTGCGCAGGAGGTGACCGGCGGCCTGGTTCAGCACCAGCTCCTGGCCCTGCCTGCAGAGGAGAGGGACACTGAGCCCTGCACAGCACTGAGCTCATGGCATTGCTCTGGGGCAGCAGGATGCACCTTCCCTGTCAGCACACAGGGCAGGGCACAGCCCCAGGGCTAACGCTGGTGGCTGCACTAGCCCTTCTGCAAATGGGCAGTGCCAGGGGATGAACGCTGCCAGAGCACCTTTGTTCCCAAAGCTGTGTGAAAAGGACTTCCACTTATACCCTATGGACATGTGGCCTTAAAACCCTAAATGTGGGTTTTGAACAAAAGCAGCTCCTATTAGGATTGAACAGGCATTAGGCCTTCAGGTATTTCAGAGATCACCAGGGCTTCAGAAAAGCCAAACATATGGCTGCATCCAGAACCCAAGAAATGCTCCCAGAAATCAGGGATGAGACACATCGATCCCAGGATCCCATTACACCAGTAACTGCCAGCACGAGCCCTGTGGCTTTCCTACAGCTCGCTTGGCAGCAGGTTCAGAGCAGCAGCTCAGTGTGTGCACACGTGCTCAGGGCTGCTTCCAGGGGCACAGACTGAATGGTCACATCTGTCCCCTGCATGTCCCCAGACATCTGTCCTGTGGCTGTGCTTGGGCAGCACAGAGGGCAAAATGGTCCTGCCCCATGTCAGGAGCAGGGACCTGCCCTGGAACAAAATCACATTGCTCACCTGACATAGACACCAAAGATCCCGAGTTCGGAGATGCACTCAGACACTTGGAGGGGACTGTGAGCCCTCAACAAGTAATTCAGTGCTGGCTGGGGTTTGATCTTATCCATCAAGATGTAGGAGGTTCTCTCAGGGCTGTCTTTGATCTTCTCCAGAACCTCCCTGAGCTCTTCACCATAGAGGTTGTTCCCTGGCAAACGAAACCAGCACATGAAGCCCTTCCAGGACAGCAGAAGTCCCTGGCCCCAGCTATGTGGCCCCAGCAGCTGAAATAACCCGGCCTTTGTCTCCTCAGGTGCTGCCTGGGCTCTCCACACCCACCACCAGGGCTTTGGGAGCTCCTCCAGGAGCAGCACTGCCTCAGTGGCAGGACTAGTGCCCACGGCTATGAGTAGCCACAAGCCACCCTTTATCCCTCAGCACAGGACCAGGAGCTGGCACAGAGCTACTCCCTGTCCCAAATTCAGCACAATGGGAACCCCCGGGGCCCAGCCCAGCTCACCCCTCCACAGCCCAGCTCATACCTCCACCCTCACGCTGAGGCTTCAGCACAAAGCGGTCGGGGTCAGCGATGGCTGTGGCAGCTATTCTGTCACCCTCTTCACCCTGGCAGGAAAGGATGGGAACAGGACACCAGGAATAATTTCTTCATGGATGTCGCCCTGATTCTTTAGCCTTCTGATGATCTTGTTTACATACCTTCTAGTAGAGTCTCTCACTAATGTAACATAAACAGAAGTAGATTGTTTTCATTTTTCTCTGTGATGGACTGCTGGGTTGACCACTGGGGTCAGAGGGGTGTTCCTCTCATCTCCCAATCCTTGTTCACATTCCAAATCCTATTTAAACCCCAAATCATAATAAACTGCCCCTTCTTTTGCTCCTTGCTTCAACCTGACAGGTGCATGTCGTTCTTTCGTGTCGTAAATTGCGACACAAGGACAGAGTGGTTTCACACTGGAATGAGCTGGATGGAGTCACCATCCCTGGAGGTGTTCAAGGAATGATGGGATGTGCCACAGTCTAATTGATAATGCAGTGTTTGGTCAAAGGCTGGACTCAATGATCTTGGAGAGCATGTCCAACCAAAATGATTCTGCGAAGGGAGCAGCAGGGGCTCCTCACCAGATCCCTCTGAGCAGAGGCATCACCAAATTCCCCAGAGACCACAACAAAGCCCTCTCTTCTCCTCAACCAAAGAGCATGGGTGTGTGAGCATGTCCACCCCTGCTCCAGCCCCGCTCCCACTCACCTCATCCAGGGAGTAGAGTCCTGCAAAGGTGGCTCTGATCCGAGCGATGGCCTCGGGGTGTCCTGGCAGCAGCTTCTCCAGCGTGCCCGGCCTGCTGAGCTCCTGCTGCACCTTCTTGGTGCCCGCCAGCTGCGTGGCAATGTCGGGGCACTTCACTGCCCGGGACCTCTCCAGCAGCAGACGTGCCTCCCAGTTCTGAGGCAGCAAAGGAGCAACCACCCCGTGAGAGGAAAAAAAAACACACAAAAGGTTTGCTCTGCTCTTTTCTGTGCAGTTATCGACATATGGTTTGTCTCCTCCCTGCCTGCTGGCAGGGACAGGGGTGGGAGTAGCGCTCCGGAGAAAAGCAGTCATGAATTTCCTGCCACCTCTGGGAGCAGCACAGTCAAATTAATCCACTGTGGGCTCCTTCCCCAGCTTGTGCAGTGCTGCCACCTCGAGACACCAGCAAGATCTGCTCTGTGCTATTACTACCCGCAGCCTGATCGTGCTAGGACAGCACAGAGTGATCTGTAGACCAAGTCTGAAACCTTTCAGCAGGTGCTTACCTGTGTTAATCCCTACTGTACAGAAGCAATCCAGTGCTGCACTAAGGGATCACCCCCCGGAGAAGAAAGTCACCCGTTTTTCTTACTGCAGGGCCACCCACCTGCTCTCTGGAGTCACAGCTTCCCACTGCTCTCAGCCACACCGGGCAGGAATGACCCCACCCCAGACAGGGTAGCTGCCCCTGGGATTACGTGGAGCTCCCTGGGCAGTGCCCAGCTGGTGGTTTCTGGGGCACGGAGGTGGGTACTGACCTGCTGGTCGTAGACCTGGGGCACGTAGCCCTCTCTGTAATACACCACTGCGACCTCCTGGCCGTCCCTGGAATGGAAACCAGAAGTGCTCAGAGAGCCAGGCCAGGCCCATCCCAGCACCAAGGGGGGATCACAGCCCCCTGCCCCTTCCCCTTGGCCTTCCTCTTCCTGCCTGGCTCTGCCAGAGCAAGCTGAACACTGCAAGCCCTGGTTCCTCTCCACTCAACCACAGCCTGGCCTGTCCCAACACGCTGGGAGCTGACACCCAGCCTGTTTTAACCAAAGGCTCACACCCAGCTCAAATTTAACCAAATTCTGACACCCAGCTCAGCAGAGAGGTAAGCACCTCATTTTTTAACAGCTTTTACCTCACGCTGGCCTGGGGGACTCAGCCTGGAGAAAAGGAGGCTCAGGGGGGACCTTGTGGCTCTGCACAACTCCCTGACAGGAGGGGACAGCCGGGGGGGTTGGGCTCTGCTCCCAAGAAACAGGGACAGGACAAGAGGAAATGGCCTCAAGTTGCACCACAGGAGGTTTAGATTGGAGATTAGGGAAAATCTCTTCACTGAAGGGTGGTCAAGCACTAGGACAGGTGGCAGAGGGCAGTGGAGGGTCCTGAAGATGTGAGGCTGTGGCACTTGGGGACATATTCAGTGGTGCTGGGTTACAGGTTGGACTCGATCTCAGATGACTTTTCCAACCTTAACAACTCTGTGATTCTTGAAACTGGAGGGAACAGAGTTCTTCAGATTCTCCTATGGCAATTCAAGGTAGGACATCAACTCAACAACCTGAGAGGCACCAAACCACCCTGCCAGGGCTGGGCGGGCAGCACAGCGGTAGCAAGAACCACATGTCCAAGCTTTGGCCTCCAAACTGTGCACTTGGTCTGGAGTGCTGGCAGGCAGACAGGAGGCAGCCAGCAGGGGAGGATGCTCAGGAGGAAGCACAAGGGATACACTTTCCCCTCAACTATCCAGCCATGACAAATACATTCATTAATTAAACACAGCACTGACCCCAAAGGTCAAACCATGGAAAAACCAGGCTCACTACAGAAAAAACACCGTCCTGAAAGCACGTCTTCCCTTAGGTTCATACAGCTCCCAGCACATTACCTGGAAATAGGACAAACGTCACACTTGGGACCAACTGGGAGGCTGTGATCCTCCCGTCCTGGTCTCCACAGGGAGCAGGCAAGACGCTGAGTGAGTTCAAACCCAAGAGATTCCCAAAGGACATGGAATGCTTCCTCCTCCAGCACTAACAACCCAGCCCAGCTCCCAGTGGCAGAGCAGCACGTGAACAGTAAACAGGAAATGGCTCTGGAAGCCTCTCAAACAGCCAGGGCTGTTCAGAGCAGACCTTTGTGGAGAAGGTAAAGATCCCACAGAGCAATGAAGGCTGAAGGGGGGAGATTATGATTGCAGCTGTAAGGGACTGATGTGTGCCTGCAAAATCTCACCACTCTGAACACAAAACCACCTCAGCTCCAAGAGGAAGCAGCAGCCTGGAGCACAGGAGAGAACTGCTGTCTCAGTCACTACTTACACTCAGCTTTGGCTGCAAGCTGCCAGTGCCAGCCCCGTGTGCCCCAGCGGCGGCAGGGATGCGCACCTTGGCTCATACTCACATCAACAGCCTCCTGCTGGCGTCCAGGGAGCCCTGCTCAAACACATCCCGGAACCGCTTCCTCACCACACGGATATTCCTGCCAAGAGCAGTGCAAGAGTCACCGGGCTGCCCACAGCTACCTGAGCTGCAAATCATGGCTGGAAGCGGTGGCTGCAGCAAGGAGGATCTGTAGGTTCCTTCACAAATAGCCTCAGGCTTTGTGCTATGGAGCCAGAGAAACCCTACAGCCCAAAAAACTTCTGTTTAAGAACACATCCTATGCTTCCTATGATCTGCCAGCAGTTTGTTCAGCTTTCCATACCAGAAAGTGAACCATTTCCTTCCTTTCCCATCCCAGGAAAATTCAAACTTTACCTGTTCCAAAGCTCATTTTCTACACAACGCTGATCAAAAATGTTCCTCTGGACATCCTCCACTAGAAACATCACCACAGCCCTGGAAGAGACACCAAGGACATCATTAAACCCATAAACACTCCACATGCTCCTACCTGGATCATCAGCTTTCCATCTCTGTGATTAAGGCTCCCTGCACTGCTCCTGTTCACATTCTCCTCCTCTGTCCTCACCTTTGGGACCCGTAGAGCTCCCAGGCTTTGGCAATTCCCGAGGCCAGCCCCTTCGCCGGGTTGTTGGGCAGCAGGCGTGACGCCTCCTCGGTCTTTCCCAGCACTTTCAACACCAACCTGTGGAACAGAAATGCTGTAAATGCCGTGTCCGTGCCCAGCTGGACCAAGGGAGCAGCCTGGAGAGCACAGGGGCCATGCAGTGCAGCTGCTGCAGTGCCAGGGGTGCTCCTCACCTGTGGACGTCGGCGGTGCGGGAGGTGAGCCCCCCGAAGCTGGCAGCAATGGTGTTTATTTCTATCTGCCTCAGAGCTGCTGCGCCGTCCAGCCCGCAGTCAAACATGTAATCTGAGCGGTTGATGCCCAAAAACACAGTCTGCAACACAGGGAGGGGAGCTGGGGTCTCCTGATGCCTTTAACTGCAAATCCTTTGATGAGCTTGCTTTAAAATCCTCCTGGGGCAGATCCAGTCAGAGAATCCCAGAATGGTTTGGGTTGGAAGGGACCTTAAAGACCTAAAGACCACCTCATCCCAGCCCCTGCAGTGGGCAGGGACACCTTCCACTAGACCAAGTTGCTCCAAGCCCTGTCCAGCCTGGCCTTGCATATTTTCAGGGATGGGACAGCCACAGCTTCTCTGGGCAACCTATACCAGCACCTCACCACCTGCACAGTAAATTTCCTAATAGCTCATCTAAACCTATTCAGTGTCAGTTTGAAGCCATTCCCTCTTGTCCTGTCACCCTCAGTTTGATACAAACCATGCAGGTCACACATCTGGGTGCTCTGCCCCCTGCCAGGGCCCATAGCGAGGAGTTGCCAACACTCCTGAGAGTAAAGCAGCTTCTGCAGGGATGGCCTGGCTGGTGCAGGTCCCAACAGGACACGTGTCCCTGCACACTCTGAGGCTCCCAGAAGACAAAGACAAACCACACGAAACCCTCCCTCTCCAGGCCAGGCTGTTCCCAGCAGCACCAACCAAAGAGCTCAGCTGTTCAACAGGGCAAGGTTCGGAGCTCACGGGCTGTGACAAGACATTGCAGAGCAGGGAGTGACCAGCCTGGGACAGCTCAGAGTCCACAGAGCCAAAGCTTGCTGCCAGAGCCCAGGCACCCTCACCACCATGCCAAGGGGCACAGACCACGGGGATCCCCTGCCGAGGTACCTGAGCCAAGCCCTCCTCCAAAACCTGCGTGTAGATTCTGAAGAGTCGAGCTGTGAAGTCGTCTACCTTGATGGTGCTAGAGAGAAACACAGACCACGTCAGCCCCCTGCTGTGTCACAGAGGAACAAGAAAATTAATTCTCCTGCAGAAAAAGCCCTGAGCAGGGGCATTCTCCAGCACAAAGAGCAGGGCTGGGGCTCAACCAGGTGCTGTAGCGCTGTGAAACACTTCCCCATGAATGCTCAGTGCAAAACCACAACACAAACCCAGTTTGCCAAGCCCAACCACTCCACAAAAGGCCCTCCTGTGCAGAAGTGACTCACTGACAGGGCAGAGATGGGACAAGTTAAGGCAAAGAAATGCAGCAGAATTCTGCAGGTTCAGGGAAGAAACCACAGGTCTCTCTGTGCCTGCACACACAGTTCAGAGAAACTCCATCCAATCCCCCTGTCCTGTCAGGCTCCAAACCCCACACACTGTGGCCCTGCTAGAGTAGATCTGTCTTTTCCTCAGGGCCCCAAATCCCTGAGCAGCACCTCCAGGGAGCTGCCCTGGCGCAGGGCAGGCACCTGAGCACACACAAGCCCCAGGTGCTGCATTCTTTAAGCACAGGTACAAACGTGTCCCCACAAGCTCTGGCTGCAGCCAGCTCTGGAACAGGCACAAGCACTGGAACAGCTCCAAGGGGTCAGGCTTTAACAAAACAAAAGGATGCTGGAAAACAGCCTCCTCTGCTCTGATCCAGTGCCAGAGGCAGCACCACGTGCACAGGCAGTGGGAAGAGGGATTTGTGGAAGCATCAGCCCCACAATTATGAGTGACAAAGTCATGGATGGTCACTCCAGCCCAGGACAACAGCCCCAGACAAACTCAGCAGAAGCCAGGAGCCAGAGCTGGACAGTCCTCCTGCACCCAGAGCTTGTGGCTGGGAAAGAGGGGACGGGGATGACTGATGGAGGGTGTGGGAACAGAACAGACACCTCCTTTTCACCCCTGCTGCAGCAGAGCTGGTGGTTACTGCACAGACACAGGCAGATGCAGAATAAGACTCAAAGAGACTCCTACATCCAGGACTCAAAGACTCCAGTGATTTGCATTTAAGGCCCAGGGGTCAAAAAGCTCACAGGTACGAATTCACAAGCCGGAAAAAGCGGCAAAGTTGAAGATCATAGCAGGGAACCATGTCTTGGCCAGATGTCCCATTTTCCGGGGCCCAAGAAGACCTCAGAAAGGTAGGGATGGCAGAAGGGTGATAAAGGCTTTACATTTAAAATATTTCATTAAAATGCAACATGTAAAAACGTTACCTGGCCAGAGTTTTCTCCAGGAATTCTTTGTTTTGACTGATGGCATCCACCAGCAGGTTGAAATCCTGCTGCACAGCGTAGGCCTGTTCAAACAAGGCCCGGGGCACTGCGGACGGGAGCAGCGTGAAGGGAGCATAATTCACCACCTGCAAGCAGGGATGCAGCACAGCAGTCAGGTCTGGGCAGCTGAACAGGAGCCAAGGAGGTGCTTCCTCTGCTTGTCTGAAGGCTGAAGCCACCCCCAGCCCTGCTGGGCAGACACACAGCCTCAAACCTGCTGATTCCTAACTTTTGAAGGTTCTGCTTTATGAACCACCCTCAGGGCACTGCTTCTGCAGCACCTGGGCTGGGCTGACTGCCTCCCCCTGTCTCTACCTCAACTGGACAGCACTGTCTCCAGAGCTTCTCAGGGGCAGAGAAAAGGTTAATTTGCCAGTCCTGGGTTCTGGCTGTCAGTTACTTCCTTTGATCCCTGCTCAGTGACTCCAGAGCCCCGGCTCATCCCACATCCCAGGGATGGGGTCCATATATTACTTAAAGTCCATGTATTACACCACAGAGAAGTTTCCAATTCACCTGGATTTTTACACAAAACCAGGGACACTGGCAGTGTGCTTGGCCTCTCCTCCCAGGCTCCCTCTTCCTCTCACCCTTTGAGATCACTCAGAGCCCCGACCTGACATCAAGGAGCAGTGCTGTGGTGAATACCTCCCTCCCTGTACCCCGCCAGCTGCCTGCTTGCCCCCAGGCTCCTCAGGGACCTCCCTCAATGGTGCCCCAGCCCTCCTGCACAGGGGTACTTCTTCCTCTGAGACCCCTCACGGCATTCTGCTCCAACAGGCTGAGCTTCCCACCCCAGCCATCTGCCAGAGACTGCCCAGAGGGCAAATCCCACACATGAGCTACCTCCACCCCTGTCACCTCACCCCAGGTATGGGACAAAGGCTGACTGTAGCTGGGAACATGCCAAAAGCACAGGCCCCTCGTGAGACTCTCCTCTGGTTCAAAGGTTCATATGGGTGGTGAGAGGCTGGGAAAGGGATTAACTCCCAGCACCACAACAGGCAACTTCCTAAGCCTTCCCAGGTCTATCCCGCTCCTCGGAAAAGGGAATCTGTATGGCAGGGCTGTCTCTTGGGGAGCTGCGCTCATCACCGGGATGGGCTGTGAGCTGCAGCCCCAGCGAAGGGACAGCGAAGGGTGTCCCTTAAGGAGCCGCTCCTCGGGAAGGGCTCAGGGACCCCGGGCACGGCAGCGGCTCCTCCCCGCGCTGCGCACTCACATCCGAGGCGTGCGGCTGCTCCCCGGTCCGCATCAGCACCCCCGCCAGCAGCGCCGCGTCCACCGCCACCGCCGCCGCCTCCCGCACGGCCGCCGCGTCCCGCACCACGTCTCGCCAGGCCGCGGCCATGGCAGCGCTGCGGGCACAGCACAGCGCGGGTCTCTCAGCACAGCGCCGGGCACCGCCCGGCCACACCCTCACCCCCAGCCCTGGCTGTCCCCAGACCCTGTGCCCTGTCCCCCAGCCCCTGTACCCTCACTCCCAGCCGTCCCCAGTCCCTGTGTCCTCACCCCCAGCCGTCCCCAGACCCTGTACCCTGTCCCCCAGCCCCTGTGTCCTGACCCCCGGCCCCCGGCTGTCCCCAGACCCTGTGCCCTGATCCCCGCTTCCTGTACCCTCGCCAGCCCCGGTCCCCAGACCGTCAATGCGCTCTGATCCCCGACCCTGCTCCGCGACCCCCGGCCTCCTCCCGGTTCCCGCTCCCCGCTTCCTGAGCCCCAGCCCTCGGCACATCGCTGTCCCCTGACCCCCGAGCCCTCTGTCCCTCTCCGGCCCCCAGGCGCTCACTGACCCACGATCCCCGGGCCCTCCCCGATTCCCGGTCCCCGACTCCTCGCTCTCTCCGACGCTATCTGTCCCTCCGCGGTCACCAGACCGCCACTGACCCCGTTTCCCCCATGCGTCCCGGTTCCCTCCCGGCTCCCGACCGCCCCCCGTCACTGACCCCCGTCCCTCGGTCCGTCCCGGCGCCCACAGTTCCGCCGCCCGAACCCGCTCCTTCAGCTCGCTGCGGGCGCTGCGGACCGCCCCGTGATTGGACAGACCGCGCCCTTCGCCCCGCCCCTCATGCAGATTGGCAGTTCAAGGAACCAATCAGCGTCGGGAAAGAGCCCCTCGTGTGTGACGCCACTCACAGGGGGCGGGAGGGGGAGGAGCAGCGTCGGGAGCGCGCAGTGCGCACGCGCCGTTCTGTGTCACGGGGGTGTGACGTTATTTCGCGACATCAAGAGGGCGACGAGGGTGCTGGGGGTGGTCTCCCGCGTGTGGGGCTGCAGCTCGTGAAATCGAGCGGTGCATGCAGGGACTGCTCGGGGCCGGGGCTGCTGGGAGCCCAGAGCCATGGAAGTGGCGGGCGCAGTGCTCGTAGAGGCCCTTTCCACCCTCAGCGATCCTGTAATTCCCTGAGAACACCTTCACCCTTCCGGAGCTGCCTTATCTGTGCCCTCCCGGAGCTGAAATTCACCCTTGGCAGGCAGGGGAAGAGAGAGGAAGTGCAGACCTGCCTTTGGAATTGAAAGGACTTTGAAATATCTTTATGTTTTCCTCACCCGCGTGCTTTGCCGCGCTGCTGGCAGGCCGGGAAGGGGCTGACCGGGGCTACCTGGATGTGGCCCCATCCCTGATGTCCCCTGTAGTTCCCATGGAGCTGCTGAGTGCTCCTGAGTGTCCCCAGGGGATGTCCCTGGCCGTGGGCCGGGGCAGGGAGGTGCTCCCAGGTCCTCAGCGGTGTCTGGGGTGCCCTGGGGCACGGCACAGGCTGAGATTTTTCTGGCCCTGTGACTGGATTTGTGCTCCCTGTGCGGTGGTTCCTCAGGGGACAGGGTTGCTCTCTGCCCTCACGTCACACAGAGCCAAGGCTGGGGCTCTTCTGGGCCTCTTCACCTGGGGATGCCTGGAAAAGGGCAGCTCTCAGAACACTTTCCTGTACTTACAGGCCACTGATTTCCCAGCAACAGGGCTTGAAATGACAGTGTAGGAAATGGGGTTAATTTTCTATTAGGAACAAGCAAAAATTTGATGTAAATAAATCAAACCCAAGCAGATCCTTTCTGTCGTTTGGACACATCTTGGGGTCACCACTTGTGGTTTGGTTGCTGCGGTGCTTTTCAGAGAGGGCACCACTCGGTCGCTAGCTGAAGCTGGGTGTGTCCCCCTTTTAGGGACAGGAAAGGAGCAGGCAGACACAGCAGCAGTGAAGGAAAAAGAGTCTCTACTCTACTCTATTTACATTTCTCTCTTTATATACATTTGTACAGAAGTTCAGAAATTAGCTAGAGAGGTCACCACCTCTCAACTTGTGTGGTGGACAGCACCATTACTCAATTCTTCTCTCACAGGAGAAGAATGCAAACATTCTAAGAATAACTTTGTTTACATCAGAAAGCTACATGAGAAAACTTCTGCAGAGGCAGAAAGCTGAAAACATCAGGGCGACACCTTTCTACTTTTTTTTTCAATGCACAAAAGAATTGTCAGTCCTACCTTTGTCTGCCCTCTGAGTAAGTGCTGTGAAATGGAACAACCCTTTGTTGGTACCTCCAACACAACAGTGTAAGAAGAAACAAGATTTGTTGTCATCACAAGCCAAACATTTGTGTATCCACTGAAATAGCACAATGACTTGAGTATTTTGACAACTCATTTAGGACAGAACTGTGAGGCTCCAACAAAAGCAGCAGGGCTGGGGTTGGTTTGTGACCTGTGCTAGGAATGTGTGAAGCCATGGATGGCTGGTGAGGAGATGGGGTGTGATGCTCATGTGCAGCCAAGAGAGCAAGAGCTGGACACCAGCCTCACATCTGCATCCCAACAGGAGCCAGCCCTGGCACTGGCAGCCCACAAACCCCCATGTGCCAGGCTCACCCCACAGCGTGGGCAGCCTCTGATGGGGGCACCCTGCCTCTCCTCCCCTCTCAGCACAGCCAGGGCTGCCTGCAGCTCTGGGGCCATAGCAGGAGAAGGACATGGAGCTGTTGGAGCTCCAGAGGAGGCCACAAAGTCCCTGAGGGGAACTTCCCTATGGGGAAAGGCTGAGAAATAGGGGCTGTTGAGGCTGGAGAAGAGAAGGTTGTGTGGAGACCTCCCAGCACCATCCCAGAGTGTGAAAGGGCTAAAGGGAAGCAGGAGAGGACTCTTTGTCAGGAACTGTGGTGACAGGACAAGGGGGAATGGGTTCAAACTGAAAGAGTGCAGGTTTAGATTTGATTTTGGGAGGAAGTTGTTTCCTGTGAGGGTGTTGGGCCCTGGCACAGGCTGTGCAGAGAGGCTGTGGATGCCCCATCCCTGGGAACATTCAAGGCCAGGTTTGATGGGGCCCTCAGCAACCTGGTCTGGTGGAAGGTTGCTCAGGTTGGAACGAGATGATCTTTAGGGTCCTTCCAAGTGAAATCACTCAAGGATTTGATCATTCTATGATCCCTGTCCACTCCTGCGGAGTGGCCCTGGAATTCTGGTGATATCAGAGCTCCCAGAGCATTCCAGATGGCACTGCCAGGAGCTGGAAACGAGCACAGCACACCCTGCCAGTGGTCACTTGTCACCTGCTCCCTGATACACCCATCAGTTCTGAGCTGTCCCTGCTGTTGGGATTGTTCCTGCTGCCTGGATCTCAGCACCAATCCCAGCAGGATGTGCACTCTGGTCCCAGTGAGGGTACAGTGCCATTCCAGGGAGGAGACACCCCCGACTGCCCGGGCAGGCTGGAGCCCTGTGGGGGTTGGTGTGGGACAGGGACCGCACTGTGAGGCTGTGCTGCCTGATGCAGCCTGACAGAGATCAGGGAGAGGACATAGAAGTAGATATGGTGGTAGATAATGGAGAAATTATGGAAGCGGATGTTGAAAAGTTTGTCGAGGAGCTGGAGGCAGATATGGAGGAAGAGATGGAGGACATGGAGGTGAATGAGGACGATGAGGTGGAAGACATGATCCTGGGATGAAGACCAACCCCACCAGAAGGACAGACAGGTGCTGGCCATGCCCTGCCCACTGATAGAGTGGGTTCCCTGCGGCCAGGCTGGGGCTGGGCTGGGTGGCCCCGCTCAGGGACACGGTGCCTCAGGGGGTCCCTGGATTGTGTCGGCACAAGCACCACCCCTGGCCTGCCCTGCGCTTGCTTTGGGCTGCTCAAGCCCCATCCCAGCACCTGGGGCCTGGCTCCCAGCCCCAGCTGGGCTCAGTGCTGGGGGCAGAGTGCTGCTGTGCCAGCGTGTGCCAGCCTGGGGAACAGGGAACAGTGCTCAGGGCCAGGCTGGGGTGGCCATGCTGCTTCCTTCTCTTCAGAACTGACAGAGATGCTGACTGCACAATTCTTCCGGTTTGTACATATGTTTTATAGGTCATTCTTTGATAGTTTCCTGTAAATATGTTATGAATATTGTTATTATGTAACATATTATGTAGTATTATGTGTTATGTAAATATGTTTCAAAGGTCGTTATTTCATTGTTAATACATTTTGAAGATTGTTATTTCTTAGACCCTTCTGTAAATATGTTGTATAGATTGTTGTTGTTATAATGATCCTTATCATGTAAATAAGTTGATTGTTTTTACTGCTCTTGTCTAAATAAATTGTCCTTGTTTATCACACCCCAGCTCTCTTTGCATTTGCTTTGGGCACAGTCGTGGTTTCCACTTGCTCAGGGCTCCCGGGGCGGGAGGTCCCTGGGGGTGCTGGCACAGCCATCCCCAGGCTGGGGGTCCCTGTGCACGGGAGGTCCCACTGATGCTGCTCCCGGCACTGGGCACTGCTGGTGTTCCTGGGCTGCTGCAGAGCGGTGTCCCCAAGAGCAAAGCTGTCCCCAGCAGAGAGGGGCCTCTGACAGAAGTGGCCCCTGCAGCGATGCCACCAAAGCAGGCAGGAAACCTTCTGCCACACTTCCTGCTGGAGCCACAGGGACTCCTGGGCCAGAGCCGGCATCAGGCCACAGGGACACAAAAGCCACCTTCATGCTCTGAAGGCCATGACAGCCTTGGGAATTGCTGGAGCCAGGATCTGAGAAGCAGCTTTTGCAGCTGCAGGGGCCAATGTCAGAGGCTTGGAACCCCCAAAGGCTCCGGCCTTTGCTTCCCGCCCTGCTTTGCATTGCCCTGTGCCCGGATTGTCCAAGAGACAAAAGCCAAGCGAGGGGATCCTTGCCCTGCCCGCGTTCCTGCTGCTGGCAGCGGCCACCGGCCCCTGTGCCCCACTCGGTGACTCCTGGAGGGGGCAGCGCTGGCTGTGCTGGGAAGGGGCCGGGGGGCTTTGGGGCCCGTGGGTGCCGGTGCCTGCGGGTGGCTGCAAGGTCGGTGTGGGAGTGCTGGGTGCTGGCACAGAGTCCCGGCGGGATGCGATGCTGGCAGGGGCAGGGCTGCGGCTGCAGGGGCCGGGGCTCCCACGGGAGCTGAGGCCACTCCACAACAAGCCTGCGGCCCAACAGGTGCCCGAACTCAGCCCCTTCCCAAGCGTCCCCCAGTGCCCCGCGCTCCCCGAGCATCCTTGGGGCTGGCACGGAGCAGCCCCTGCCCAAAGCAGCCGCGCTGAGGGGCCGGCAGTACCCGGGGGCAGCGGGGACTCGGCTCGGCCGGCGCTGGAGGCTCCGGGGGCTGTGGCAGCGCCAGCCCTGCCCGCTGCGCTGCCCCGCTCCCCTCCCGAGCAGCCCCCACAGCATTCTCTCCTGGGCTGCCAGAGCCCCGGGATGCGCACCCAGCGCCCTCCTGCGCTCTGCCCGCTCCGCAGCCTCCGCCCCGCCCTGCCCTGCCCGCACCACCGGGATCCACCGCCGGGACAGCCCTGCACCGCCGGGATCCACAGCCGGGACAGCCCTGCACCGCCGGGATCCACAGCCGGGACAGCCCTGCACCTCCGGCTGCTCCGTCACCGAAACCCTCCTGCTCCCACTGCTCCGCTCCCAGCCCGCCGTGCCGCTCGGGCCGCAGCTTGCACAGCGGGTCTGCAGTTTCCTTCACAAGCCTTTACAAATACCTGTGCCCCACCGTGAGAAAGAGTTAAGCAGGACCCTCAGTGACCGTGCTCAGCCCGTGACAGCCTTTGGAACTGTGTCACGAATGTTTGAAACCATCGGTGGCTGCTGAGGAGACGGCTGATGTGTGTGCTGATGGCTGCTGTGTGTGTGATGCTTTTGTGTAGTCAGCAGAATAACAGCTGGACACCAGCCTGACATCTGCATCTTTGGACTTCAGCTTTTACCAGTGCAGCTTTGGGAGTGGGATGAATAAATACACGTATGATGCTCAGATCCTGCAGTCACAAAACTGAGAAATTTTAGATTATTTAATTGACTCTAGTGTGCTGCCATTGGATATTTTTTTCTGCCTGCTGTACCAGCAGGGATTAGCTCAGACATTTCCTGCAGTAAGGGAGGTGTCTGGTCTCTAACTCAAACTTCTGCTCCCAGTAGGAGCATCCTTAGAACAAGCACTGAGCAGCCGTGGCTTTGTTTAGCCACACCTTGAGAATCTCCAAGGATGGAGACCTCCCAGTCCCCTGGGTAACCCTGTCCCAAAGCCACAGGATGTGTCACTTGGCTGCCTATGAGTCCTTATCTCACCTGACCACTGACTTGCTGGTGACCTTGGGCCAGTGACTTTAATTTTTGTATCAGCTGTCCTAAGCGTTGCTGTTATGCAGCAGCAAAAGCAGCACCAAGTCTGTCACTGCACTAGTGCCAAGCCCCACAGTGCTAAGCCCCCCAGAAAACCCTTTGCCCCAAACCTGTCTGTACAGGAGGGTTCCTGACCCACCTGACCTGTAGAGAGCTATAGGTGGATTAAGGATAACAACCTGGGGCAGCAAGGGGAAATCCCAGCAGGGCACCTTGAAGTGGGGTGCACAAAGAGGAGGATAAAAAGGCAGCCCCGAGCCTGGGATGTGCCTCCAGCAAGCCGGACAGTGCCTGTTGTTACATTTGCTTTGGTCACTCTCCGCAGAGAGTTCATCACTCTTGGACAGGCTGGGACATGACTGGCTCTTTATCCTGCTACCTGTGCCAGGAGTTATCCAGGTCATTTTGAGCCTTTTAGCTGGGTTTTTATGAAGAAATGAAGCTCTGTAGTTGCAGCTCTCCTGTGAGCTTGGATCTTCCATAAAGATCTCCGAGGGCTGTAGCCTCTCTGCTCTGGAGACAGGCTGGGAGAGCTGGGGGTGTTCAGACTGGAGGGGAGAAGGCTCCGGGGAGAACTCAGAGCCTCTTCCAGTGCCTAAAGGGGCTCCAGGAGGGCTGGAGAGGGACTGGGGACAAGGTTCTGGAGTGACAAACCCAGAGGAATGGGCTTCCCACTGCCAGAGGGCAGGGCTAGATGGAATATTGGGAAGAAATTCTGCTCTGTGAGGGTGCTGAGGGCCTGGCACAGGGTGCCCAGAAAAGCTGTGGCTGCCCCTGGATCCCTGGAAGTGTCCAAGGCCAGGTAGGACAGGGCTTGAAGCAGCCTGCTGCAGTGGAAGGGACGTGGACATGGATATGGAAGTGACAGGGACATGGAATGAGATGAACTTTTAGGTCCCTCCCAATCCAAACCATTTTGTGATTCTATAAACACCCACCCTCTTTGTTTTCTGGGCACAGGACTCCTACTCTTTCCTCCCTGCTGCCCCATCCAGCAGTAACTGTGGATTCACACCTTAATTAATACAAATCTAGGCTGTGAATTTGGCAACTGGTAATCCAGTCTTACCTCACTGGAAAACTGCCCTGGGCCAGGATCCAGCTCAGACCCCACCAGAAGTGAGGAACAAATTTTCATAGGGGTGCAGAAGGACAGAGTTTTCTCAAAATGAAGCATTTCCATTCTCAATCCTCAGTCTGTTCAGGATCCTGCATCTCCCCTGCCTGATGTTTGCTCTGAGAAAGGGCATAAAAAGCTTCGGTTTCTAAGCACAAACTTGCAAAAATAGTCCAAATTCATTGCAAAAAGCTGGGAAAAAACGGTCTGCCCTTTCCTTGGGAGTTCCTGGAATGAATATGCCCTGCTCCTAATAGAAGTATTTTATAGAGAGCTGTGACTTGTCTTTTCTGTCTGTTTTCCTAATTCACGCTGGAGAATGAGGTTTTTTTTCAGAGTAATCCAGTAGCTCGGGGAGGATTTGTACATGCAGATTGCTCCTAATCTCTGCTAGGGGTCAGAGAGCTGCAATGCAGCTCAGAGGAGGTTGAATCATTAAAAAATATGGCAGACATGGTAAGTATTTGGCATGTTCCGTGCAACAAAAGATGAACAACAGCAACTGGGCCATTATCTTTATTTGCTAAAAATAGAGTCCCGCAAAGTATAAAGAAAAGCATTGTATATTTGTAAACCTCTCCTCTCCCTGTTAAAGAGCCTTCAAAGATGGGCTTTGTGGCTTTGGGCTGTCGCATCCCCTTTCAAAGGCTGCGCTGCGCTCAGACAATTGAAACTCGAGACAACATCAGGCACAGCGGGGTGGGGGGAATGAACAGTTGTGCCGTGACCCTGCTCTCCCCAGCCCAGCCTGACACCAGCACGGGAACCCTGCAGCAGGTACATCCCCCGGGCACCGCATCCCCGCCCGGGATGCCTACGGCACACGCCGGGTCCCCCGCCGGGCACAGGGCACCGAGGGCACAGAGAGGCAGCAGCTCGCTGGCCCACAGCCCTGCCGAGCCCCGCACGGGCACTCGATACCCCGCAGCTGCCGCTGGTGCAGAGCCGGGCGCTGCCTGCCCCTCCACGCCTCCAAGGAGCTGCTCATCACTCGCACACTCGCTTCCCTGGTACCCTATAATGAGGGGGAAAAAAAAACCAAAAAAAGCCTCTTTGGGTTCTCCTTTGCATTTCCAGCTGCAGAGGAACCAATGTAGCCCAGTCTGAGGTTTTGGGCAGCTCAGGATATTTGGGCATCGATGCAGAAACCAGTGTTTGCAATGGAGCAGTCCCAAAGCCCCGGCAGGAGGAGACGGTGTGATGCCCAGCACCAGACCCATAAAGACAGAACAACAGGGCTATTTTCATGGAAGAGAGTTCAGAGGTTTCCTCGGGAGGCCAAACCTCTTGCTGGCCCATCATCCACAAGAAAAACGAGACAGCTGTGGAACCCTGGCTTCCCTTCGGTATAAGCGCCAGCTTCAGCCAGGGTGTGACAGAAATTTACTGTCTCTAAGACTGCATTTCGATGTAAAACGCTCCGGTACAGGCAGCAATCCTCTCTCCCCCACGTGTGGCTATTGTTTGAAGTGCAGAACAATTGAAGGGTGCTCTCATGGGCTAAAGATAGAACGGCAGCTGGTGCTGTCCTTTTCCCTGTAACTGAGAATAAAACAATGCCCGAGTATTGTCTGCATTGCTGGAGCGGTGACACTGGACTCTGCCAAGGGAGCATCTAAAAGATCAATGAAACCCGGGTTTATTTATAAGCGGGTAGTGTCATTTCTTCCCCAAAGTAATTTCACTTCCTTGGCTTTTCCACCAGACCCTTCTGTGCCGTGCAGTGGCCGTGGAGTGAGGTATAAATAACCCGGGCCTGGCTGCCAGAGGGGCAACAGGACCGGGGCTGGAGAGCAGAGCCGCTGTGCCAGGCTGCACCTTTGCTTGCCCGAGCTGTGCCCAAGCCTCCACAGCACCAGGGTGGGGCCAGCCAGGGATGGGGATCCCCTTCTGCCGGCAGGGAGCGGGTCCCCGCAGGCACAGCCCCAGGGCTGGATGGGCAGGGACCCAGCAGCTGGGCCTGGGAGCAGATCCCCACCAACAGCAGCACTTCACCTCCTCAGGGAGCTCTGATAATACCCTGAGCTGGGAGGGACACACCGGGTTCATCAAAGCCCAGCCCCTGGCCCTGCACAGACACCCCAACAACCCCACCCTGGGCATCCCTGGCAGAGCTGCCCAAAGGCTCCTGGAGCTCTGGCAGCCTCGGGGCCGTGCCCATTCCCTGGGGAGCCTGGGCAGTGCCAGCACCCTCTGGGGGAAGAATCTTTCCCTGATATCCAGCCTGACCCTCCCTGGCCCAGCTCCATCGATTCCCTCAGATCCTGTCCCTGTCACAGGGAGCAGAGATCAGTGCCTGTCCCTCTGCTGCCCCTCAGGAGGAGTTATAGACTTCTAGGGAGGGTTATTTCACTTACCAGCCACCAAGCAGGTGGGAGCACAGACTCTGTGTGTGTGTGTGTCCAGCTCAGCTGCTGTGCTGGGGTGCTCAGGAAAACCCTGAACCCAAAAGCTGTGGGACAGAGCCTTGTTTAGGGACAGGGGATGGTTTATAGGGGAAAGCTGCTGTCTGCAGACTCGAGACTGGATACCTGGAACCAGACATTCACTGCAGTTTGGACACAGAAAAGACTGTCTTGGCTGATGTGCCATAGTGAGGTGAGAAGTTCTTCTGTAGTGATGTGAGGACACACAGGAATATTCCTCCCTCCTGGGTGCTGAGAGAGGTCCAAGCTGAGCAGATCCCATAAAGAACTCCCGTGCCTGTGTCCACTCCACTTTGAACAACTGTCCCCCGCCATGAGATGGACTGAGCTCGATCTCCTGTGAGGGCTGATGACCCAGAGCAGTGGGGAGGCTTCCCATGGAGTGAGGGACAAGGTGCAAGAGGGATGGAGATAGCAGGGGGCTGGGATGGGATTTTCCCAGGGACAGGTTGTGTGGGCTTGGCGTGTATGTGCAGGACAACACCCACCCAGCCTCCTCCAAAAATCGCCTAAATCTGCTCCCAGATCTCACAGCAGATGAAAACTTGTGCAAAACCAGAGCAGCTGGGGCACTGCCAGGGCAGACTGTGCCCACACAGTGTCAGAACTGCAGCCCAGCTCTGGTTGTGATCAGCCTCTGCTCCTCCCTTGCAGCCTCCAAGGCAGCTGCTGGTCATGATTTCCAAAGGCTCCATGTTCCAGGGTCTGTCCTGGCAGGCCAGCTGCAATTAAGGTGCTATTAACTATTCAGATGAACAGGGCAAGATTCTCTCATTGTTTTGAAGTGCATTGCCAAAACCTCACCGAAGGCTCACACACTCCTGTAATTTTGCAGTGTTCAGTGCAACCTTCATTCCTACACAGATGCTTTATCATGGCAATCCCCAGAAGAAAACCCCCAGAACCTCAAAGCTGGAAAACTCAAGGCGAACAAACAAAACCTCTCCAATTTTCCCAGTCTCCAGTGATCTCACTCTCTCCATGCCTGTGTGTGACCTCGCTTGTTAACTCTATACACTAATTTCTCATGCCATGTCTCTTCCAGGAACTTTCTCATTCCTGATATTCATTTTGGAGGCTCCCTATGTGCAGGGTGAGCCCCCAACATGCCTGTGCTGCCCAGGGCTCATGCATGGCGAGGCAGGAACTGCTGCAGAAAGGTGCTCATGGCAGCAGCAGCTTTGTGTGTGTGTGTTCATGGAGGGTTAGAGAGGCAGCACTGCCAGCCAAAGGACAGCACTGTCCCCAGGGTGGGACATCCAGGCAGCACCCATGGTGGGAAGTGCCCAGGGAGCAGTGAGATGGGGGGATCCAGTGCTGTCCCCATCCTAAACCCACAGGAGCACCTTAACTGCGGGATGCCAGCAGCAGCATTGCTGCTGCCCCATCTCCTGCTCACTTCAAGGGGGCTGTGCTGGGCTGGTGGCTGCTGTCTCTGTCACCCTGGTGGGACAGGGCTGGGGGGTTTGCCCTGGAGGGGGCCTCGCAGGGCCAGGCTGAGCTGGAGGGATGTGAGCGGTCTGGCAGCACTGGCCTGTCACCTCCTGCCTCCCTGCAAGCAGACATTCCCACTCCATGGAAATATGCCTGAAATAGCCCCTCTGCAGATTGTCTTTATCTAATCAGCCGCCTTTGCACCCCCCTCCAGTGCATTTCAGGGAGCTGATAGTGGGGATATGTTAAGTGTGGAAACCTCTAGCGAGCTGCCCGACACGGAGAGTAATTCTCCTTCCTGCCACTTATCAGAGCCTGCTAATGGGAAACATTCCTGCTGGGGGTCAGGGAGCAGCCAGGGGATTTCTCTGGAGAGGGTGGCTGAGCCCCTGGCACCCTCCTGGCTCTCCAGGGCTGGGTAGGAGCTGGTCTGACCACAAAATGTTCACTGAAGGGGCAGCTCTGCTGTCTGGTGCTGGTGGTGCCCTGTCCCATGGGGTGAGGCCTGTCCAGCCCTCGGGGGCTTGGCTGAGGAGCCCCATCCTTTCCCATCATTTCATGGGACACCCACACCAAGCACAGAGCCCAGGGGGAAGAACAGGGGTGTCTCAGTGCTCAGGGGAGATGATCTCACTGCTGAGAGTGGCCGTGCAGGGCTGGGGGGTTGTTTGGGCAGCCTGTTCACTCTGGGCAAGGGCCACCTAAAGAAAACTCCCCTCTGCTCAGGCTGAAGCCATGAGCTCCTCGTTGTGCTCATGGGATTTTGTGGGAGGTCCATAGGATCCTACTGCCCTGTCCCACCTGCCTGAGCAGGGCACAGCCATACAGGGATGAGCTTCCCGCCATCCCAAAAAACCACATCACAAACACCAGCGCCAAAAACGCCCAAACCTGGTGGAAGAAGCCTTCAACAGCTGCTGGAGTGACCAATTCACATTTCCCCTTCCACAGATCTGCTTGGCCTTTGATGGACCCTGCTGGAACCTCTTCAAAGAGGGAGAGGAACCAGGGCGAACAGAAGGAACTGCAGGAGGAATCTCCGAAAATAAAATCTCTTTAAAGATAAGGCAGAGGAGGGGGTGAGCAGAGTGTGGGGCGAGTACATGCCCTGAGAAGAATGTGTGAGGCTGGGCCAGCTGGTGGGTCGGGGCCAAGGGCTCATCCCACTGCCAGGGCGCTTGTGGCAAAGGTACTTGGCACGGGACCCACCAAAGCCTCGGGTCCCTCCAGGGAGTGGGTGGAAACCTGACTCCAAGCCCAGGACAGAGAGGCAGAAGACCACCAGGGTAACCCCAGAGGGACCTGTGGTCCCCCAGAGCCTGTGGCTCTTCAGGACATTGGAACACTGCCATCTTGGCAAGACTGAGCATGCCATGGTCAAGAGGGACCTCAGGACTGGTGTCCCCATGGTCTCCCCTGGGGGGTTGCAGCAGATACTTTGGTGGAGTCCACCTCTGCACCAGTTGCTCACAAACCCAGGTGAGGACCTGGACTCCTGAACACCAGCCTGCTGAGGAGTGCCCACATGGGACATGGAGATGGGGCCCTGCACCCCATTTTATCCTGGTGTAGCCAAAGTCCTTGTTCATGCTACAGGTTTCCCTCCCTGGGAGCATTCCGGTTCTTGGGGGAGTCTGGCACCATGCAAAGCACTGACACTGCACTGCACTGCCAGTGAGGGCAACATCAACCCGTCCCTGAGCCCAGGCGTCCTCCCTGCTGGGGCTCAGCCCACAGGGGATGGCTCTGGAGTCCTCCTCCACCCCAGGAATCTCCCGGACTTCTTTCCACAGCAGGGTGGGAGGGCAGGGACCTTTCTGCTGGGGGGTGTAGAGATGATGGCACTGGGAACCCAGACTGGGAGGGTATAGCAGCAAATCTTTGTGCTGGATGGAAAGACTGACCATGGCTGGGGCCCGGATTTGGGGCAGGTGCTGGGGCTGCAAAAATCTCTCTGCAGCCTCGGCTGTGTGCCCAGGCTGAAGCCACAGACCCAAAGCAGCCTCCAGTGCTGCTATTCTGGCTGTGACAGAGCCTGTGCCACATCCAGCCTGGGCACAGCACTGCACAGCTGATCCTGAACCACTCCTGCCTCAGTTTCCCCCACTGTCGGGAGGGAAAGTTACTTTCTAAAGGTGAGGCCCCAAGTTACTTTGGGGTGTGAGGGGTGCTGAATGGGGAATATCACACCCTGCAGCCACGGGCCCTGGTTCTCCAGGGTAGAAACCTCATTCCACTTTGAGTGTCAGCAGCTGAATGGCTTTTCCTTGAGCTGGCATGGCACCAGGATGTCCTGTTCTCATCTCAGGCAGCCCATGGTGGTGCTGCCAGGATGGAGGTGTGCTCCAGGCTGTGATCACCACAGCACCTTTGGGTGCTGTCTGGGTGAAATGGTGTGCAGGAAACCCAGCAGCCTCTCTGTTGAGAGAGTATGAACTTGGCCTAGCCACAAAACAAGCTCCCGTGCCAAGGTGAGGGAATCAGGGAGCAAAACCTGGAGGATCAAGCCTCAGGGTTCTTCCCCTCCCAGACAGTCTGTCTGGGAGAAGCTAAACCTGAGCTGAGTGAGAAGTTGGGATGTTCTAGCTGGAAAAGCCAGCGGCCACACACATCCCACCAGGCAGCAGCTCCCCTGGCATGGTGCGAGGCAGGAGCAACAGGAGCTCAGGTGCAGGAGGAACTGGCAGAGCTCTCACTCCTCAGCTCCCCACTGGAGCAGGCAGGGCAGGCTGGGAGAGCTGTGCTGCCTTCCCAAGCTGCTGTCTCTCACTCTGCCTTTGTACTCGCCTGACAATACAGGAATAAAAATAACCAGGCTGCATTTGCAGAGAGATAAAAGTGAAGTTTGCCTTTTGTGTCTGTCCGGGCAGTGGGACAGCAGCACCAATGGAGCTGTGTGGACATGACACATGGGAATTTCTGACATATCTTTTCCCACTCTGACCTTGACAGACACAATAAAAAGGGGCTTTGCAGCATGCACAGAGCCACTCAGTCCTAGCACCAAGGTCAGTAATACAGAGCATGTCTGTGTGCACGCGTGTCCCCTGTACTAACCCGCTTCACCCCTGCAGGGTGGCTGATCCCAGGGGACAGGGGCTGGCTCTGCTGGCACAGGGGAGGGTGGGACAGACCTGGGTCATGAGCATTTTTGCCGAGGACTGTGTGTTTTGCCAAGTTGTGGCTCCATTCGTGATGGCTGAGGCATTCCAGAGCTCTGCATGGTGGCACTGCATTAGATGGATATTAAGAAGCACAGTTATAAAAACGCTTTTCCAAGCAGCTGCCACGGCAGCCTTCTAGAAGGGTCTTCCCAGGGATAATCCATCCAGCCTTGCTTTTATCTTCCTGCAGTACTGCTCAGCAGAGCAGCCCTGGGTCTTTGTGCAGGGCACCAGGGCTCCAGCAGGTCTGTAGAGCTGGGACAGGTTTTAGCTGAGCTTATCAAGGACAGGGGTGTTATTGACAATCTCACCTAAACTGGGAATGCGGATTTTGACACCAAAGCGATTCCAGCTCACCCAGCTGGGACTTCCAGTGTGGGGATGACAGTATCAGACGGGAAAGTGTTCAGTAATTGTCTCATTGATATAATTTGCATCACCAGCATTGTTGTCACTGTCTTCTCTCACTCTCTAGAATTAAAAGCTTGTTTGGTGTCCGTGTCGCTCTGGATTCTCAACCCAGCGCCGGGCGCTTTCCCCATGCACTGACCCCTTGTCCCTCCCTCCTTTCAGTGCTCAGGTGTCTTTCACTCTTCCTTTGCTGCTGCCAAGTCTCTCCCAGATGGACAAGCTGCTGGACATGAAGGAGTTTGGGGAGGCAGCTCCATTCCTGCGGAAGAGCTACACGGAGCAGCTGAAGCTTCAGACGGTCCCGTTCGATGGTAAGAGCCCTGGGCTGCCCAGCACAGCCCTGAGTGTGTGCCCCAGCCTGCCCCTCTGCCACGGCTCTCTCAGGAGTCCTGCCTGCTCCTCAAGGCATCACAGGCACTGCAGAACTCCCCCAGCACCCTGGAAGGCAAGATCTCACTAATGAGAAAAACAGGGTTTGGACTTTTCCCCTGGTTTGCTGAGGTGTGGATGGAGGTGATCCTTCATCTCCCCCAACCCAGAGGGGCAGGAGGGCTGAGGGACTGGTGTCAAAGCTTTCTGCAGCTGTTTCACTTTGGAGGTGTCCTCTCTGTCCCAGACACCCTGCTCTTCCATGGCTTGCCATTCTCAGGATCCAGGGCCCAACTTGCTCCTTGAAGTTTGGCAGAAGAGTTTTGCTTCCTCACACTGTCCTCTTCTCATGATGGTCTGAGTGCAGGCACACATGAAGCAGCAGATTTCTGTTAGGCTAGAAGCTGATCCTTTTTACTTTGGTAAAAAGCTGCCAAATATGAAACCAGCAAAGAAATCTCAGCTCCTACGACCAAAAACATAGGAAGGAATAATCACTGTCCTTCCACAGATCAAACTGCATTTATGTGGCTTTCAGCTGACAATTTCACATGGTCTCCTACATTTCAAACTGTATTATGTCTCGTCTCCTTTCCTTTCCCTTTCCCTTTCCTTTCTCCATTTCTCCTCCAGGAAAGAAGCGAGCTTGGATCCCGGATGAGAAAGAAGCCTACATCGAAGTGGAAATAAAAGAAAGCTCTGGTGGCAAAGTCACTGTGGAAACCAAAGATAAGGAAGTAAGCAAATACCTTTCCTTTTCCAAGGGAGAGCAAGTGTGTGTGTGAGGGGGGATACGTGTGACAAGATCACGTCTGAAGCCATGAGCTCTTGCTGATAACCCTGTCCCGCTGATAGTCGTGCCCCGGGGGGACACACACGGCGCTGTCAGCACACGTAGCCCAGTTCCTTGCCAAGAGTGGCACCAGTTCAGCATCTCCCACCGAGGGGTTGCTGTCACAGCCGGGGTGTCCTGCGGGACACGGCGGGGCTGGCCCAGCACAGCTCCGGGGTGGGGAAGCAGCCCCAGCAGAGCCCTTTGTGATGCTGAACCTGTGCCCGGCTCATCCCGGAGCCTGAAGCAACAGGTAAGGGGCCAACTGGCCAATTCCTGCTCCTTTTAGCCCAGATTTGCAGTGGGATGAGCTGTTGGGAGGACAGGCTACGTCTGGTGGTGAGGCTCCAGCTTTCCGCGGCAAAGCAAGCAAGGACCAGCTGGTATTTGTCAAGATAATATCCAGTGCAATTAGCTGCAAATGAGCTTAATTAATATTCCTTTCTTGGCTATGGGAGTCTTATGACCCTGCAACTTCACTGCAGAGCAGATACACATTGGTAGGAAAGTAGGGAAAAGAAAAGGACCTCACCAGGCAGTTGATGATAGACTTTGTTATTTCTATTTCTTCTCTAGTCAGAATAGCATTAAGAAGGGTTTGTGCCTGCTAAATGTGAAAAAAAAAGAAGTTATTGTCTTTGAAATGTGTCAAGGCTTTGAAAATATTTTTGTCTGAATTTTGGAAAGCAAGTAAAGAGATTTGCCCTCTCTAAAGTCAAATTTGTCATAGAGGGTTATAAATTTTAAAAGTTGATTCTGATATTCAGAACATCTTCAGATTCTGAGAATAGAGCAGTTTCCAAACCCTCTTTTGCTGTTTCCTCTTGAAAGTGTCTTTTTGATGATTTGTCATGGATTTACAAAATCAGAAACGGTATCAGCTTTCCCTGGATAAGCATTTCCAGCAGAAAGTTTCAAGGGACATAAAGCCCTCCCTTATCTTTCTGTGTACCCTCCTGCTTTTAGCACCTGGTGCCTTTTAATACCACACACTTCATCTTCACCCATAGAAAAGGTAAACCTCTGAAAGATTTAATTTAATCTTTATTAACAAGACCATTTGCTAAATCCAGCTTCTCCCATCCAGGCCAGATACGTAATGTGATATTTTCCCCGTGCTTGGTCTCATGGGATTAAATAAATCCAGTTTTAAGTGATGGGGTACAGGCTTCAGCTGTTTGCCCAAATAACCAGGGATGTCTTGGAGCAAAAGGCAGCGCTGGCATGGGCTTTTAGGCTGGGAAGGAGAACACAGGATGGGACTGTGAAGCACATTGTGGGGGAACAACTTGGACCCCTCTGCCAGGCTCAACAAGACCCCCCCTCTCCCTGAGGAGGGAACAAGCTGGGCTTGCTTGTCCCAGCTGGGCTTTGTGGCTGGGGCTGCCGTGGGCCTGTCACCCCAAAACCTTGGGCAGCCCTGTCAGGATGACAGCAGGCACCATGGCCAAGGCTGTCCCCAGCATGGGACTGTCAGGGTGTGCTTCCACCTGGCAGGTTTTGGGGTGTTGGGGGAGGACTGGGCTCCCTCTGACGTGTCCCCCTCCTCTGACAGACACGGGTGGTGAAGGAGGATGAGGTGCAGCCCATGAACCCCCCCAAGTTCGACATGATTGAGGACATGGCCATGCTGACACACCTCAACGAGGCCTCCGTGCTCTACAACCTGAAGCGCCGCTACTCCCACTGGATGATCTACGTAAGCCCAGGGCACCCGCGGGCTGGGGAGGTGAGGGGGCCACCGGCACATCCCCGTGCCTCATCTACCCCTTTTCCCCCCTGCAGACCTACTCGGGGCTCTTCTGTGTCACCATCAACCCCTACAAGTGGCTGCCCGTGTACACGGCGCCCGTGGTGGCAGCCTACAAGGGCAAGCGGCGCACGGAGGCACCGCCGCACATCTACTCCATCGCCGACAACGCCTACAACGACATGCTGCGCAGTAAGCCCTGCCCCAGGAGCCCGGAGTCCTGAGTTTGGGGTCCCCCGGGGCAGGGCTGAGGTCAGGGCAGCGCTGCCCTAACGCCGGCTCCTTCTCTTCCAGACCGTGAAAACCAGTCCATGCTCATCACGTAAGTGCCCCTCCATCCCCTCCCCGCTGTGAGCAGAGACCCCCCGTGCTGTGCTCCCTGGATGGGCACCCTGTGCCCAGAGGAGCCCCCCCTCCGCTGCAGTGTCCCCTCCCCGGCCCGGCCAGCTGTCACCCTTCCCGCCCAGGCTGCCGCCGTCACCGTGCCAGGTGACAAAGCCCGGCGCGGGCCGGGCTCCCCCGCACCCCGACAGCTGCGGGAGCTGCCGTGGGGCGCCCCGACCACCGGCACCCTCGGGGGGCGAGGGGAAAGCAGAGATGGAGGCCAAGGCCGCCGGGAGATGCTGGCCCGAGGGGCGGCGGCGGGGGAGGAGGGTGACGTGGGAGGGTGGAGGCCAGGTTGATTTCAAGTGACATATAGATAAGGGCTATATAAAGGACTCTAAAGGACCCTTCGCCGCTGCCAGGAGCCACGGACATTTTTAGCCTGGGCCATGGCCTAATTAGGAAAGGCAGGGGCTGCGGAGCGATGCTTGGCGCGTGTCCGGTGGCGGCTGCGCTGCCCGCTCCCCCCGGCTCTTTGTGATCTGGGATTACAATGGGAGAGCGGCTCACTAACTATAGGGATGAGCTCAGCGGGGCCCCCCGCGGCCCACAGCGGGCACCATCCAGCCCGGCAGGACGCCGCTGCCATCTCCGAGATGCCCCAACAAAGGCGGGCGTGCTGCAGCCTCCCGGGCTGATCCCGGACAGCTGCGGCCCCGGGGCACGGCCGTGCCCGTAGCGGGCAGCTGAGCCCCCGCGGCACCTCCGGGAGCCGGGCACGGCCGGGCTGGCAGCCGGGGGGACACGGACAGCCTGGAGCTGGCTGTCGCTCCAAAGGCGAGCCCCAAACCCGAGCACGTACCCCCGCAGGCCGGGGGATTGAAAGCTCAGCTCCCCATCCCTCTGAGGCTTCGCTTCTCCCCTCCCGTCCCGGGGCGCAGCCCGGCAGGGTGTCTGGGATGAGTGGGGCCTGTTCTTTGCCTCATGCCCTTGATCTGTGTATTTCTGTTACTCTAAGCGGAGAATCTGGTGCTGGTAAGACTGTAAACACCAAGCGGGTCATTCAGTACTTTGCCATTGTCGCAGCCTTGGGCGACACACCGGGCAAGAAATTAGTAAGACCTTCTTTTGAAGCAAGTTCTTGTTTTCTTCCTTCCTTCCTTTTTTTTCCTTTCTTTTTTTATTTTTTTAAAAATTTTTTTCCCCTCCTCCCCCTTTCTTCTTGCTTTTTCTCCTCCAACTTTTTGCGTTTGGAAACGTGTTTTGGTCTGACCCACCCAGGGCTTGGCTTTTCCCTGACTTTTGAACAAGCAAGGCTTGAAATTATTCTGCTCAAGGGGAAATGGAATTTTTTTTTTTTAATGTGGCTGCTCAATCCCTGTAGCCTGAAGAGGAGCTTTAGTTGTTCTCTTTCTCTCCTCTTCCTCCTCCAACACCCCAGTGATCTTCTTAAGGAACATTAAAGGGATGAAGTAAATCTTCCATTTCCCACCTTGCCACTTTTAAGCCTTGCTTTTCAGCATTTTCTCCTTTTTCCCCTCCTTTTGTTAATTTTGACCCTTTTCTACCTTGTGCTCTTCTTGCTCTTGTTTTGAATCTTGCTTTTCTTTGGTGCTGGCTATTTTTGAGCTGCCCTTGCAATTGCTTATTTCTTCTGGATACTTTGAGGCTCCAGCCTGCTTTCCCCTCGTGGAAGCAAACTGGCTGCTCTAGGTATCACACAAGCAATTCTTCAGCATTATTTTCTTTCCTCTTCTTTGAGTTTGAATTTAACTGTTCTTGCTTTTTGATGCATTTCTTTATCTTCTTGAGCTAATCTATTTAACAACTTTTTGGCCTCTCCTATAAAGTTTAATCCTCCAAGTTGGTTTTTTTCTTGGAATTTTTTTTTTTTTTGGCACTAAATGGTCATGCCCTGCTTTTCTGACCACGCTTCTTGTGGTTCTTGCCTGGCTTTTCTGGATTGCTAAAGACAATTTTCTCTCCTTTCTCTAGGCAGCTCTTGCCACTAAAACTGGGGTAAGTGTTGTGGGCTCTTTAACGCTGAGGACAGAGTTCTGCTGCACACAGATCTATGATGGGGTGATGTGTGGGGCCTCTACCTTAGGTGTGGGAGCAGCACCTGGCAGTGCTTAGTTCTCCACTTGGCTTTCCATCTCCCTCCTTCCCATAGCTGGAAGTTTTGCTGTTTCATCTCTTGGTGTCTTTCTGACTCCAACCTCTCCTTCAAGGGATAATTACTCTTCAAACATTCATTTCTATCCAGTGTTTGCCTGGGAGTGGTGTGGGCTCCTCCAAAGGTGAAGGGAAGCCTTCACACCCTGAAGATCCTCCTCAGCCTCAAAGCCCAGCTGGGGCTGGTGGTGCTGAGGGGCAGGAGGAGACCCTCTGCCACAGGCAGCCCTGAGCTCTGCCTGCACACCAGTGCCTTGCTGGTGCCCAGCCTTGCCAAGCCCTGGACTGGAGCTGCCCACCACTGCAGGCGGCTGATGTCCTTGCCTGGGGGACATTCCTGGGGGGTTTGCTCCAAGGAAACCCAGCAAAGGTTCAGTCCCTGGGGCTCCCAACACCCCAAGGGCTTGGCCCTTGATTTCTCTGAGCCTTTAGCTGGTGCACACCCTTGGCTGGGGGATCATCACAGGAGTGACCACTTGGGCAAACAGAGTGAGGCAGCTCAGGGCTGAGCCTGTGGTCTTGGGGCTGCCCTCATGGAATCTCCCAGGCCAGGTAATTTTAGGCCAGGTTGAATTTAGAGATAAGAGATCAAGGGATGCTCAGGTGATAGTGTGTTGGTAACTGCATGATTCACAGCTGCTCCCTGTCTCTTTTGCCCATCACACAGCTGGAGCTGCAGAGGTGGGGAGAAGTTGTGGTTCCAGCATTGGAAAGAGAGGGTGGCTCTGGGTGGGCAGCCCAGAGCTGGTGTTGCCCAGCTAAGAAAATGCTGTGGATTGTAATGTGTCAAAGCTCTCATGAAAAATCCTGCAGGTGCCTGTGCCACCAAACTCTCTATCAGGTGTCAAACCCCATTGTCCTTCATGTGCTTTAGCACCAGTCTCTTGCTCCTCTCCTCAAATCCTTGTCCTGCTTTACCTGCATTGGGCAGAGGCTGTGTCTTTACCTTTGAACAGAGAAACACATGGAAAAACAAGGTTAGGAGAGGATTCATCTTAGGGCTTGCTCAGGAGAGCCCCAGTATTCCCAGCAGATCATGCCAGCTGGGACTTGTGGTGTATTCCCATCACACTGGGACCCTACACTGCATGTTGTTGGTGACAACACAATATGCTGTTGATGGGAGCTGTCCTAGACTTTGGTTTGGGGGAAGAGGAAATGCCTGATGTCAGAGAGCCTGACATGATTCAGACTGTTGTGGTGACAGCACGAGCTTGTCCGTGGTTTGCATAGTGTAGCTCCTAAGAAAGGGGGTAAGGACTGCTGTGTGCAGAGGGGACAGCAGCCTGGGACTCCAGTTTAGGTGAGGAGAAGGCCACAGAGGGCACTGCTGCAAAGCCCAGCTGTGCTGGTCCCCAGACTGAGCTGCATGGCCTGGGCACACAAGGAGATGCCTGGGGAGCAGCAGGTCCCACGGCCAGCTGAGGAGTGCAGCAAGCAGCCCCTGGCACTGCCCCGTGCTCTCGGTGACAGATCCCCTCTGGCTGTGTGGGAGCTGACACATCCTTTGGTTTTGCTCTCCAGGGCACCCTCGAGGATCAAATCATCGAGGCTAACCCAGCCATGGAAGCTTTTGGCAATGCCAAAACCATAAGGAACGACAACTCCTCTCGTTTTGTGAGTGCCTCGGCGGGGCAGGGAGCTGTGGCTGTCTGTGTGGGCTGGCTGCACCCTGGGTGCCACTGGGGGTTTGTGCACTGGGAGCCACAGGCACGTAGCAGGCAGCTGGATCTGCTTCCTGGTGGGACTGGAGTGCCAGAGCCAAGTTTTTTTGGTTACAGCAGTGCAGCAAATGGTGGCCAGCACGAATGGCCCTGGTGTCACAGCCTGTGGCTGGAGAGACATCCCTGGCAGGGGAAAGTTGAGAGGGACACTGAGCACAGCGTGGAGTGCTCTGGGACAGACAGGTGTGTCCCCTGCAGGAACCAGCACTGTTTTTTATAAGCCCAGCCTGGCTCTGCTGTGCCTGGAGGGGAGGGGGCACTGCTGGGGGAGACCCTGAGCCCAGCACAGAGCAGGGGCTGCAGGCAGGCTCGGTGTCACAGGGCCCTGCAGAAATGGTCAGTGGTAAGAATAGACCTGAGGACAGGGCTTTATCTGCTGGCAGTGAAATTTCTGCCTGCCTGGTATTTAAACCCTTGGGCAATGCTCTTTGAGCTTCTTCACATTACGAATCAGAGAACTTCACCCCTTTACAGAGCCCAGTAATTTGCCTGGCATCAGCAGAAGCTGAAGAAGCAGGGAAGGAATCCAGTTTCTAGGGGCTGTTCAGAACTGTACCTCTGTAGCCAAGGCCAGCACTCACCTCCTGTGTGTGTTTTCAGGGCAAGTTCATCCGGATCCACTTTGGTCCCTCAGGGAAATTGGCCTCTGCAGACATTGACATCTGTGAGTAGCTGCTCTGGGGAGGGAATTCCTCCCACCATTTGTGCTCAGCTCTGGGAAGGAACAGGCCCTGCTCTGATCCCTCTGCCCTATTTCATTCTAGATCTTCTGGAAAAATCCAGAGTGATTTTCCAGCAACCCAAAGAACGAAGCTACCACATCTTCTACCAGATCCTCTCTGGGAAGAAACCAGAGCTCCAAGGTGAGGCAGCCAAAGATGCAGCACAGCCCTTAGAGCAGGATGGTCTGAAAAGAGCCCCAGGGAGCTCTGTCAGCTTTGGGGTCCACAGGAGTGACCAGACCCAGCTCACCATCCAGCTTCTGCCCATGAATGCTTTGCTAGCTGTGCAGGATCATAGGATTGGTGGATAATTCAGAGTGGAAGGGATTTCAAGAGGTCATCTAGCCCAGCCTCCATTATCCTCACAGGCTGAGAAGCCAGACTAAAGCCCTTTCTGCCACAGTGTAGGAGCAGAAGTCACCCAGGGTCCACCTGCAAGGTGGGAATGTGCTTTTCAAAGCTGCCTTGCACAGAGTCCTTGTGGGGTGGTGGGTACAGCACTGGCCTCAGCGTGTGCAGACTGAAGATTTACTCATTTTGGGATACAGGGAAGTGTTTTGCAGCCTCCTGAACAAGTGAGATGACCTGTTCCAGGTGAGCTTGGAAACAGCTGCACAGCTCTCCCTGGGCACTGGTGTAGATGTGATCCCCAGGACAGCCCCACCGTTTTTGGGGCGGCTCTGTGCTCTGAGCAGCCTCCCGGTGCCCCATCACCCTCAGGATGCCTTTCCCCACGCAGAAGGATGGCTGGCACAGCCCCCTGGGGTAGTCAGCTCTTGGCTGAGGGCTGCTGAGCTTGGTGCTGAGCAGCACCTTATTAGGCAGGTCTGAGAGAGCAGTAATCTTATCTGGAGTCACAAGGGCATGGTGGCCACTTCTAAATCAGTCTGCAGCCAGGCTGTATCCCAAGATAGCAAGCAGGAGGCAAGCACAGGAGAGGTGGACCCATGTGTGGACCTGCCAGTGCTAGCAGAGCCAGTTCCTCTCCCAGCTGGTGGCCTCTGGTTGAGGCTGGTGAAACCTTCCTGCTCCATCTGTGTGCAGGGCTGTCCCTGTGCCCAGGGCTGTCCCTGCCAGGCTGGCCTCACCTCTGCATGTCATCCCCCTACAGATATGCTGCTGCTGTCCCTCAACCCCTACGACTACCACTTCTGCTCCCAGGGGGTGACCACGGTGGACAACCTGGATGATGGCCAGGAGCTCATGGCCACTGATGTACGTGCACAGCCCTGGGCCTGGGGAGGGCACAGCCCCCTTCTGGGCAGCTCTGGGGATGTGTCCTGCCTTTCTGTGTGTCCCTCTTTAAGTCAGTTGGGAATTCCCTATGGTTTATTGGTGGTTGTTGTGAGCCTAACAAGAAGGGGCAGAGTGACTCTGATCTCCACCAACAGCCTCATCCAGGCAGGGAAGGGAGAGTAATTCCCTGAGTCAGGAAAAGGCTGTGGCACATGAGCACTTCCCGTAGTGCCCATGAGAAGGAAGATCACAGAATCATTAAATTTGGAAAAGACCCCCAAGATCATTGAACCCAACCTGTGATTTATCCCCCTGTGACACCCAGCCCAGAGCACTGAGTGCCACGTCCAGGCCTGCCTTGGACACCTCCAGGGATGGGGACTCCAAACCTCCCTGGGCAGCCCCTGACAATGCCTGAAAACTATTTCTGTGAAGAAATTCCTCCTGATGTCCAACCTGAGCACAGCTTGAGGTTGTTCCCTCTCCTCCTGTCTGTTGTTCCCTGGGAGCAGAGCCCAATCCCCCCCGGCTGTCTCCTCCTGTCAGGGGGCTCTAGAGATCAGTCAGGTCTCCTCGTGAGCCCTTAGCCTGGAAACCTCCTCCTTGTGGATGCTAGGCCAGTCCTTTTGCTTTCAAAGAGGTCTTGTGGGAGCTGGAGCCACATTGAAAGCCCATGGACAGGATTCCTTGGTTAGGTGCCCACCAGAGAGGACACCCTGCCCACCCCAGGACAGGGAGAGTACCTTAGGAGACGAGGGGAGAAGGAACCAACCCTCACCTCAGCGTGGTGAATTTGTTCTATCTCTGCTACTTTGTGTCTCCTCAGCACGCCATGGACATCCTGGGCTTCAGCAATGATGAGAAATACGGCTCCTATAAAATAGTGGGGGCCATCATGCACTTTGGGAACATGAAGTTCAAGCAGAAGCAGCGGGAGGAGCAGGCAGAGGCTGATGGCACTGAAAGTGAGTGGGGTTCCATGCTCCAGACCTGCCCAGGCTGGGATAACTCCCCACAACTCCCCCACTCCTGGCCCGTGGAGGGCAGTGACCCTGATCCCAAACACCCACACTGTCTTAGGCCCTGCTGGGGCTGCACCAAGGGCGTGTCCTTGGGCAGGAATATTTGGGACAGTCTCTCTGCAAGGTGGTCTCATCTGCATCAGACTTGTCTCAGCAGCGTCACAGGGTGTCACAGCCCAGTCTCCTCCTGCTTTTCCTCTCTTGCACTTCACTGGGCAGCATTCCAGGCAGGGCATCCACAGAGCTGGAGCTGCTCAGCTCACAGCCTCCTGAAGAGCAGTTAGAGTAGGACACAATCACTGCCTGACACTTTTCCTGGTTTGTTGCTCAGCAAAATCCAATGCAATTCACAGATCTAAGAACAGTCAGGCTGCAGAGCAAACCCGAAGGGAGAGGGTGACATTCCAGCATGTGGAAGGCTGAGAAGGGGGGCCCTAGCACGTACTTGGAAGGTTTCAGCAGGGATCCAGCAGAAATGACTACCTGGATCAGTCTTTGTCACATTAACATTCAGAAAGGAAAAATTCTCTTTGCCTCAGGAGTGGCAACACAGGCTTTAGCTGCTCCTGGTAGTTAATGAAGGTTTTGATATGGCAGTGATTTCCCTACAGAAGTGATTTTCTAGCTACAATCTGCTATCAGGGGTTTATGAAAGACAATAATCTCACTTCTGGTCAATTCAAATTCACTGTGTGGAAATTCAAACCTCCACTGGAAAATGCATAGAGAATCCAAGATCAAGAAGACTAAAACCTGATAAGCACTTGATAAGGTACATCAGGCTTCTAAACAGTAACTTCTCAGTCAGGACATTCAAACTTTAAAGCATCATAGACTACCCAAGATGGAAAATCACATTAGACACTGGAAGAGACTCTGGAACAGGTAGAAAAACTAGTGTGGTTAGCACTGATCATCATAAGAGCAGGTCAGTTTTTATTTTGGTTCCTTTTTCCCTTCCCAGACCCTCCCTGTGGGCTCCTCACACCTTTGTGCTGCTTTCCAGGTGCTGACAAAGCTGCCTATCTCATGGGAATCAGCTCAGCTGACCTCATCAAGGGGCTGCTCCATCCTCGTGTGAAAGTGGGCAATGAGTACGTGACCAAAGGTCAGAACGTGGAGCAGGTGAGTGACAGGACAGCAGGACACGTGTCTCCTGCTCACACCGGGGTGCTTCAGTCTGTCTTGGGTGTAGGTGGAGACTCCAGAGCAGCAGGAGAAGGTGTATCCACAGTTCCTGGCTTTTAGGAGCAGGGAAGATGGGTGGCAGAGCTGGCTGATAGCTCTGCACATCAGCCAAGGCTGGAGGTTCAATGCAGTGTCTTTGAAATGTGGGTTGGATCCCAGGCAGAGGAGGTCCAGGTTCTATGGATGTGCTCCAGACACAGTCACACTCCTGGGAAGAGTTCAGCCCTGAAAAGTAGAAAACTCTAGATATCTAAACACTCACCTGAGTTGATCTTGTAGAAGATTCAAATGCACCAAACATGTGCCTTGTCAGATTCCAGCCATACCCCAGTTGGAACCCAGACCTGGCCTGAATAGTGCAAGCCAGGCCTTGAGCACAATTCAGGAGGACCTCAGGAGCTGGTGCCTTATGCAAAGTGGGCTGTAGGCTCCTGCCAGGCACAAGGCTTCTGAAAATGCCACTTTTAACTGAATTTATATCCTAAGACCTTGCAGGCAAGATAGTCCAGGTAGGCAGGAACACACTTGTGAGGAACGGAAAACTGATTTTGGAGCTTGTACTGTAACCCTGAACACCTTGGATCCGTGTGTCCATCCTTTGTGTGCCAGGAGGAGCTGTCTGTGGCTCCTGCAGGAGCAGGGGGGGAGCTCACTGTGTGCTCTGGGTTTGCCTTGGCAGGTGCTCTATGCTGTGGGGGCCCTGGCTAAGGCCACCTACGATCGCATGTTCAAGTGGCTGGTGGCCCGGATCAACAAGACCCTGGACACCAAGCTGGCCAGGCAGTTCTTCATCGGGGTGCTGGACATTGCAGGCTTCGAGATCTTTGATGTGAGTCTGCAGACCCCTGCAGTGGGTTGGGGCAGCTCTGTCCCCTGGTGTTTGGGAGCTCTGTCTCTTGACAGAGAGGAAAGGAGCTCTTGTCTGGACTGATGTATCTGGAGCAAACAGGCAGCTCTCAAGGAATGATTTAACATTGCTGTGGGCACATCTCTAGTGATTGCTGGCTACCTGCTCTGGTAGCAACACAGCTGAGCCTGGCAGGGATCACCCTTCACACCCAGGAAAAGCACAGGAGTGAATCCCTTCACTTCTGGAGCTCCTCCTTCTGAATCACATCTGTTTTGTTCTTGCAGTTCAACAGCTTCGAGCAGCTGTGCATCAACTTCACCAACGAGAAACTGCAACAGTTCTTCAACCACCACATGTTTGTCCTGGAGCAGGAGGAATACAAGAAGGAAGGCATCGAATGGGTCTTCATTGACTTTGGCCTGGACCTGCAGGCCTGCATTGACCTGATTGAGAAGGTAGAGTGTGAGGCAGGGCGTGGAAATGGTACTGCTGGGGGTGGTTTGTTTGCAAAGGCTGCACAGAGAGGTTCTCTGCTACCAAAATCAAATTATTCCCTCCCCGGTCAGTGGCAAGTGCCCAACATTTTTTCCCCCCACACTTACAGCTCAGAGCCTCCAGCCCCTTGAGACTTTTTTGACACAAACTTTGAATTTATGAAAACATGGAAATTCTGTTTCTACCCACTGGGGAGCCACAAAACCTGGTGCAGTCTTTTCCTCCAGAAAGCAATCATCTCCTCCCCTTTTTTCCTACCCATCTGCAGCCCATCAGTGCTTCTTGCTTGAGCATTCACTGATTCAGAGCAGCTTGTGGAAAATATTTCCACCATTGCATGAAGGAAACTTTTTTTTTGAGGATCCCTCCTTCTCAACAGAGAGATTGTTGGATCTCTCTCCAACAATCTGTTGGGCCAGGGCAAACTCCCGTGTCTTGCAGGCCTGGCCAGTCCCACATGGAGCTGGGAGGTCAGAGACAGCCTGGAATATGCCAGTGACAGCTTGGCCCTCTGGCCAATGTCTTGCACCTGGATTAGGATGGGATCTCCCAGGTCAAGCCCGTGCTCAGTGGCACAGGGAATCCAGTTTTGGGATGGGACATGGCAGCACTGAGCTCAGCCCTCTTTATCCCCCCCTCTACCTGCAGCCCATGGGAATCCTGTCCATCCTGGAAGAGGAGTGCATGTTCCCCAAAGCCTCTGACATGACCTTCAAATCCAAGCTCTACGACAACCACATCGGGAAGTCTCCCAACTTCCAGAAGCCGCGGCCGGACAAGAAGCGGAAGTACGAGGCGCACTTTGAGGTGGTGCACTACGCCGGCGTGGTACGTCCCCACCTGCTCCTGCCAGCCCTCACACCTTCCCCTGGAGGGCCAGGGCTGTCCTGACCTTTCCTCTCCGGGAACAGGTGCCCTACAACATCGTGGGGTGGCTAGACAAGAACAAGGACCCCCTGAATGAGACAGTGGTGTCCGTCTTCCAGAAATCCCAGAACAAGCTCCTGGCCTCCCTCTATGAGAACTATGTGGGCTCTGCTTCAGGTGAGGAATGCCCTCACTCCATTTTTTACCTTCTCTCTCCCCTCCTCTCCTCCATGTCCAGCTGTTGGTGCAGCATCCCTGTCCCTGGCAGCCCAGGCAAAGGGAAAACCCACATTGATCCCTAAAATCCTCCCTGGCCTCAGTAGGTGGGTGCTGGGTTAAGGGCTTGTATGGGGCTGTAGGGTTGTTGTGGTGGCCCTGTGGCTTTGGGAGTGTGAAAGGGGGGTGTCTTCCTGCCAGGAGCTGAGGAACAACACCCATAGCTGGGTGCTGTGGGAGACGTTTTTGGTGGTCAGTGCCATTGTCCTGCAGCAGGGCACAACCACCTCTGCTTTAGAAACAGCAAGGGCTGGGGGAATTTTAGGGTGTTTGGGGGTGCCTGTGGGTCCTTCAAGGCAGGCAGATGTTTTGCTGATGTAAGTAACCAATATTTCAACCCAACAGAGGAACCTCACAAGCCAGGGACCAAGGAGAAACGTAAAAAGGCAGCTTCTTTCCAAACAGTGTCACAGCTGCACAAGGTGAGAGGCAGCCCCTCATCCAGGGCCATGAGGGAAATATGCTCCAAGGGTCCCACTGGCAGGCCCACTTCCCTGCCAAGACTCTTGGCTTCTTGCACCTCCTGGGGTCTGAAGGACCAGGAGAGCTCCTGAAGGATCAGGACAGCTCCTGAGGGACCACCACTAGGCCAAAGCCCCCAGCTCCCTCTCATCCCTGGGCAAGGGGCCTGTGCCTGGCAGAGCCCCAGCTGTGTCCCTGTGCTCCCAGGGCAGGACACGAGGCTCCAGGCTGGGAGAGCTCCCCTGGAGCTGGGCTGGTGCTGCTCCTGCCCTCACAACCCTCGCGGCAGCCCCTGCGCCTTTGAGAGAGCGGCAGTTAAGACTTGTAGTGATGTTTAGATAATTAATTACATGAACATCACTTTAAGTCTGTGCTACTTCTCTCCTCACTCCTGTCAGCGGGAAGGAACACCTTTGGGCAGAAGAAAATGGAGGAGGATCTTGCAGATCTCTGAGCAGGCAGCTCCCTGTCTGGGGGGGTGACCTGACCCGTTTTACAGCTCAGGATGTCACATAGCTCCGTCCCATGCTCACCACAGGAGTTACCTGTCCAACCCAGAGCTCAGCTAACTGGACAGCAGCACAGAGGGTGTGTCCTGCCATGACACCCTTGTGGTGACAGGGCAAGGCCACAGCCCTGAGGCTGCCAGAGCTCCAGGAGTGTTTGGACAGTGCTCCCAGGCATGGGGTGTTATTGTTGGGATGTCTGTGCAGGGCCAGGAGCTGGGCTGGATGATCCTTGTGGGTTCTTTCCAACTCAGGAGTTCACCTTGAAGAAGCTCTGTGGCAGAGCCCCTGTTCAGGGAAAAGTGTGACTTTCTTCCTTCTGGGCAAGTCACAGGCCCTGGGGAAGGGTGTCTGTGGTGACGAGTTGCCCCATGGTCATGTGGAGCTCTGGGAAAGTGTACCCTTCCCTGAGCTGGGCCTGGACAGGCAGGGGAAGGCAGCTGCAAAGATCAAGGGTAGAGATGCCTTGGAGAGAAAAGGAGGTGCAGTCTGGCTCAGCAGGGCCCTCTGTCATGGCCTGACATGGGTGAAGCACTGTGAAGGTGCAGGGAAATCCTGTCTGCAGCCAGTGTGGACACCAGCACTGGAACTGCAGGGTGCTGATCACAGAGCTCTGCACCAGGAATATGCTCAGACCCATGTCCCTGGCTCTCCCCTCCAGCAAAACTTTACCTGCAAACACTTGGGAAGCATCTGGCACAGCAAATCTCTGTAGCACAGCAAAACCTGCCAGTGCCATTTGGCCTGTCTGCCAGCCCAGTGCCCTCGGGCACCCTGGCAGGAGGCACTGATCCTGCCCCGGGGGGGATGTCCACTGCCAGGACAGCAGGGGGAAATTCCCCCTTCCTCATGCCATAAGGGGCTCTCAGGGTCTGCTCCCTCCCTGCCTGTGGGGGAAAGGGGCTGGAGAGAAAGAGAAGCCTTGCAGGGAAGCAGAGCTGTCCCCTCAGCCCCTGTGTCTGCCCTGCAGGAGAACCTCAACAAGCTGATGACCAACCTGCGCTCCACCCAGCCCCACTTCGTCCGCTGCATCATCCCCAACGAGACAAAGACCCCAGGTATGGGACAGCTGGGGCAGCAGCCTGGCAGTGCCCCTGGGGACAGCCGTGTGTGGGAACTGGCAGGGATTCTTTCACCCACCCTCTCCCCAACCCTTTCCATGCTGCCACTGAGCCCTGAGTCCATCTCAATGCTGAAACTCCTGAGACCCAGATCAATCTCTGCTGGGGAGAATGAGCTTTGCCAGGCTCCTGTTTTGGCTGTACAGCCTGGCACTTGTGTAACAGCAGGCATGGATCAGTCTTCCAGGCTGAGTTCCACCATCCAAGGCCCAGGCTGCAGCACTCGTGCTCAGCACAGACCTGCAGGACAGGCTCCCGTGTTCAATCCACAGGATGTTCCCAGGGTTCAGATCCAGGCTGCAGCTCCATTTCCTCTGTCTTCTTGAGCTGAGCATGTGCCCCGTGTGTGTGTATCCTCCCCCACAGGAGCCATGGATTCCTTCCTGGTGCTGCACCAGCTGCGGTGTAACGGCGTCCTGGAAGGGATCCGCATCTGCCGCAAGGGATTCCCCAACAGGATCCTCTACGCGGAATTCAAGCAGCGGTAACCCCCTCTTCTTCCTCACCCAGCACGTGTTTCCAGGGCAGACAGACTTGTCCTGGCTCTGACCTGCTGCCCAGCTTTTGCAGGGCTGGTCTGAACCCCCACATACACCCAGTGCCAGTCTGGTCTGGGACAGCTCTGCTGCTGGCTCTGGGGTGCCAGGCACGGAGAGTTTGGGATGAGATCTGCTGAATGCAGGGCTGGTGCAGGGGAGGGTGGCAGGGTTCAGGCCCCTCTGATCCTGGCTCAGCTTTCTCTCTGCCTGTGGGATGGATCCTTAGGGACCCATCCATGCTGCTGAGTGAGGCCAGTGGCCTCCTTGCACAGTCTCCTTCATGTTCAGGGACTAAAATCTGCCAGGGTTCCCTGGTGCCTGCAATCCTGTGCCCTGGAGCAACTGGTTCACACACAGCTCTGGTCTGCAGTGCAGCCCCATGGCTCCAGTGGGAACTGGCATTCCTGGGGCTCTGGGATGATGGTGATGTTGCAGTCCTCTTGCATGGCCCCCTCTGCTCTGCCCCGCAGCTACCGTATCCTCAATCCAGCAGCCATTCCAGAGGACAAGTTTGTGGACAGCAGGAAGGCCACAGAGAAGCTGCTGAGCTCCCTGGAGCTGGACCATGCACAGTACAAGTTTGGTCACACCAAGGTGAGAGCAGGCAGCTGATCCTTGGGAGGGAGAAGTTTCCCCTCCTGTTACTCCCTGTGCCTGTCTCTGCCCAGCCACAGGCCTGCACTCTGCAGGGGGTGTGTGAGCCTTGAGGGGATGCAGCAGGGCAGAGGACGATGCAGGCTGGGAAGAGAAAGAACAGCTCTGAGCAGGTCACTGCTCCCTGACCTCATCCCATCCACCACATCATCCTGTCCCTGCTGGGGAGCATGCTGTGCTCAGGGCAGATCTGGTTCCCATGCCACGTGTGGCTGCACCTCCATGTTTCCCTGGCAGGCTGTGTTACCCCTGAGCCCCCTGTCCTTCTGCTGGTGACTCCACTCTCTTGCCCACAGGTGTTTTTCAAGGCTGGCTTGCTGGGCTTGCTGGAGGAGATGCGAGATGAACGTCTGGCCAAGGTCCTGACAATGCTCCAGGCCAGGATCCGTGGGTACCTCATGCGTGTGGAGTATCAGAAGATCATCAGCAGGAGGTAGAGCAGTGGGGGCAAAAGGCAGAACTTTGTGTCTCCTTGTCTTTTCTGCACATGCCCGTGTTTAACCTGTGGGGTTTGCCTGTGTCTGGCAGTGACTGGTCCTGAGGGATGGAGGCAAACCTGCAAGAGGTCTGGCATGGCCCTGGTAGGGGAGATCTAAGTGTGGGGAGCCTCTGGTTTCCACTGGAAGATTCATAGGGCAGCAGAGTGAGGAGAGCTGAAATCCAGGCCACCTCACCCATCCCAGCAGGGCCAGTAGAGTGTGCAGAATGTCCCATTTATTCACCATTCTGCCATTTGTCCAGCTGGTGGAGAATGGAGCCATATCCAGGCCTGCAAAAGCCAGGATGGGACATGGGCAATGTTCTCCCCTGATGATGCTGTGCTTCTGTTCCCCCAGGGAAGCCCTCTATACCATCCAGTGGAACATCCGTGCCTTCAATGCTGTCAAGAACTGGTCCTGGATGAAGTTGTTCTTCAAGATCAAGCCTTTACTCAAGTCTGCTCAGACTGAGAAGGAAATGTCCAACCTGAAGGAGGAATTCCAGAAGCTCAAGGAGGCTCTGGAGAAGTCTGAGGCGAAGAGGAAGGAGCTGGAAGAGAAGCAAGTCTCCATGATCCAGGAGAAGAACGACCTGGCTCTCCAGCTGCAGGCAGTGAGTGCCTCCCCCTCTCTCGGGGGCTGTTAAGGCAGTGCAGGGTCCATGGGTGGAAGAAGGAGCAGAATGTCCTAGAGCCCTCCTTCAGCCTCCTGCAGTTCTGAAGCTTCCCCATTGCCACAGTCTGTCTGAAACACAACCTAAGACTGCAGACCTGAAGTACCATCACATCCTGGGGCTGTCACAGGGATCTGTGATCCCCTGGCTCTGGGAAGGGTGCTCTCCTCACAAGGGAGTGGGAGGGAATGGCAATGTTTGCTTGCCAGATTTTGTGCTGTTTTTCATGCCAGTGTGTCCTTCCTCTGGACTGACTGAATTGCTCTTTGGCCCTGGTTAGTGTGAGTGGCTGTCCTGTGAACCTCGATGACAGGCAGTGACTGGAGCTGTATTTTTGAGCTCCACCTGAGCGCCTCAGGTTTGCTCTGCCCCTTCCACAAGGAGAAGGCCAGGACAGCAGGGCTGAGAGCAGAGTCCTGGGGCAGAGGGTGAGCGCTGGCTCTCCCGTGCCTCTCCCAGGAGCAAGACAACCTGGCAGACGCAGAGGAACGCTGCGACCTGCTCATCAAGTCCAAGATCCAGCTGGAGGCCAAGGTGAAGGAGCTGATGGAGCGTGTGGAGGATGAGGAAGAGATAAGCTCAGAGCTCACTGCCAAGAAACGCAAGCTGGAGGATGAGTGTGCAGAGCTGAAGAAGGACATCGATGACCTGGAGATCACGCTGGCCAAGGTGGAGAAGGAGAAACACGCCACAGAGAACAAGGTAACCCCTGCAGGGTCCAGCCTCACTGCCCTGGGACCTCAGTGCTTCTGGGGACACCAAAGAAACATCTGGGATAAGGCTGCTGGTGTGGGGGAACTGGGGCAGGGCAGAGGGAAAAGGGGGTGTAAGAGGGAAAAACCCTCTGTGTTCTGCCTCATTGTCCAGAGACCTGTGGGCAAACAGTTCTGTGCTGTGGCAAATGATCTGAGGCATGGAAAACCCACCTGGTGGGGCCAGCCTGGCCAGGGGGAGAGGGGCTGGCTGCTGTTATCCATGGATGGACTCCTGCCTTTCAAGGGTCAGGCTGCTGGGGTAGCTTTGCACCCCCTCCCTCTGAGAAAATGCTCTCTACTTTTGTCCTCACTGATCCAGGTTAAAAACCTGGTTGAGGAGATGGCTGGTCTGGATGAGATCATTGCCAAGCTGACGAAGGAGAAGAAAGCCCTGCAAGAGGCCCATCAGCAGGCCTTGGATGACCTGCAGGCTGAAGAAGACAAGGTCAACACACTGACCAAAGCCAAAGCCAAACTGGAGCAGCAAGTGGACGATGTGAGTCATAGGCCAGTGAGAATAAAGCAAGAGAAGTTTGAGTCACATCTCCAGGAGAGCCCAAAGGCTCTCCCTGAGTGGGATCTGGAGTGTGGGATGGTTACCACATCCCCCTTTCATATGGCCAGTTGATTAATAATCCCATTGACAAACTACCCCTGAAACAAGAGGTGGTGTAGAGCACCTCATGGACAGCAGTCCTGGGCTGAGGGAATGGGACTGGAGACCAGCTGGGAAACACCTCTGGCTCCCAGGGGATTGGTGAAGTTCCCACAGCCGTGGATACAGGTAAGGGTGAGGCTACAGAAGGTCCTTTCCCTCCCTACCCCACCTCTCTTCATTCTCCAGCTGGAAAGTTCTCTTGAACAAGAAAAGAAGGTCCGAATGGACCTGGAGAGAGCAAAGAGGAAGCTTGAGGGAGACCTGAAGCTGTCACAAGAGTCTGTAATGGATCTGGAGAATGACAAACAGCAGCTGGATGAGAAGCTCAAGAAGTGAGTGTGTGACACATGCCTGGGCTCTGGGCTTGCCCTGCACCTCCAAATCCAGCAGATGTGTGGTCTCTGCAGGGGTGGCTGGGCTGTGGCTCTGGGCATTGCTGTGACCAGTGCAGGCACAGTGAGGGACTGGTTTTCCTGGGCACTTTGCAGAGGGGCTGAGGAGCTTGTGACAGGCTCATAGAGCAGGGCACGACAGACCTTCCTCTGTACTGGGGCTGGAGAGGAGGGACCTGCCTGGCAGGATCCAACACACTGCTGGGGCCTCAGCTGCAAGTACAGACTGCAGGCATGTCCCATTCTCATTGGGGAAATGGAGAGCACCTTGGGACCTTGGAGGGAAACCCTCAGAGCCAGTTGTTTGCCAATTTGGCTACTTCAGCCCTTCCTGTGAGCCTTCCATGAGCTGCTGCTTATCTCTGCAGTCCCTTTCCATTGTGGGTTTGTTCGTCCTCTGGGCTGGGTGTAAGAGTGCAGGGAAATTTAGGAGCCACAAGGACCTGTCAGGACAGTGTTTGTCTGACCAGAGGCTCTGTCTTCTGCCTGTACAGGAAAGACTTTGAGATGAGTCAGCTGAACTCACGGATTGAAGATGGGCAGGTGATGGAGGCCCAGCTGCAGAAGAAGATCAAGGAGGTCCAGGTATGGTGGGAAGAACTGTTCTTACATCCCGGGAGTCCAACATTTCCATTAGATGTGATGTGCTGGGGAATCTGCATGAGCCAGTCCCTCTCTGAGCACAGGGGCGTCTCCTTGGAAAAAGCAGGAGCCAAGCCCTCTGCCAAAGCATAGTGGGTTGAAAATTCAAGAATTGAGGTGAACACTGTCACCAGCCTGGGGAACAGCTTCCAGGATGTAGTTCTCTGCGCAAACTAAAACCTTTAATCCAGTAACCAAACTCGGAAACCCCAAATCTAGGACACTGGGCTTCTTCCAATCAGAGACAGGTGCCCCCAGTCATGAATGTTCCCATGAAAAGAAGCTAATGCCAGCTGGATCGTGATGGCAGGGGCAGAGGAGAGCAGGAATGTGCTACCAAGGAGCACCTGCCTCCCAAAACAGCCCAAGACTGGTGGCTTTTTTTCCTCCCATCGTCATCAGAGATACTGCCCCACTGTGGCGAGCAGAGACACTGGAGCTTCCCCCAGGAGCTTGGCACATCTGCCCTTTGCTGTGTGTCCAGGCACGCGTTGAGGAGCTGGAGGAGGAGCTGGAGGCCGAGCGAGCCGCCAGGGCCAAGGTGGAGAAGCAGCGGGCGGAGGTGTCGCGGGAGCTGGAGGAGCTGAGCGAGCGGCTGGAGGAGGCGGGTGGCACCACGGCCACGCAGCTGGAGCTCAACAAGAAGAGGGAGGCGGAGTTCCTGAAGCTGCGGCGGGACCTGGAGGAGGCCACGCTGCAGCACGAGGCCACGGCGGCCGCCCTGCGCAAGAAGCACGCGGACACCGTGGCCGAGCTGGGCGAGCAGATCGACAGCCTGCAGCGCGTCAAGCAGAAGCTGGAGAAGGAGAAGAGCGAGATGAAGATGGAGATTGACGACCTGTCCTCCAACGTCGAGTACATCACCAAGAACAAGGTGGGTGCTGGTTCTCCACGGGGTTGGTTGGCCTCTCCTGTGGACATCAGTGCAGCGGGGTGCGGTGTGACCAGCACAGCCGCGTCCATGGGGTGGTGTCTCAGATAGCTCTTTGCCCTGTTTGACCCATAGCTCGTCCCTATGTCACTACAGGATATTTTACTTCTCCTAGTCAAGTCCAGAGGCTCTGGGAGTAGATTTCCTGGGAGGCTTGACTGCAGAGAGCCACTGTTAGCTTACCAGCGAGCTCTGGCTGGCTCCTGCTGTCAGCCTTGTGTGCCCATGGGATCCATCGAGCAGGACAGGCTGTCCCAGGGTGGGAGACCCCTGCTCTGGGGCCAGGGCTGAGCTCAGCCAGGCTGTGCTTGGTGCCTGCAGGCCAATGCTGAGAAGCTGTGCCGCACCTACGAGGACCAGCTGAACGAGGCCAAGGCCAAAGTGGACGAGCTGCAGCGACAGCTGATGGATGTGAACACCCAGCGGGGCCGGCTGCAGACCGAGAACGGTGTGTGGGGCACCAGCCAGGGGCTGCCTCAGGAGTGCTCTGACTCCGGGCTGTCTGCCTGGGGGCCTGGGCTTCAGCTGGGCAGTCTGTCCTGCTCCTCCTCCCACGGAGTTGTGCCTTAGGAGGGATTCCTTGCTGGCATCCTTTGCCTTTAACTGGTTGCACCTCTGCCCATGGCCCAGCTTGCCGTGGTGGGGATACAGCTGGGACAGCTGGAGGCCATAGGCCCTAGGGAAGTGTGGGCTAGTGCAGACTGCAGCCCTACAGCCCTGAAGTAGCTGTTTTGGCTGTGTTTGAACCCAGGGGAGCTTACTCGGCAGCTGGAGGAGAAGGAGTCCTTCATCAACCAGCTGAGCCGTGGCAAGGTCTCGTTCACACAGAGCATTGAGGAACTCAAGAGGCAGCTGGAGGAAGAGACCAAGGTGAGGTTTCAGGGCATGGCTGATCCCTGAGTGACACTGTGGCAGTGGCCCAGACCCTTGGACTGGGGAGGTGGGACATATCCTGCACATAGGGCAGCTGTTACCTGGGAAGGATGGAAGCTCCCTGCTGCTGCTCCCAGTCCTGGTGCCATGGCCTGTGTTCTGGAGCCAGCTGCTGCTCTCTCCTCCTCAGAGCAAGAATGCTCTGGCCCATGCCCTGCAAGCCTCCCGGCACGACTGTGACCTGCTGCGGGAACAGTACGAGGAGGAGGTGGAGGCCAAGAGTGAGCTCCAGAGGAACTTGTCCAAAGCCAACGCCGAGGTGGCCCAGTGGAGGACCAAGTACGAGACCGATGCCATCCAGAGGACTGAGGAGCTGGAGGAAGCCAAGTAAGTCCCATGGCACAGTTGGTTCCTTGTAGGTGGCAACCTTCTGTTCACACATGGCGCTCTCCCAGACCTGGGGTGACACAGCAGGCTCCTGCCTGGATTGGAGGCTGTGGGGTGCGATGGCAGCAGGGCAGGGAGCGCTCACCCCGGTGCTGTTGGCAGGAAGAAGTTGGCCACCCGGCTGCAGGAGGCAGAGGAGGCTGTGGAGGCCGCCCACGCCAAGTGCTCCTCGCTGGAGAAGACCAAGCACCGGCTGCAGACCGAGATCGAGGACCTCTCGGTGGACCTGGACCGCGCCAACTCGGCCTGCGCTGCCCTGGACAAGAAGCAGCGCAACTTTGACAGGATCCTGGCTGAGTGGAAGCAGAAGTACGAGGAGACCCAGGTGGAGCTGGAGGCGTCGCAGAAGGAGTCGCGCAGCCTGAGCACAGAGCTCTTCAAGCTCAAAAACGCCTATGAGGAGTCCCTGGACAACCTGGAGACCCTCAAGAGGGAGAACAAGAACCTGCAGGGTAGGACTGGGCTCAGGAACTAGGGCTCTGCCCAGGCTCCTGCTCCGTGTCCTCAGACATGTGGGATTGGGCCCCTTGTTGGCCACGAGAGGACCTTGCTGCTCAGCCCATCCACTGGAGGGATGCAGCAGCCCTGCTGGCATGCCAGTGTGTGTGTCCTGCCCTCATGCTGGGGACACTCTGGGAGGACAGGCAAAGCCACTGCGCTCCTGTCCCAAATGGCTCCTGTCCCAAATGGCTCCTGTCCCCAAATGGCTCCTGTCCCGAAATGGTGCTGCTGAGTGCCATGGCTGTGGCATGACTCTGCCTTGGGGGTGTTGCTGTTGGACAGACAGCTCTCCCCATGTCCTTAATACCTCTCCTATGCTGTCTACCAGACTGCAGAAACGTCCCCAAGCATAGCCTTGGCTGCTCTCCGAGAGGCTGGGGGACATCAGCTGAGTCTGGGCAGGGGATAGGGATGTCACTTGCAGAGGGCTGGCCCCATAAACTCTTTCCTGACCAAACTCCTTCTGTCCCTGGCAGAGGAAATTGCTGATCTGACTGACCAGATCAGTCTGGGTGGCAAAACCATCCATGAGCTGGAGAAGGTGAAGAAAATGCTGGAGAGTGAGAAGAGTGACATCCAGGCAGCTCTGGAGGAGGCTGAGGTGAGTCCTTCTTTCCCACGTGTTCCTGCTGCCCCCAGGAACCACTGGCCCAATCTGCAGCTCTGGTGGGATGCTGCTGGGGGTGACAGTCCTGAGCCAGGCTGTGACCCCTGGGAATCCCATTAATGGGTGTTATAAACAACTCAAAACCTAAGTGGGAATGAGTAAATAAAATTTGATTTGAACCCATTTAAAATTACAAAGCAAAGGGGGAACAGCACTGACACCTTGATTGGACCCCTCCTGCCCACCAGAGGCTCAGCTCACAAAATGGCGCCTCCACCTTTTATACCCCGAGAGTGCATGGCTCATTAATATTCATGAGCAGTCGTTATATATCCTTCTGGCCCCGCCCACAGGACATAGCCTAGCCCATATATGGATACTTGGCTCCTCCCAAGGCCTGTCAATCAGTCCCTCTGTGCCTTTTGATTGGTGGAGCCCCGTGTTCCCCTGCCGGCCTCCTAGCAACAAGTGTCCCCAGTCCGTGCTGCTTCTTACAGGGGACAGAAAGTACACCTTCCCCTCCCAGGTTTTTACAGCTGAGTAAGTCAGAGCTGTCAGGCAGGAGCCACAGAAGGGGAGGGGAGGATTGGAGGGAGAACAGAAAAGGGTTCAAAACTATACTGGAACAACAACAACAAAAAAATCAAAATAACTGTAAACCCCAACAGACCTGCCCACCATACTCAACAACCCTTTCTCATTTACATGAGCCAGTCACCACCCCTTATTCATAACATGGGGTCCTGCAAGCACTGCAGGCACTGGGGTGGCTCCACCTGCCCTGTCCCCCATAGCAATAGGCTGGGGGACAAGGCCAGGGCAGGGTGGGTGGCCGGGGAGAGCCCCTTTCCCAGGAACCACCTTCTCATGGCTGACCTGTCTCTAGGGAGCCTTGGAACACGAGGAGAGCAAGACCCTGCGCATCCAGCTGGAGCTGAACCAGATCAAGGCTGAGATGGACAGGAAGCTGGCGGAGAAGGATGAGGAGTTTGAGAACCTGAGGTGTGTGGGCTGAGGGGACAGGCTGGGACGTGGTCTTGGCAGGGCTGCCCCAGGCTAATGTCCCCGGGGGCCGGGGCTGACGCGTGGCCTCTCCTGCAGGCGCAACCACCAGCGCGCCATGGACTCCATGCAGGCCTCGATCGACGCAGAGGCCCGGGCCAAGAACGAGGCCATGCGGCTGAGGAAGAAGATGGAGGGGGACCTGAACGAGATGGAGCTCCAGCTGAACCATGCCAACCGCCAGGCCGCCGAGTTCCAGAAGCTCAGCCGCCAGCTCCAGGCCCAGATCAAGGTTGGGACAGACACGGTGCTGTCCCTGCTGCCAGCCTGGCTCCTGGCTGACCCCACTGACCCCATGCTGCCCCACAGGACCTGCAGATCGAGCTGGATGACACCCAGCGCCACAACGACGATCTGAAGGAGCAGGTGGGTGCCCTGGAGCGCCACAACAACCTGCTGGTGGCCGAGGTGGAGGAGCTGCGGGCAGCGCTGGAGCAGGCGGAGAGGAGCAGGAAGCTGGCAGAGCAGGAGCTGCTGGAGACCACCGAGAGGGCCACCCTGCTCCAGTCCCAGGTGAGGCACTGCCAAGGCTCGTGTCTGCACTGGTGGGAGGGCCAGGAGCTTGTCCAGCAGCGGTGAATGACCAGCCCCAGTCACACTGACCCTGCTCTGTGTGCAGAACTCGGGTCTGATCAACCAAAAGAAGAAGCTGGAGGCAGACGTCTCCCAGATGAGCAGCGAGGTGGAGGATGCAGTGCAGGAGTGTCGCAATGCCGAGGAGAAGGCAAAGAAGGCCATCACAGATGTAAGAGAGTGGTGGGGACTGTGCTGTGGGGTTGGGGAGGGTCTCACAACATCTCCACTGAGGCCCTGGTCTGATGTCCCTGTGCTCTTGGCCTCGCAGGCTGCCGTGATGGCGGAGGAGCTGAAGAAGGAGCAGGACACGTGTGCACACCTGGAGCGCATGAAGAAGAACATGGAGCAGACCATCAAGGACCTGCAGACACGTCTGGACGAGGCAGAGCAGATTGCTCTCAAGGGGGGCAAGAAGCAGATCCAGAAGCTGGAGGCCAGGGTGAGAAAGTAGGGGAAGATCCCTGGCTGTGTTCTTCAGGAACCAACTCTGGGATCTGCCCCAGTCCCTGTGGCACCAGACCCTGCCCCATCCCTCTGAGGACAGATGGTGCCTCTGGGGGACCAGGGGACAGTCCCCAAGACCATGCCAGGCTGGGCCCAGCTCAGGATGGTTTTAGCCTCTGCTGTGGCTTCTCTGAGCTGGGAAAGTGTCTTGGCTTTAGCTAGGCTGGCACTGGTGCTTGGGAGCCAAGTGCCGAGCCAGTGTGTGGCCCCTGCAGGTGCGGGAGCTGGAGGGAGAGCTGGATGTGGAGCAGAAGAAGATGGCAGAGGCCCAGAAGGGCATTCGCAAGTACGAGCGCAGGATCAAGGAGCTGAGCTACCAGGTACAGCAGCTCTGGACACAGGTCCAGCCCCAATCCAGCAGCCCCTGGCACAATTCTCTTTGCTTGGCCTCCTGTTACCCAAGAATCCATCCACCCAGTCCAGCCCAGTCTGGGCTTCTTCTGGGCTCTGTGAGGGGAATGACAACGACTGCACAAGTTTCTCCCTGTTACAACATCCTCTCCCTGTCCTGGTCCTTCTGCCCATTTCCCAGCACCTCCTGAGCTGGGTGATGGGACACAAGGGGGGACCAGGGGACAGGTGCTGTGACACAGGGCCAGGTTGGTGGGGCAGGTTGGTGCTGTATTTGTGAGCTGGCACCACTGGGACTCTGATAAAGGTGGAGGTGAGGGGCTGCTGGGTCTGGCTGAGAGAGCTGGGACATTTGCAGGCTGAGGAAGACCGGAAGAACCTGGCTCGGATGCAGGACCTGATTGACAAGCTGCAGAGCAAGGTCAAGAGCTACAAGCGCCAGTTTGAGGAGGCAGTAAGTGCCCATCACTGCTCTGGGACAGGGGACAGGGCTGTCCCTCCCTGGGACTGCCTGCCATGGCTGCCAGGGGCCACGAGAGCACTGTGGGGAGCTCGGAGCCTGCTGTCCCCCATGCCCCGTGCACCCAGCCCTCCCCTCTCCCTGCCCAGGAGCAGCAGGCCAACTCCAACCTGGTGAAGTTCCGCAAGGTGCGGCACGAGCTGGACGACGCTGAGGAGCGCGCCGACATCGCTGAGACCCAGGTCAACAAACTGCGCGCCCGCACCAGGGACATCATCTCCAAGGTGGGCACCCCTGGGTGGGAGCACGGGGAGGTGGGCAGGGGCTCCTGCCAGCCCTGGAGCCAGGGGAGTGACCACAGTCCCATCCTGCTGTGGCACTGCTGCCTCACCTCCCCCGATGATGCTGGAGCTGAAGGGTGGCACAGTGCTTCCTGCCTCTGAATCCCACCTCTCACCAAAGCCCTTTGGGGTTTTTTTCCAGCATTAGGAGCCTGGCTGCCCTGCCCTGCCCTGTCCCAGCTGCTGGGATCCCTATAGCTGCTGCTGCTGCTATCCCTACAGCTGCTGCTGTAGGTTGGAAGAAAGTGGCTGCAACAGTCACTGTCAGCTTTGCACTGCATGAATAAATGTACATCTGCCAGGACTGGCTCTGTTGTGTGTCACAGGGTAACCAAGGCTTTGGCCTCTTCCCCTGGGTACTGGGGAGAATTTTTCACAGGGAGAGAAGCCCAGTCCTCCCTCTCCCAGCTCTATGGCCCTGGCTTGGGGCAGGTTTTGGGAAAAGAGCCCTTTCCTCTTATCTCCCCACCCAAACACATCTCTAACTGCAGGGGCCAGAGCTGAGCCATGAGGCATGACAGACCCCAGCCACTACTCCTGAGAACATAAAGCCCCCTAATACAGCCCTGGAGGGGATTATGGCTCTGGCAAAGGCACTGGAAAGAAAGACATCTCCACTCATTTCTTTAAAATAGATTTCTTTAATAGTTTCCATTTAATATGTTTATTTGCAGTTAGCAAATCGGCATTAATCAGGGCAGCACGAACCTCAATAATCCACGGGGACAGTGCAGACTTCCAGAGGTATTTGTTAGGGCCAGGGGTCCCAGCTCCCTCCATCCCAGCCCAGAGCCTGCTGCCACCTCCATGGGTCTGGTCCCTTTCACCATGAGATTCTTGAAGCATCTGGCATGGACAGACATCCCAAAGGAGTGTGGCCTCAGCTGGGATTTGCCTGTGATCCTCTGTGCACTGGGGAAGAACCTGTTCCCTGGAGCCCAGCACGTTCCACCCCTGGAGGAGCTGCCAGGGGTTTCTTCCCTGTGCCCTTCGCTGCTCAATCAGCCCAAAAGCAAAACCCAGCCTGTGCTCCCAGACCTGGGAGGACCCCCACAGATGGTGTGGGCCCAGCTCCGTTTCCCCCAGGCCCACGGGCCCTGAGGCAGCTGGGCCCAAACTGTCTTTAAAACACAGAGAGGGGAGTAAACTGCAGGGTTACAGCAGCCATCAGTGGCTGCACCAATTAACTACACTGTGGAAAAGGCATCCCTTAACTTAAAAGCCTTTTAATTTGAAGCGTTTATTTTAAGTGTACATCTATTACAGTTAAGAAGAAGCAAAGATACACCAAAACCACAAATACCCAAGAACAAAAAAAGTACAGATGAGAAAGAAAGGAGCTGAGGGGATGGGGCGGGTGGAGGGTGACCTGGTGAGGGTCAGAGGTGAAGCTGCCATGGCAAGAAGCTCCCCAGGGTACCCTCACCAGAGCAGGAGGCAGCTCCCAGGGAGGGACACCAGGATCCCCAGGAGCTCCTGCAAGGCTCCAGCTTTATGCATAAGCTCAGCTCTGACCACCCTGCCAGAGCCCACAGCGGGACACTGAGGTGTAGGAGAAGAGAAAGGAAGGAGAAGGGAGATGTTCAGAGGCAAGTCCTGCCCCTGGGGCTGGAACCTCCTTCACCCCTCCAGCCCCAGCACAGGGAGCTTCAGGGTGGGTTTCATGCTGCTGGCAACGAGACAAAAGGGTGCAGCTCTAGGACATCCTCACCCCTTTGGAGCCTGGACAGAGCTGGTCATCTCATCAAATAAATTAGAAACTGTTAAAAAAATTCAGATGTGTGTTTCAAAACTGGTTTCTTTTAGCTGTAGCTGCAAGACATGTTTCTGACTTAAATGTAGTGGCTTAAGAGTAGTGTATCTCATTCCTGGGTATCTGAATGTGTTGGAGCCACACAGTGTTGCTGAGCAGGCAGGGCATGTGCAGGCTTGGCAGTGAAGACTGCCAACACCCCATTCCCCCTTTCCCAACATACCCTACAAAGTTACTTTCAACCAGGAGTGTTTATTCCCAGCATTTAACACATTCTGATTAAAACAGATCCAGGAAAAAAACGGACATCTCCAGTAAATATTGCACTTTCAAGATTAATGTGTGTGCTGATATTAAGGACTGAAAGCAGAGACTGACATAAGACTTCCAGGCATAGCAGGTTAACATCAAGAGCAATGGTCCTGAAAAGGATTTTAAAACCAGATTAGTTACCCAAGAAGGGACAAGCCGCAAGTTTAAAAAATTAGTACATTTTAATGCTAGTGCTCCGTGAAAAAGCCAACCCCTGTTGCAATTCCACCACTGCTGAAATGTCTCTGTTCTCCAGCGCTGCCAAACGCCTCCGGACGGGAAGGAGCTGCAGGAAGGACAGCAGGAGCAGAGGTTCTCTCCTAATGCACAGATAGATTTAGTACCAAATGATCCAAAAGGCGATGGTAAAGAGGGGACTGGAGCTGGGGCTCTCAGGAATGAAAAGCACACACACACACGCACACACACTCATGCTCTAACCAACCCCAAAGCCCTGATTCCAAAGCCCAGCAGAAGAGTTACACCTGCAGGGAGTCCTCGTGGTGGCTCTGCACGTGGCTGCTGGTGGGGTCCTGCTCAGATGGGCTCCTTGGGCCTCACACTTGGAGGGCAATTGCTGTGCTTTTCGACTTGCTCATCCGGGCAGGCCTGAGAGAGCCACACCTCAACTGGCACATGCAGAGAACCCTCATGTCAGCAAAACCCCTTCTGCCAGCCCCGCCAGACTGGGAGAGAGGAAAAAAATAATACAGGCTGGTTTGTGCAGGTGATTATTTTTATCCCAGAACAACTGGAAGATACATCCCTGAATGTGTTGCCCAGAGAGCCGTCCGAGTGTCAGAGGTCAGAGCTGGGGGCCGGCAGGGGCGGGGGTGGGACGACGCTCCGCAGCTCCGAGCTGCACACACACACTACACGGCGTATCCCTGAAAATCCCCGGGCTGCGAGGGACCCTCCCAGCTGTCCGTCACAGGCTGGAGGCGGGAATTACTCCTCGGAGAAGTCTCTGTCAATGTCCATGTACGCCTCGTCGATGTAGCTGACTATGGCACAGGGGGACGTCCGGTCGGGACTGAGCAGTATCGAAACAGTCTCTTTCCAGTAGGTAAAACTAATACAGGAGCTCTGTGGGCACAGACAACACGGGGGTCAGTGCAGGCCACAGCAGGAAACACCTCCCAAAGCTGGAAATCCATGCCTGTTCAGCCTGAGCTGCCCAGCCCCACAGTGTGACCAACACTCTGGATTCCCCATTGTGCCCTCCCTCCCTGGGGCCCAGCAGCAGGGCTGGGTGTTAACAGCTACAACCAGCTGCCCACGCTCCAGATGCACACAAGGACTCCCAGTGCCTCTGGCAGCTGCTGAGAGCAGCACAGGGTGACCCAGCACACCTGGCCAGTACCCCCATAATCCCAAACTTCTCCTTTGCTGTCCAGTCCAAACCCAAACTGGGACCCTGTGGTGGCACTGCTAAGCCAGTGCTGGAAGTAGCTCCCACTCCCAAGATGACATAAAAACCAACACAACCCCTGCTCACATCCCTCCTGCATTATTCCCCCAAAGCCAAAGGCCACCCCAGCAGCCCAACGCCAGACCATGTGTCACCCACATAACTGGGTAATTGGTTCTTTCTACCCACAAGTGACCCAGGACAAACCAGCTCTGGCACAGAAACCTGCTGGCTGCTCCCTTGGCTTCCAGCAGCTACATCAGATATTTTTCCTGCACTGCTTGCCACACCAGGAAGTGGGAACAGTCTGGCTAAGGTGCTAACTAGTCTGGAACTGGATTCGGTCCTGCCTTCTCCTCCCTAGCCATCCTGCCAGCCCTGCCTCTCCACCCCACTCAGCACAGCCAAGTCTCACTTCTGTGAGCCAGAGCCAAGACCCCAGGCTGTGTTTACAGGGAAGCCCAGCACCTGCCTTGTGGCAGCCTGACTCTGAGCTGTGAAAAGCACCACAGGAGTTACACTGGGGGCAGAACTTCCTCCCTTCTTTCCCTTCCCAACCTCCCATTTTCACCAGGGGACTGGCAGACAGGTGATTGCCTCCTGCCATGCTAAGAGGGGTCACGTACATTTTCTAAGCAGGTGCTGTCTTTATCCTTGTTGAGGTAATGCTGCTGCCAGAATCGCAGGAGACTGTGGAAGTTGTTCAGGATGAAGCCAGGGTATTTTTCCGTGTATTCCATCTGTTGCAAGGTGCGCAGATAAAAAGGGAGCTTTTCTTTCCTTCGGGCCAGCATTAGGATAACTAAACTTGTGTTCAAACAACTGACATTTTCCTGCAAGTAAAAATGACACAGCAAAAAAATCTCAATACCAAGATACCTGTTGTATACATATCCCTCTAAAACAAGCCTGTGGAAAGCACACAGTGGAAGTGTTCCTGCACACAGCAAGGAAAAAGGGACATGGGTGTCCTCCAGGGAAACCAGGCTCCTCCCTGCTCACCACTGCAGTCCCAGTAAGGCATCTGCAAGGTCCCTGCCAGCTCTTTACCTGTGTCAGTGTCTGTACATGGATAATATTAATGAGACGGAAGAGGAAGGACATTCTCATGGACATCTGGGACATGTAGGACAACAGGCGGCACTCGGACAGGACTTCTGCAACTGCAGCAAGAGGAGAAACAAAATCACCAGCTGCTGGAGGCTCACACGTGCTGATCCGAGCACTGGGGCAGGAAGAACTGATCCCCAAACTTTCAGGGTGGCATTTCCCTTGTCTAAACCCCAACTGTCAAAGCCCAGGTTTCAATTAACCATTCTCCCCACTGAACACCCCCCAGTCCCACTCCATTGCTTGCTGTTCACCTTTAGCATCAGACTGATTCTCAAACCGGTCCAGGGACAGCGTGATGCAGCGAACGAGCATGTTTGAGTCCACCAGAGAGCTGTTGATCTGATTTAAAAATATCTGGAACTGGACAGAAACACGTTTTAGTGTTGAGTTTAAAAAATTTAAATATATTAATACTCAGGGGCGTTACCTTTTTGTTATCTCTAACAAGGTAAGAGGAGACAAGACTCCCAGCCCTGCCTCACCCAGCCCAAGCCAACACTGGCACTGAGGGCTGACCAAATGATCCCTTAAAAACACTATGGAATGGAAAAATGCCATCCTGGCATCCCTAAAATCTCTTTTGAAGCTATGTCACTCCAAAGAAAGTGAGATTTCATACACTATTTGTTTGGAAAGAGAATTCCTGCAGCTCCATGTTTTCCTACACTGATTTTGTACAAGCAGACAGTGCTAGGGAGGAATACAGTGAGGGAGTCACACAGAATGAGAACTGAACCTAGTCAGAGATCAATAAACAGGAAGCACATAGGAAATATAAAGACATTCTCTAGAAAGTTTGAGTTAATTTACTAGAGAAAAAAAACCCAAATAAACATAGTTTTCTTTTAAATACATTTACACATCCCTTCTCCAACGTCTACCTGACCTACCAGCAATGAGAGAAAAATTACAGTAACAAAAGCAAGAGTGTAAGGCCATTCAGAACCTACCCACCAGCTAATGTGGTATGTCCAAAGTGCACAGGAGCATGCAACCACTTTGCATAGAGCTGTCCATTGATATGCAGCTCAATTTTATAGTTAATTACATAAAGCCATGGCTTCTTAAAACGTCTCTAAGTTCAAATAACATCAAATATCTATGTATGTTTCCAGTATCAAGTATTTTAAGCCTTATTCATGAAGGAATTCCCAGTGCAAGCTCCACTAAAAGATTTTTTGGAGCTGTTTCAATGTCCACAACTATCACTTAACTGCGAATCCAGCAACTTCACAGGCCACGTTCTGCTACCCTTGAGCCCGACCATGGAACAGGGCAATGTTTGCTGACCAGCTCAGCCCTCACTGACTCAGGACAGCTGGAGCACTGCTGAAAACACTGAGGGACTTGGGCAGTTCACCCCTTAATGTTTACTGTGCCCCAAGCTCTAAAACCACACCAAAACGAAATGAATCGCAGTTTTAGTGCTATGGTGTAATTTGGGCCACAGGGGGCAGCTTTTACAAATATTTACCTTCTCATCTGTGTTGATGTACTTGTTGAACCTCTTGAATGCATCAATATTGAATTTCATCAGCTCTCCCAGAAGGTCAAAGTAACTCTGAAGCACATCCCGTGACTTGCACTCACTATCAACAATGCAGTAGAGAATATGCTGGCAGAGGAGGAAAACATGTTATTGCCACAGCTTGGTCCGAGCCAGCAGCACAACAGACTCTGATTTAATCAGTATTATCTGCAATTTCTTGGGTGACTGAATGTCACAACACCAAAATGAAAACAACAATGCAGATGAGTTTCCTGTTAAAATAACTTCCCAGTGATGCAGCTTATACGAATGGCCACATCTGCCTGCCACAAGCACAATTCACAGGTGTTTTTTTTCAAGTGTTCCCAGTATTTGTCACAGTTACACAGGAATAAGGGGCAGTTTTTCATTTATTATTGTTGTTGCATCTATTGTGAGTTCTCCAGTAAATTGTGATGCTGACTTACCTCCCTGAGTGTTTAATTTCCCCATTACTGCAAGGGGGCAGCTTGAGTTGCCTTCATTTCCCTGCTGAGTTTTAAACCCAGCATAATATTTAACACAACGTTTTTATCCACTTTTGGTTCCCTGCAGATAAACCCTTATTGATGGCTATGGAGGATACCTGACATAAACTTATTTACCTCCAGGAGTCCTCTCTTGAGGAGGAACATCTGGTCTGCATAGGAGGTGGTGCCTCGCAGAAAACTTTCAACCGCCCTTGCTTGCCAAAACCTGAGAAAGGGAAAAAAGGAGGTGTTAGTTTTGGGGCAAGGGAAGTATTGATCATAACTGTAATTTAAATCCAGTTTCCTGATCTGTTTCATTCCACTCTGAAGCTGGAGTCAGACCTGTTGATCCTGCACAAAATCACTGGCTGTGATTTCTTCACACCTGCACTGCCACCACAGCACAACAAAGCCAGACCTTCACACAGTTTATTCTCCAACATTCTCATCTGCTCTAAGCTGGATGAAACCAAAGCTACAGCCCAGGAGTCTCAAACAGCTCAGCAGAGGCAAAGTGAACCCACCTGAAGGAGGATTCTGCTGGTTCCTTCTTCATGACCTGAAGCAGTCTGGTCAACAATCCTCTCTTCCCATCACAGACAAGGCTCCTGCAGCAGGTGGAGAAATGACAGCTGAGTGGAAGGGCTGAGCACGCACTGAGCACTGAATCCAGTCACTGATCCAGAGCTTTTGATGATCAGAATGTCAGTATTGAAGTACACAGTACAAATATTGTGCTAGTTTTACCAGTAGAAGAGTTCTCCTCACTGCCCTTGGTAAATATCTGCAATACCTGCAACACGACTTCCAAGTAAATCCAAAAGAAAAACTTTCTCTCAGAATTTTAATGATTTCAGAAATACCAATTCACACCTTGTATGAATCAAGAGATAAGAGAAAAAAAATACTACATTTGAGCTTAGGAATTAAATAAATCCCTTTTTCCCCCCTCAAAAAATGTAAAGGAAAGTCTAAATTCCATTTAGGAGGCAGAGCAGAGTATGGAAAGCTGGATGCTACATGAGGTTGTAGTAAAAGCATAGAGACTGTACAACTGCAATCCTACTTGTATTAAACAGCACCTTCAGTGCAGTATCCACCTGCATTAAATTCATACAGAAGTAATGCCTTAATCTTGTATCAAGAAAAGCAACATGAAAACTAAATGCTAAGGGTGAAAAAAACCCCCAAGTTCTTCCTTATTAGACACAGTATTATGATAATAACTGTAATCTAGAAATCCTCTTAGAGATTCCCTTTTGGAGTGAAGTAAATCTGCTCTGTGCAGACCAAGTCCCTGCTGATAGTCTGCGAGTATTCTGACAAACTAAATTCTGCAAACAACCTTCCATCTGCTGAGGTTTATACACCAGAATCATGCACTGAAGAGATTATTAGATCAAAACAGTCCATCTAACAGATACTCAAATGTAACAAGAGATTCTGGAAGTGGTTTAACATGTTAATCTAATTTAGCTTATTCTGGTTATTAGCTGCCCTTAAAACACTCTGACCAGACACATGGATGTGTTCATGCAGCCTGGAAATGGACATTCATGTGTGCACACACTGCTGCTGAATGCCAGAACTAAGATTTACTAGCAGGAGCAATTAATGATTTGAGGGATCACAGTTTACTGTCCAGGTCTGTCTGCAATGCCTGACCCGAGGAAGGCCAGACAGGCAGACCCAGCACATCACAGTGAAGTCTGAGCCATGAACTCAAACCCCTCTTTTTAAGGTGCTTTAAAAACAAAAGCAACTTTAAAACCCCTATTCTGAGCACGAGCACATCTGAGATTTACTAATGACCATCAGCATCCCACAAACCTGGACATCTCCCACTGAAAGGAGTCACTGAAATCAAAGTGTGGCGGACAAACAGAGGTCAAACAAAACAGCTGATGCCAACCTTCCAGTCTAAGGGCTTCCCAAACTGTTAAACTGCTGACCTACACCCTCAGTCCCCTCTCACCTGTCAGTGTTGACAACTGCATCCACCTCAGGGATGTTGGCTTTATGGGAGATTGCACTCAGCTCATTCAGTTCCTGGCTGTTCAAAAGGAGATATTTGTTCCTAGAGCAAGACAGGGGGGGAGGAGGGGAGAAATGCAGGATGAATCCAAGAGGCAAAAATGCAATTCCATGAAAAGCTGCAGGACTGAGCAAGCTGCTTTCTCCTGCCTGCTCTTCACAGCATTCCCACTCTGTCCCCTATACCAGGCCAGCCAGCTGCAGCTTGGGAAAGCCTCCTCCAAAATTTACCAAATGCCACTTCCAACACTGACCAACTTTGAGATGATGGTTCTTTACTGACTTGTTTGGGATCTTATGGTTTGTAAACACATTCCTCTGGATAATGCTCATTAAAAAAAAAATCTCAGCAATATTTTGCTCAGTTTCAGATGAAAATAAACATTAAGTAGCAAACTTTTTCACATCTCCCTGAAGTTTTTCTCCACCCTATAGTCATTGCTCTTTTTAAGTAATAAATCTCTTTCTAAATGAGAAAGCAGAAGCTTCAAAAAAGGACTCAGTCATCCCGGCATTTTATTATCTGAACAAACTTTACCCTGGAAATATTTTAAAACATCATGAAATGTAAAGATCCAAATAAAAATAGATATAAACTCCAGGAATGTATGTGAATTTTTTATCAAATACTGAACTTTTCATCATGAAAATAAATTATTTTGTCTACAAAGTGAACTAAATGAAGAATAAATTTAGCAGAGTAGAAATATAATCCAGGGGCTCCCTGTGCCCAATGGCAGTGTGCTCCCTGAGAGTCTTTCTGCTTCCAAGTGTTCAAAATCAGACAGCAAAGATTCCTTTTCAGGAAAGCTCAGGGAGCAGAGGATGCAGTGATGAGTGTGAGGTTCCTTCTTGCTTCCAACACTGTTATCAGGTTAGTGCTCACTGAGGCTCTTGTGTAAAGCTTCCTTTGATGTGGAGTGAACAGCTTTCTGCAATGAGAATAGAGCCCTTGTCTCCCTGCAATGAACAGTTCTGCAAGTCTGGTTTGGACACAATTTCACTGAATTAATATCAGCACACAAGTTCTTTGCTCTCATCTTGTCCTCAGTTAACTCAGCTTATCTGTGATTTCATAGAAACTTCATGTAATTATTTTAAACCCCAAAGAGATTCCACACATTCCACTTGCTCAAATGTTACAGCTGGCAGCTTTCTGCTCTAACAAGCCTGACATCTTTGTAGCAGCCACTGAAGTAGTAACCTCACCTGTAGAGATGTTACTGGAAAACCTGGAGCGATTCCCAGGCAAACAATGTCTTGCATGAAGGATTTACAATAGGTCAGCATTCCCCCTGCATGTCCAGCAGCTCCCCGTTCTCAAAGCCAATATTCCACAATCAAAAAGGCTGATACTTGAAATCTATCCAACAGGGCTAAAATCCTGCACAAACACACCAGCTTGGCTCTAGGAGGGAGCAGCACCTGAAGTGCAACGTGCCTCTAACACAGGGGTTTGTAAGGAAGTGGACACCACCTCCCAGGACTGAGAGCAACAGGACACTGATGGAATGCAGGACACAATTCCACAAGTCACAAACACCTCTGTACAAGCAGCACAGCGTTAAACAACCCCAAACTAACTGCACCACCCCTCCAACTATTCCAGCAGACCCAAGTTTTCCTAAGGGTGCCTTTTGAAGGCAGACAGAAGATTTCTTCTTATTTCCCTGGCTCACTGTCAGCTCTCAGTAGAAGACAGAAAAGAGGAAAGCTGTCCTCCTCTTACTCCTTCAGCCAGAAAGTGTTAACTCATCCTGTACATGTTTCAGCTCATCTCAACATGAGACAGAATGGGCTGGGTTTAACCACACCAGACATATTCAGACATGCCCACCACAGAGCAAATTCTTAGGCTGTTTCAGCAAGAGCTGAAAGGAACATCAAGTTTAGGGACAGAACAACATGCCCTTCACGTGGAGCCTGCCCCGTGCCCAGGACACCTGGAACCACAAGCAGGCAAACAGCACCAAGCCACAATCCCATCACAGCTTCTCATACTCACTCATGGTGGTCACTGAAGCTCTGAAGAAGCCTCAAGAATTGTATCTTTAAAGTAATGTCCTAAAAGGAGACAAGAAATGTAAAATACCCAATATCGCTTTAGTATTTTTGGCTATCATTAGTTACCAAGCTGCATGAAACAGCTGAATGGAAAACCTTTCCAAATCAAACCCCCTGGGAGAGCAGAGCAAGTGACTTGAATAAATGGAGAGGTTGCACTACCCAAAACAGAAGTGGAGATTGCCTCCAAGCCTATCCACGTAACAGATAAAATAATTCCATCTCACTGCAAAGGCAAAAAAGCTTAGAACTATACTGATCAATTCAGAATGTCTAGGTTTGGTAAAATAAGAAATATAAGGAGTCCAGCACAAGAACCGAACCCCCCCCTCTAAACCTGACTATGGCACAATTTGTACTCTGTGCCTCTCCTAGCTATTTCTTTGAATTTTGGTTGTCTTCTACCTCTGGCCTCCAGGGTCCAGAAATTTACTCCTTTCTCGGTTCCCAAACTGAACATATTCCTTAAAATCAACACACTAACTAGGAGAGAAGGGAGAGGCTACACTGGCCCTGCTGAATTGCTAGCATGAGCCAAGGATAGACTTCAATGAGATCAATAATGCCCCACAATCTGAATGCTACAACATCTCAAGTCACTGATCAAACAAACACCCAGTTACTCAGCACAGCTCCTCAGAACTGTGTGCCAGGATGAAAATCCCCTCCAGAATCCCCAAAGTTTCTCACCGGGCTGCAGTCACAGTTCTGATTGTGTCCGTGCAGAACCAGGGCTGAGGCTGAGTGCTTCCTCCAGATGAGTTTGTCAAACAGGTTATTGAGGCCAGGAATGAGCCTGAACTCTGCTATCATTTTATGAACCTGGGGAACAAGAGAGGTACAAATATGTCTGCTCCAACCTCAAACACATATTTAATATAGTCTGGAAACAGATGGGCAAAATGATGTCATTCTCTGACAAAAGGATGTGAATTCTTGTCTCAAACAGCAAGTGTTTGTGTTAACCACAGTGCAGCAGCTTCCATTTGGTGGACATGGACAGAAAACAGACATTTTGGGATAAAGCTTCACCAGTGCTTCAATTAATCACAGTGTCTCTGGAAGCAGCTTTGGGCATCAGGACATCACTTTCAGCACAGTGAAAATGCATCTACACCAAAGAGCTGAGCTGGGGATATTCTGCAGCCACTCAACCCCCTGAGTGTCCTTTCCCTCTCCAGACACAGGGCTGCAGCTCAGGCAGGCCTCTGAGGACAACAAACCCCATCAATATTGGTTTTGTTCAGGAGACCTGGGCAGGAGTCCTGAGCAGAGTCCAGCAGTAACACAGCCACACCACACTGCACCTTCAGGTTAAAGAGAAGCTGAATTTAGAGAAATAAAATGCCAAATTGCTCAGGTTCATTTCTCAGTCTGCCTGGTACATCTCTTTTATTCATATAAAAACCCTAATAATTTTGGTGTGAACAGCTGATTAATACCTTCAGCCCAAGCTGGGATAGTTTTGATGCAAGGAATTTAGAAGATGAGGTCCAAAGGAAATAGAAAGTGGGATTCCTGTCAGCTGTGGGCTTAGGACAAGCATTATTCCTTGAGATGTGGTTACAAATGAAACCCACATGACTGGAATGTCCAACACTCTGCAAAAATTAAGTGCCCAAGTAATGGACGTGTTCCTTAAAATCAATCAAACAAAATCACTTAAAAACACCCCAGGTTGTTCCAAGCTCCAGAACTGTAACCAGCAGCATTTCCAGCAGATCAATCTACTTTGTTCTATTAACTCAAATACCTGAATTAATACAAATATCTGAAGCTGATGCTCTTTTACAGGTTTTAGCTTGCAGTAGAGCTGATGGCTTTTTGCAGTTCTCTTGGCTGTAGCCAGCAGCTGTCCCACCTTTATGGAAATCACATTCCTGCTGCTGGACACCTCAAATACACACCTGAGGAACATCCAGCTCCTGAGAGAATTCCTCCCACCCCACCCACACTGCCCTGAGATTGCTGAGCTTGGAGTCCTCTGCTGCTCCATTATTTTGAAACACTCTTGGACACTTTGGTTCAGTCACAAAAGCAGCTCTGAGGAACCTCTCTGAGCAGTGCTCCCTGTAGTGCCCCTGTCCCTCCATGGCACAGGCACAACAGGAGGAAGCCAAGCATGAGCTGCCTGCAAGAGCCTCAACCCTCACTAAAGGAAGAACTCTCCGTACTCAGTTTTAACTCCTGAACCTGCTCCTTTCCAAATGACTCAGATTTCAAATCTGTGCAGTTTAGTTTGCTCAGCTCTGAATTCTTACCTGACTGAGCTCCTCAGTCATGTCAGTGCCTCTGCATCACTCTCTCTCCCAGAGCCCAAACTCATTACAATTACTCTCCCTGAGGATGCCACGACAATCCCTGCTCTATATTCAACGTTCAAGCGACTTTGGCTTTTCCCTGCTGCCATCCAGCTTCACAGGAATTGCTCTGTTCCTTTCTCAACACTAAAACTGTCTCTGGTAAGCTGAGTTTGTGTGTGCAGTATGGCTCCCTACAGCAAGGGCAAGGAAATCAGTTGATGGCTCTTTACCACAACACATACATGCAGGATGGCCTAGAAAATATATAAGGAAAGTAATTTAGGGTGTGACCATAATGAGAAGGCAGCAAAGGCCCAAATCTACAGAGAAACATCACTTATTCCCAAGGGTGAGATCATCCCCAACAGAGCAACAGGAGGAGCCAAGTCACTGCTACCACAGTTATCAATTTATGCAAATCAGCCAGCAATCAAGGTTAAACCAAGGATTCAGAGATTCATTTGGGGACAGGTTGAGTTTGGGAGGCTGCACCTTGCTTCAAGCAAATGCCAGACCATTATGTCAATTATTACAGCAGACTGAAGCAGGTTTGTGATGCCCTTAATAAAATTCTATGCAAAATGAATCCAATCTAAAACCAGCAAGTCCTTTGCCTGCTCAGACTGGTACCACAGATCCTGTGCTTTTATTCCTTCACAGAAAAGAGAGACCAAAAAGCAGCTGAAACGCTTGTCTGAGGGTGCTGTTGCACACTGCTGTGCCTGCATGCCAGAGCTTCCCATGGAGAACAGCTCAGCTCCAGCCCTTCCTCAGCCTGGCTCTCAGCAAGGCCAGGGGATTCACATCTGCCACACAAGTCTTACACAGATTAAGCAATGAAGGATGCAGCATGTGTTTTAAAGGCAGAGGACTTCACAAAACGAAAGGACAAAAAAGCCCAAAGCAACTCCCCCAGAAACAAACAAACAA
>VZDJ01000168.1:195008-235200 GCA_008694505.1 Cyanoderma ruficeps
AATAAACAAACAAACAAATAAATAAACAGGCAGCCTTTAAGAGGAATATAAGTTTTCTAGCAATATTTGTAGTAATAGCTGTAGCATTAATAGGGTAGAGAAAAAAAGACTGCAGTAATATAGATTTCATATGAATGGCTTGTGTTTTAGGAGGAGAATGTACACCTCAAAGTTTGGGGTTTATGGGTTTTTCTTGGTTTTCTGCCTCTCACCAGAGGCAGAAGGAGCATAAAGGGAATTACGAGATCGTGTTTCTTGGGATGGGGTTACAATCAGGTATAAAAGCCATGAGGTTTATGTATTTGCACTGTCAGGTTATTTTACATGGATTCATATAAAGAGAGGAGCCACCAAGCTGGTTTTGTTCTTCCTCCATGTAGAGGCTGTCAGAATGAAAAAACAGTTTAACTGGAAGACATTATAGCCTAGAGAGTACCCTGCAAACTGTGTCCTTCACTGGCTTCCATCACTGCCTTTAATCACATTAAACCCACCTCTACGGGCCAAACCTCTGACCATAGCACCAGAGGATCTCATATTCACCATCTCCAGCCCAAGGAGAAAAAAACAACCCAGCCTCAACCAACCAAACCAAACAAAAACTCGTCCCCAACACACACAGATTCTGTGCACTACGTTAAAATAATTTCTACACAAGTCCCACTATTTCCCTTTAAAAACAAGGGAAATTCAAAACATTTTCATAGTGTTGTCATTTGCTTGGGTAGCTGAAGGCTTTTGCCCTCAACTGACAGCAGCAACTAAACCAGTGCTCATTTCAAAACAACATAAACAGCAGCTTTAAGTAAAAGCAAGCTAAGTGTGACAAGAAATTAATAGCAAAATCTGCTTAGTTAAACTAAATGAAAAGGAGTGTCAATTAGTTCAGTGGAAAATAGAAATCATACATTTCTAATGAAAACCAAGCCAGAGTCCAGCACCATGAAACTGAGCAAATGGCTATTTGTGCAATGTAGAATTAAAGCAAATAAACAGAAACCTTCCAGTTCTGCTTAAAAACTTTGCCACAGATGAAGCAATAACCACAGACAACTTGGTTAACACAGAGCCCTGGTGTGCTTAAACTGCCACAGATCCCCAGTGTTAAGTGAAATTCTCACTGCCCCAATTCCAATCGTGTTTTATCTCACAACCAGGAATCATTTGAAACTGTCTTCATTCAGAACTAAAGCTCTCATTTTTTTTAAGGTAAAAACAGACTGACTAAAGAAATAGCCAAGTATTCTATATCATATTAGAACAAAACACCTCACTTTGGATGTAATACCTTGAGAAACACACCCTTTTCCTATTTTGATTAACAGAAAGTGGCACAATTCTAATGCTTAACACCAAATTGATATAGTCATTCTGTAGTTTGCATTTAGAAGCTTCAAAGACCTCACTGAAGAGATTTTTCAATGGGATGGTTATCATGCAGATCCTTTGATACTGAAAACACACTTACATCGACTCCTCCGAACAAGTCGAAGGTGTATGTGTTTGGAAAACTGGACTCTTGAGCAGCTTTTCTGTCTTCTGTGACATAAACCATGGCTTCCATCGAAAGGAGCGGAGAAATTTCCTGCATGTAGGGAAAAAATAAAGAGATGGCTCAAAAAAACCCTGTTCATCAGTATAAACACAATTATCTTCTGCTATCTGTGGACTAATCACTACTTGCATCCCCAGCTCTTACTTAGCAGCCAGTTTTGGACAGATACCATCATGCAGACAGCTTAAGAAATTAACAGAGTATGATCACAGTAGACTTTAAAGAAAACCACAACAAAATGATCTCCAGCTTTAGGAAGAAGGGTGCAGGCAGTACCTTTAGGATGCTTTGGCACTGGGAGAAGTCGCTGTTTGGGTGGCTGTGCTCATACAGCTTCTGCAACAGCAAGGGGATCCCATTCCATTTTGCTTGTTTATCTCTTTCCTTCAACAAGGCCTCTGTGATCTGTAACAAAGACAGAATGTGATTCCCATGTGTCCAGTGCTTCATAACCAAGAAAATAACCTTATCACCTTCCTGGAAGAAGACCTTACAAAATCCAGTACCTTTTTCCATGCAGAAATTTATCCAGGACAGGTACCTGCACAATTTTACAGATGTAAAGTATCTTAAGCAGCACAGGGCTTAAAGCAGATGTCATTTAGAGTCCATAATCTCATGCTGTACTTTTATATTGATTGTGTATTTTTAAATGGGAACACATTAGCCTCTAAACAATTCCATTAGCAGGACTTCAATTGACAGGTCAGTGAAGGAGGAAATGGGTGCCCTGACACCATCTCAAATTACACTGGTCTAAGATGTAGAATGCTGAGGATGGAAAGGCTTCATTACTTGATGCATTCAGCCAGAAAGGAGTATTTCCTCAGCCAAGTCCCTGGAGTTATTACTGGGCACAGCAATGACCCAAACCATGAAGATTTACAAGCAGGAACATGTCAAAGATAGAGAATTCCCTCTGTAGTCTTGGGCTGGTTGTAAATGGAGATCACCAACTAAATCAGCAGAACAACAAGGCTGGCATTATCCCGAGAAACAAGCTGCAACCACAAAAAAGAACACGTGCCATTTGCTACAATAGCTGCCCAAACTTTCTTCAATGTTCCTCCCTTTTCCCTAAAGTAAAAAAACCCTTAATCACTGTGTTTAACACCTAAAAAAAAAATGTAGTAGCACAAGACTAAAATATTCTGCTTAAAATCCATGTAAGATATTTTGAAGCCTTCCAGGTTAATGCCAGGGGATTTGTCAAGGAGGAGCTTAGGACATTCAATTAAAATCCACCATCCAGTCACTGCTGACCAAACTTTAACTCCTCTATTCTCTGATACTTCAGAGGTACCTACACCAACCCCAACACAGGGACTTACCCTTGTGCACAGGAGAAGGTAAAGCAGACAACAATTCCAGCAGGATTTTTGGCTGGGTTTATAAATGTTTTATGTGCCTTCCAAATAAAGAAAACAAAATAAGAAAACCCCAACCCTCTGGTCAGCAACTCAAGGCAAACCTTAGAAAACAGAATGCCCTGAGCTGGGAGGGACCCACAGGATCACCCAGCCCAGCCCCTGGCCCTGCACAGACACCCCAACAATCCCACCCTGGGCATCCCTGGCAGAGCTGTCCAAAGGCTCCTGGAGCTCTGGCAGCCTCGGGGCCGTGCCCATTCCCTGGGGAGCCTGGGCAGTGCCAGCACCCTCTGGGGGAGGACCTTTCCCTGATCTCCAGCCTGACCCTGCCCCGACACATTTGTGTTTGCTCTTACTCCCAGGCCTAAACCCCTATGTTGTTCTCATTCTGCACCTTTCTGTGGTTAAGTGACATTTCCCTCTCACCTGCTTAAATCTCACTTCTTATTCTTTCAGCCAAGACATCATTCTCAGATTCATCTCAGTGCACAATTCCAAAGGGCCATTCAATTCCTGATTAGACAATTATATGCAAATATAGTCCAACTTCTGACTGAGAATTTAACCCTTTTCTCTGCTTATTATACAGGAAGACCAGCAAACTGATTCAAGCTGAGAACTCAGCCTGGCAATGTAGCTAATGTGGGTCCTCATCCTCTTGTCAAATTCTCAAGTACTTAGGATTCTTTTCCTGATGAAATACCTAAATTTCTAGGTAAATAAGAACTTCAAGGGTCTTGAAGTACTAGGTTTTCTTGCTACAAGCTGTGATTGAAACAGCATAAGGACACCAGAGACATAAAATTCTCTCCAATTTTTACCTTTTTCCTGCTTTCTGATTTCTGAATCAGAGGAATCAACCAGCACTGCTGGAGAATGAAACAGTTTCCTTCCGAGCAGGTGAAATAGCAGAGGACCAAACCAGAAAGCCAAAATGACTTCTCATCATTTGGGCTCTGGGTCAGCACCCCACAGACTCCATTTCCCCTTGAGATAGCGAGCACAGAGGGAGCCAAAGGAGCTCTACCACTGCCCCATCCCACGTGTGGGAGGAGGACAAACCCACAGGCAGTGGGAGGAACGGGATTAATTGCTGGGCAAAGTGCAAAGAACACAGAGCAAAATGCCAGGGAAAGAGTCCAACTCTCCAGCTCCAGCTGATGTGGGAGATACCACAGGCAGGGATGACGTGCACAGACTGCAATCTCAGGTTCCAGCAGCACAGAGCAGAATTCAGCACTTAAACGCTCTCAGGAAAGTCCCAAAGCCTTTAATTAACATTAAAACCTTGTGTTGGGTTTAACACCACATTGTTAATCACATGTATGCTTCTTGGTTTGGGGCAGGATCCATCTGAGCCATCTCCATTTCTGTGGAGGGCTTCCTCTCCCTGCCCCAGGCTCCAAGAGGCAGCCACAGGAAACTTTCAGAACTGAAATTCTGGAAGAGTGAAGCAAATGTTTCCTTGCTCTCATCATCATTTAAGTGATTAAAAAAAAAAATTAAAAAAGGTTTTCTTTCTCTTGATTTAACACATCTTTGGTTTCACTGCAAGCTCTGGCTTGTGGTCCCTGCTCTGTATTTGAGGCTGCCCTGGATCTGGATATTTCCATTGTGGCCAGGTGGTATCTGCCAATGCAAAGATTCTGGATTCTGGGAAGGGATTAAAATTCAATCAGACTTTGTGGAGCTGTCTTTCTTCACAGCCATTTTGGTTAAAAACTGCATCTCCTGTTTTCCATAACAGCAGCTAGTCAATGCTTTTCATTTATGAGCAAAAATGTTTTTATTTTCGGGGAAATTTTACTGAATAGTCATCAAAATCAGCACTGGTCTTTTGGAGCTCCTTTCCTCTGTGGAATTTTTTGGCCTCATACAAGCACAAAAAGTGCAATCCAACACTGATTTTTTTCATTTACTGAAAAGCTCTGGATAAAATACCTGAAATCTTGCAACAAAACTTGAAAATTTAGGTATAATCTAGCAAGTAGAGGCTGTAGCAGCCCAGCTGGAAGAGGTATCCATTAAAAGCCAGGACCTCCCCAAGTGCTGGCAGTTGGGTTTGGAATTGTCACATCTCACTGTTAGAGTAAGGATCACTTCTGGGGAAAACAAGAGCAGCAGCATAGAAAGCTCTGTAAGAGCCAGGTACAGCAAATCAAACTGGTACAAACACCAGGACTGTGCACAGCCACTTCCCAGATTGCTGCAACACATCCCAATTCTGGCACACACACAGAGAAACCTGAGGACAGCACACTGGGGCTCTCCAGGGCCGTTCTGTTCCAGGCAGATCCCTGAAAACGCAGCGGCACACACCAGCTCATCCAGGGCTCCCAAGCTGTGTCCCAGCCCACAGCTGTCTGTACAACCCTGGTCTTACACCCGTGGCTGCCTGAATGCTGTTCCCCAGCCAGGTGATCACCACCTCGCCAGGACCATCCACACCGCCCTGCCCCAGCCACGGCAGCGCAGATTTGCTGGAAGGGCAATCAGAGACCTTGGAGAGGATTTAAATCCAGAGATAAAAAATGTGTCACCAGCCCAGCCATGACTGCAAGGTAGAACACACTGAGTGGTTTTCTCTTTAAAGACTCCCAAGGAACTGGAGCTCAGGATTGCCCAGGAGATAACTCCAAAGACTGATAACTACCATAGGAACACTTTCCGACAACACAGTTTCAATAACTTTTGTGCATAATTTTCCTTGACAGTATACAAAGGGCTGAAAAAAGACACTGCACACAACTCTTAGGATTTATTTGAAATTTCCTTCTAATCTTGTCTTTTAAATCCTTTCAAAAATGATAGAATGAGAAGCACAGAATGTCCTGACTTGGAAGGGACACACAAGGACTGTCAAGCCCAGCCCCTGTCCCTGCACAGACACCCCAACAACCCCACCCTGGGCATCCCTGGCAGAGCTGTCCAAAGGCTCCTGGAGCTCTGGCAGCCTCGGGGCCGTGCCCATTCCCTGGGGAGCCTGGGCAGTGCCAGCACCCTCTGGGGGAAGAACCTTTCCCTGATATCCAACCTAAACCCTCCCAACAGCATCAATTTGCATGATGACCAATAAATAATTATGAATAATACCTGCATCTTCATCAAGTTATATGCTAATATTTGCCTAAATCCATCCCTTGATCAGTCTAGTGTCCCTTTCACTTGCCCCCCTCCACTTTGTTTATCCTCCTGGCACAGCCACTCCAGCAGCACAGGAGCAGCTCTTCCCCCCTGCTCTGTGTCCATGCCCAGGCTCAGCATTGCCAAAACATTTTCTTATTGCCCTGAGATCTCTTGGAGCTGAAGTTGCTCCCAAATCCCTTCCACTTCCAGAGAGGATTTTCCTCCCCACCTCTGCTGCCGCACTGTGACAATTTTCTTTGCTCTACAAAGCAAACTTCTGATTTTCCTAAGCTTGTCTCCACCCCTGTGCTGAGCTGTGGTCAGTGGCACCTCTTCGTGTCTCCCCAAAACTGCCAACAAACCAAAGGCCCTGCAGTGTTGACAGCAACAGAAATACCAGGAGCTCACCCTCCCTTTGCTCTCCAGGGAAGGGCAAACAGTTTCCTGATAAAATTGTGTGTCTGTTTTACATTTTACCCTTCAAACATTTCACTGTCTTGCTGAGTGCTCACTACAGGAGGGGGTTTGCTGTCATCTTTCAGAAAGCAAAACCAGTGACTCAGGTGTCCAGGCATCCTTCACAGCCCTGAAGGGTTCCTGCTGTGACAGACTTCACAGCTATGACACATCACTGAGAAGGTTTTTTAAATTCAATTTCTCATTGCAACCATATATTAAGACTGGAAGAGCTGTTAAGAAAAGCAGAATTTCCATTCTTGGGATTTTCCATGAGCACTTCTGAAGTATATATTCAAATGTGCTCAAAGTTTAAAAGGAAACAGGCACAAGATTATGGATCTTGACAAAGAAATGCAAGCACACTGTTTCCATGTATTTTTAACAAAATTGAAACCTTTCCACACCCTTTCCTTCGACCCTTTTAAGCTGTACCTTTAAAAAAACTCAGCAAACTAATATTTCTGCAATTAAATGCTTAATTTTCCTCTGACCAGTAATAACTTAGGAAGTCATCTCTGACAGACTGCCAGGAGAATGATTATTCAGGATTTTGGGGAGTGCCCTACCACCCCAGCTCCGTATTGCATTTTCCTTTCCAGTCACTAACAGCCATCCATCAGCCTGGATAAGCTGTGTCCCTCCTCACACAACTTTTCCCACAAAAGCCTGTAACCAAGGCAAACGACCCCGCAAGTGTTGCTCTTAACACAACAGCTTCTGCAGGAACACAGCTGCTGGCCCATGGAGCAATTCTGGAAAGCATTCCAAGGGACAGGCTGAGAACTGCAGCCCTGCAGTAAGTGACACTGTGGTCACTCACCAGCCGAGCTCTGATCAAAAACAGGGCAGAGCCCCACAGACATTAATCCTGCAAAGAAACTCTGCTGGGAGAAATCCCTGTAGGAGCACTTACGTCCAGCCTCTTTCCAGCTCCTTGATTCTTCAAGTGCAGCTCAAGATTTCCTTGGTTAGATTTAGATTCCCTGTTTCTCCATCCTCCGCAGCCCTGCACGGAGCCCTCCCATCCCTTCTCCTGCCAACCCAAAAACCAGGCATGAACCCAGGGACATACTGTCCTAGGATGAAACATGCCATAGCTTCCAGCCAGGCCTAACCATCCCCACAGCTCCCAGACCACAGCTCTGCTCACCAGGACTGGAAGGAGAGCTGGTCTGTCAAGACAAGGAATGAGTCTCCTGAATCTCCAAACCCCCACGGCACTTCCCAGAGCAGGACAATTCCAACACAGACTTTGACACCAGCAAACTCTCCAAACCCACTAGAGGATCTACCACATTGGAACAGAGCTACTAATGTTTGCTTTGCTGACCTTACTCTCAGAGAAAAATAAAAATCAAAAATAAATCAACTAATATGTATAATTATATTGAAATCATATTAACTTCTCAGTTACTACTTTTCCTTGGAACTTCCTAAGTTTCTTCTTTAATTCATTTTGAAAGAAAACAAAATCTGTCAGGCTATCTAAGAGAAAGCAGAGGAATAAGGAGTATCACATCTACCTTTTTCTTTACACTCATCTTCAGCCACAAAAAAAAAATCAGACACCAACACAGCTTAAGTCCAACACAGCCACTTTTTGAGCATTTCTAGTGCATGTTACATAACAAAAGCACGTCCAGGCTTTCCAACACTCCCTCACTGTCCTCCCCTGAAGAGGCCTAAGCCTGCTAACACCCACACAATTAGAGCTACTCAAGTGGATTATATTCACCCGAATGTTGTTTTGTCGGTGCTGTTGTAAGGAGGAAACAAAAAGCTGACTCAAAACCAAAATCTTTTCTCAGGGTTAGGAAGTTACTCCTGCTGATAACCTGCAATAGCAGGAGATGGAAATCTGGATGTCTGAGGGAAAACGTTTTCTTTCCGCAGAGCTTTTTTCAGAATGGATAGGGACTATCCTGCTAAGGGAAGTGTCTGCTCCTAGGGATAGCAAAGCATGAAATACAGCTGGAAAAATGGACTCCTTTTTTCCATTCTGACTGTTTCAGCTAAGCCTTGGCAATCCTATGAGGGTGAGAGCAGTGGTGATGCTCAGCACTTGGGACTGCACCAGGAGCACTTCAGCAAATCTCTGGTTAGTCCATTATAACACTGCTCTGTCTACAAGGATTCGCAGAGCTGCACCTAAATATCTTCTGGTTTCATGCCATATCCACGTTGTTCACAGCTGGCTTGCAGCAGATGAAGTGTGTACCTTCTTGCTAAGCGGATTTCAGCTTGATCAGCTGAGCCAGAGTGTTCTTGGCTTTCAAGGAACAGCAACACAAAACTTGTCCCAGAGCCTGTGATCCATGACAGAGCTGTGCCCCAAGAAGGACAATACACCAGGCCCCTCACAACCAACATTCCTCCTCATTAGAAACGTGTCACTTTTGGAAAGCTGTTCTGCTGCTAGCTCACCAGCACCTGCAAAGCCCTTTGCACTGGCTCTGTGCTCAGGGCAGGGCAAATCCTGATCCAAGGTTATGCAATCCGACGCCAACACTGAGCCTCGTCGGCAGGGCAGCAGCTGATGCCAGCAATATGGATAAAACGGACACAGGAACAAATAATGGCAGTATCTACTGAAATCTGCTTTAGCTAATCAACTCCTTATCATAGAATCATTTAGATTGGAAAAGACCTCCAAGACCACAGAGTCCAGCCTGTGACCGATCCCCACCTCATCACCCAGCCCAGAGCACTGAGTGTCACATCCAGTTGTTTCCTGGACACCTCCAGGGATGGGGACTCCACCATCTCCCTGGGCAGCCCCTGACAATGCCTGAACCATCCTTTCCAGGAAGAAATTCCTCCTGGTGTCCCACCTGAACCTCCCCTGGCACAGCTTGGGACCATTTCCTCTTGTCCTGTTGTTCCCTGGGAGCAGAGCCAAACCCACACCTGGCTGTCCCCTCCTGCAGGGAGTTGTGGAGAGCCAAAGTTCCCTTTGAGCCTCTTCTCCAGGCTGAGCCCCTCTCCCAGCTTCCTCAGCCCCTCCTCATATGACTGACTCTCCAGCTCTGCTGCCCTTCTCTGCATAACTTATTATTAATAATAAATCAAGACACCAACTGGCAAGGAAGCCAAGGGCTCTGGGTAGGTGAGCACAGCAGGAACACGTGGGGATCCAGATCTCAGAGCCTCAGCTGACCTCAAAACTGCCAGATATTCAGGGGGCTGTTGCTGTCAAAAATGTTTTTGTGCCCCTGTAAGATCAGAGTGATGAACTTTTAGGTGCAGGCCTGTCAACAGTGATCCTTCCCAGCTCACAGCTAAGCCCCTACTTTGCTCATATAAAAATGGACCTTGAGACCACCTAAGAACAGTACACAAAGCTTTGTTCAGGGTGAAATGCCACTGCTGCTCATGGCAGGCACCCCAGCACAGAACTGTGTCCCCCAATCTGCCTGAATTAACATCTTGAGAAGGGTTTCCCCTCCTCACAGGACACCAGCAGTGCAGTCCAGACAGCACATGACCCAAAACTTCCTTCCAAAACACAGCTAGAAAGAACTTCAAGGACACTCTCCTGACTTGCTCTACACCCCAACACAGCAACCTGACCAGCTCTCAGGCTCCGCAGGAGCAAATCAGTTGAGAAATGTAAGTAAAGGCTTCCACACTGCCACTGAGGAGTCAACTGCATGAAAACAGGGAATGTTTTCATAAAATACAGAACTTAAAACAAACAAACAAACAAAAAATCCCAGCCAAAACTGCCTTGTGCTTCTTTAAAAGTTACATCAAAGTGTTTTATATTTAGATCGTCTACACATGAAAAACAGATTCAAGGTAAGAGTACAGAGGCATGGAATTTATAAAGTTCAAAATCATTCAGAGAGTAGTTATTCCTCCTGCCTCAGCTTAAGTGAATCTCAGAATGGTTTGGTTTGGGAGGAACCTTAACGCTTACTCAGTCCCACCCCCTGCCGTGGGCAGGGACACCTCCCACTGTCCCAGGCTGCTCCAAGCCCTGTCCAACCTGGCCTTGGACACTGCCAGGGATCCAGGGGCAGCCACAGCTTCTCTGGGCACCCTGTGCCAGGGCCTGCCCACCCTCACAGGGAACAATTCCCTCCCAATATCCCATCTAACCCCACCCTCTGGCAGTGGGAAGCCATTCCCCTTGCCCTGTCCCTCCATGCTCTTACACAAGGTGATTTAAAATGTCCTCATACAGCATTTATGAAGTGCCGGGAGCTCTGTGTGCCCAAGCTTTAATGCCCAGGGCAGTACAAGGATGCCAAAATTTTTCAAGTAAAGCAAAACAAAACCCCAGCAACAAAACCCCCGCCTCATTCTTGGGCATTATAAGGTGTACGCAACCAACAGAAGTTTCCTTGACTGCTATAAAAGCATAAAAGCCCAAAATGAAAACAGCAGCACTGAATTTTCCAAGCAAAGCAAAGCCCAGAGGTGGAAGCACCATGGTGGAGACAAAAGAGGTGCAGAAGGTAGGTACAGGTTTACCTGACTGACACTGCAATGGCTGAGGAGGGGCATGAAAGAAAGAGTGCAGAGGTGGACAGGTAAGGCAGAGAAACAAAGTCTGTCCACGTGCTGTAGGAAATCCACTCCTAAAACAACCCCAAGGAAAAGAGTCAATACAGGTTTATATCCATGCAAATTACTGGCTCTTCGTAAGGATTAACCGAACTTGCAGTTGAGGAAGCAGCAAAATAAGGACAAAAGAGCTGTAAAAAAACACCTTCTCTTTTACCTCTTTGCTACAGTACAAGGCACAGGCATTCATGATGCACATGATGGACTTTAGCTTTTATATTTTTCATATATTTGTAATCCTGTAATTCTTTAGTGCACAACTCTAAACTCCACACACATTGTCAGCTGCTGTTCTCCCATTTTGGTCAGACACAACGATTTCTCTCCAGGCCTGGGAATCAAGGACACCTCACTGTCTCAGGCTCTGAGAGATGGAACAAAAGTGAGTTGGGAGAAGCAAACTTGGGGTAAATGACTTCATTACCTGAAGCTGTAATTGAAAGACTAACCCCCAATCTGCAAATGGACCAAACTTATAAAAGTGGAAAACCTGTAACCCAGGGTCCATTTTGGGTGCAGACCCTGAGGGGCTTTGTCTGCCCTGGACGTACCTGAAGGCTCTTCAATAAATATAACTGCTTTTTGTTCCATTAATTCTGTCTGGCCTGTGTTTTGAGGGAGTCCCAAAAAGAGATCAAACAAATCTTCTCTTAATAATTGCTCAGAATCTTTGTTTATCAAGGAAAATGCTGTTGTCTGCACTAGTAAATTAGAGAAATGCCATTTTTTATTCCGTACTTCAGCTCAATAGATCAGCACCTGAATGCAAGTTCTTTATCTCATGTTTCATTTTCCAAGTCTTTGCCCCATTCTGTATTTAATCTGCAAGGAAAATGCCAATTATTCTCCAGAAAAAGAAATTAACAGTCTATTATCCTTGAGCAGCTTCTCAAAAAAAAGCCAACATCAGCACACGACAGGCACAGGCCCGGGGTAAGGAAGGAGCTGATTTCATTCCTTGGTATTTCCCAGCATCATCAACTGGGAAAAATGACAAATAAGAAACAGACCTGGAGCAGTTCCTCATAAAACCACCTGCGTTACAGAGCTAAAATGTCTCCTAAGCCCTAATACCACGAGGCTGCCTTTGTCCAGGAAATACGTTTAAATTTCGATGCTGCATTGTTACAGTCCCAGGCAGAGCTTCCTTTCTTTGCCGGGAAGGCCACACCGACCGAAGAGGCGGAGAACGGCCCGGCAAACGCCTGTGCTGCTCCTCGGTGCTCCCGGAGCCCGCCTGAGGCCGGGCGGGCGGCACACGGAGCACCAAGGGCCGGGGACACCCTTGTGCCGCCCCTCCAGCACCGGGGTAAAGCCCGAGCACGTCCGGGGAGCTCGACAGCGCCGAGCCCGGGCTGGGAGCGGCCGTTCTTCCCGAGCAGGCCCCGCTAGGCCGGCCGGGCTCTCTCCGGCCCCGCAGCTCCGCCAGAGCCCCGGGCAGGAGGCGCCGCACCCCCGGCCCCAAGCCGCCCGGGCTCCCCAGGCCCCGCGGCCCTCCCCGCTCCTCCCGCCCGGCCCAGCTGCCACGGGCGGCCCCGCAGCGCGTTACCTGCGCCCCGCGGGTCAACCCGCGGCCGCTGAGCTGGCCGTGCCGCAGCTGCGCCAAGATGTTGGTGGTCGCGGCGCGGGCCCCGCCGGTGGCGGCGGCGGTGCCGGGCCCCGTGCCGCCCCCCGCCACGGCCGCCATGGCCTCCGCGCTGGGAACACAAACAGCGATCCCTCCCCTCGGCCCGCTCCGCCCGTGCGCAGCCGCGCCGCCACACACGCCAACATGGCGGCCGGAAGGGCGCCCTTGAGGGGGGAGCCACGGGCCCGGGCCCGCGCCCTCGGGGCGCTGCTGCTGCCCGCGGATCTGCCTCCCGCCGGCCCCCTCTGTTTCCATCGGGATGCTTTTATTTCCATCGAGATGCCTCTATGTCCACTAGGATATCTTTATTTCCACCGGGCTGTCTCTGTGTCCACTAGGACACCTTTATTTCCACCGGGATGCCTCTGTGTCCACTAGGATACCTTTATTTCCCTCAGCAAGGCCCAGCCCACATCGTTTTCCGTTTAAAGAAAAGCTCACCGAGAACTCCGATCTCGCAGTTCGCTTTTGTTAAAATAAAGGCTTTGTAAGATAGGACGACACTGGAATAAGGGAGAGCTGAGGCTGTTGTGTGGTGTTCCGAGTCACCCAGCCCACAGCGCTGACCTGAGATTAGCTCAGTTGGTCCTAATACCAAAGATTCAGTTCCTGTCTGGGCCATTGACTTGGACTCAGTCATCCATGTGGGTGCCTTCCAACACAAACAAATCTGGGTTTCTAATCAAGATCCATCTAATTAATCCCAGTAGCCATGGGCAGATGAGATCTCTCAGCTCCAACCATGCTGAGGAACAACCTCATCTCCTGAGCCTACATCCCCTTGCTTCCGCTGCTGGAAGTTCCTGGATGAGGGTACCAAAATGCCCTGGTCAAGAGGGATGTAATGAGCTGGAGATCTGCCTCCTGTCCTGTTATTTTCCTCTGCCTCACAGCTGTGACAATGTTGAGCTCCAGGACCTGACCCTGCACTCAGTAAAGACGTTGGAGAAGGCCTGAGGTTTGTTTTCTGCAGATTAAGCAGTGAAGAGCGTGGGAGACGTGAACAGCTGGAAAATAAAAAGATAACCTATGGTGACAACAAGGAGCCGCTAACAAGAGCTCCATCGTTGTCCAACAATGCCTGGTTTTGGGTGTTCCTCTCTCAGAAGGGCTGCAAGGGCCCTGTCAGTGCAGAATTCCTGCCCTGCCCCAGCTGCCATAAGGACACATCTAGCAGCTCTGTAGCTTACCAGTCCTTTCAATAGGCCTGGCCAACACTGCAAGTGTCTCTTACCACAGCTCATTTACAACTGCAACAGGATTTCTACCCAAAGGATAAAATGGACATTTTATTTAACTTTACAGCACTAGTACAGGTCAAAACACCAACAAAAAATTATTCTCAAGGCAACCATACAGCAGCACAGAGTGGGCACTGGTCCAGCTGTATTTAAGTATTTCACAGGGATTTATTTATCCTGTACCTCTAGCCCACTCAAATGACTGTAGCTTGTGTGTAGCTTGCTGCAGACTCCTCACTTTCCAGCAGACTTGAAGAAAGTCCATCACTTTTCTGCACCCCATTTTGTTTTTCTTTTAGAAAGAAAACCTCTTGGTCACAGTGATTCCTCGTTTCCTGGTCATTGCACACACCTGTTGGAAAGACACCAATCGTGTATTTAAAGGTTTGGATGTGCTGAGTCAGCTGAACACCGAGAGGTTCATGAACATCAGTTCAGCTGCACCAAGGCAGAGCTGCAGTTTCAGCCTGGGCTGAGGCCCCTTCCAGCCAAGCCTTGTGCCTGTTCCAGCCTCTTGTTCAGCTCAGCTGGGGCACCCCGGGGTGGCTGCACTGACCGAGGTACAGTGCAATACGTGGGGCCCAAAGGGAACTTAGAAAGAGGAAGGAAAAGGGGAAATAAGAGATAAGCATGTTAGATCCTTTAAAAAGAAAGGAAGCTACACTGTGGAATCAACCAAACATCTCCTAGTGCACCCTCCAGCTCAGTTTTTTGTCCAGACATTACCTGGACATTTACTAAAGTGGTTTTCAGGCAGGAGGTGCTGACCCACACTGATCTGAAATGGGGACCGAGCACTTTCCCATGTTCCAAGAGCTCCTCTCCCCTCATGCCATCCTCCCTGCCCAACAGAACTGCCAGAGCTACAAATCTGAGCCTTCACCTCAAAATAAATGGGTTTTCTTCACTGGGCAGCAATCTTTCAGCAGGAACTACATGTTTATAAAGTGGCCAGAGATAAAAGGTGGAGCACACAGAGAGTTGTAGTGAAGCTGCAGTAATTCCTGCTTTTGCCCTTATGACGAGAAACTCAGGCTCATTTTTATAGGACAAAGTAAGCTGGGGTGTCTTCTGTAAGCCTGTAAAAGTCCCAAAATGCAATAAAAAAGGTACATTTAACATGCAGACCTTTCTTTTTCTGGACACCTGTTTGATATTCAGGCAACCAACTGCTATGAGATCAGCAGCTCAACAGCATTAACAGCTGGTATCTGAGTCATGAAAGGAGCAGTAGCAGAATTTAATGGGAAGTTGTTTCACTTCATAATAGAATTCACATTGTGAGATACCACACTTTCCATTATGAAACTATAAAAATATATTCCCAGAATCTGAAACGAGTTCAATAATTTAAACTGATGATGCAAAGGAGGATCAGGTGTTATCTAGGAAGACCTGTCCCAGTACTGCAAGCTTGGAGTTAAAAGACTGACTGGGGCAGCTCAGGAGGGAGTGTGAGCTTTTCTTAGAGTTTCTCTTCTCTCCAGCTTTCTCTGAAGAGGCATCTTGAGGGTCTTTTGCATTTTCCCCTTCCCCACGGTCAGGAGCTCTTTTTAAAGTGAATTTCTTGGTTTTTTTCCGTGAGTAGAACTCCCTCATCAAGTCCTCCACCTCCCACTGCTCTTCTCTGCGCCTCCTGCAGCAGTGCAGGGCAGCGGGGTCGATGGGATGGGCCTCGGTGTTGAAGATGTACCCCCCAGCACTGAGGACACACTCCCCGTACGGCGTCACCACCACGTCGAAGTCTGAGCCATCGTTGTGGATGAAGTTGTCTGGGTCAAACAGCAGGTACAGGTACTTGATTGTTTCAGCCAAGAAGAAGGATTCCATGCGATTATCCAGCCTGTGGTCCCTCAAGTCTTTGATCTACAAGAGAAGAAACAGAGTGGGTCACAGTTACATTGAATTCAGTAAGTTATGAATTTAGGGAGAAAAATAAAACCAGCTTGGAATTCATTTCAGTGAAACAGCACAGTATGACACCAACTCACCCTGTAGCTTATCACAGAATGGTTTGGGTTGGAAGAGACCTTAAAGGCCATCTCAATCCACCCCCTGCCATGGGCAGGGACACCTTCCACTGTCCCAGGCTGCTCCAAGTCCTGTCCAGCCTGGCCTTGGGCACTGCCAGGGATCCAGGGGCAGCCACAGCTTCTCTGGGCACCCTGTGCCAGGGCCTGCCCACCCTCACAGGGAAGAACTTCCCAACATTAAACTCATCCTCAGTTCAGTCTGGGCAAGGAGAAGAGCTTCCCATCATTTCCCCACTATGGAAAAAAAAGTCATAAGGTTTTTACCTACTTACTCTCAGTATTTTAAAAGATTTTTTTTGTAAAATAGAGCTTGATAGCATTGTTTGAAATCCTCTATTAAATAACTTTATAGCAATCACTCACTGCACTTCTCATGTGTCTAACAGATTCTCAAGGCACAGTGGGAAAGCAGAATCACCTGGCAGGAGGAGCCTGCACGAGAGCCTTCCTGCTCAGCTGCAACACCTACTAGAAATGCAGGAGAAGCTTCTGGTGCTTTCCCATGTTTTGGGCTCTGGGGCAACAGCCCATGTTGGAATTTGGCCCACTGTGAGGAAGCTATGACCAGAAACATGACCAGAGCAGCTTCACAGAGAAATACAAGGGGCTTGTTGGAACAAAGTCACGTTTTGCCCCAAATGATTGTTTGACTCAATGGCAAAGCATCACTCAGCAGAACACCTTCTGAAAGCTGATTTTTAGCAGCCCTTCAGCTGCCATGGCAGACGATTTAGCACTCACAGTTGCAAAGCCACAGTCCACCTTGCTGATTTTCTCTATGGACTCCACGGCGTCTCTCCCCAGCTCCAGGAGCGTGGGGTCTCTGGTGGCACGGTACAGATACATCGCGCTCTCAATCAGCTCTGCAAAACACCCCAACATTGCCAGCACAAACATGATCAGACCACACACAGCCAACATCAGCTACTCCTTCAACTAATTTAAAAACACTTCAGCATCATCAGGTGAACAGCCTGGCTTGCCTGGCTCCAAGCACAGATTTTCCTTTTCTTAAGGATGTGCTACAAAGAAATTCCCTCTAACCAGCCTGCAGCAGCTCAGGTAAGAGTGACTAATGCTCCCTCCCACATTCAGCGAGTGGGAGAAGCAAGAGACAAAAAGATTAATACTCAGTTGTCAAAGTTAAAAAAAAATGCTTCTGGAAAGGATTATAAACAAGAAATTCAATCCCCAAAATACAGTTTTTAAACAATACAGTGGAAATACTCTATACAGACAACATAAGCACCATGTTGTGTTTACTTACTAAAGAAAGAGGTCTTTAACAGCTTTGATAGTTAGGGCTGATGAGTATTTTTGGTAGATTTGTCCAGTGTGGATGTCACCTGAGCACTCAGACCAAGAGGAAGTTAATTATTCTCATTTACATTTATGGACCCACTAATCAGGTTGGGGTTTTTTTTTTGGTCAGAGTTGTAAAAAATGAGAAAAAAAGAGAGCTGATTTCCTTACAGTATCACTGAGAACACAGAACCTCTCCTAGATGCAGAACTGGCACAGTCTATTCACACTCACTTTCACTTCCTGAATTTAAAGGACACAAGCAGTCCCTTTAACATTTCACGTGACTGAAGCACCCCATGCCAGACAATCCAACACTTAATCAAGTAGAATCCCACACTGTGAACAAAATTCATTACCAGGCCACCTTTCTATAGTGACACTATGGTTTGCTTCCTGTTTCCTTCCTGTCTTTGTGAGTGGGGACAAACAAACTGTGCAGCTTTAACCCTGTAAATCCCTGCTCAAATCATGCAGGAACTGAGTCAGAGCAAAACTGGGGTGGGAATCATGGTGGTGTTACTAACATTTGATCTCCCACCCAGAGCTAAAGCAGGAGTTCGTGTCCCTTTCAATTCCAGTTCTGTTTACCAGGCCTGAGTGGGTATCCTTCCCTCTTGTCCACTGTGTATCCCTGGGGAATGTTGTAGAACTCGGGCAGGCCCCCAAACTGCTTCCAGACCGTGTAATAGTTGAGGAAGGTGCGCATGGCATTATCCACATCCCCAATGAGGCTCTGAGAGACAGGAAACAGCAAAGAAACATGGCAGTGGAGGAAAACCAGCACAGGAACTGATGCAATAACACTGCTCCAGGCAAAGAAATAGCCAGTGTCAGAAATGGGGATTTTAGCAGGTCTGAGGGGTGCAATTGATACTGGGGCATGATGCCTTAAGAACAGGTAAGACTGAAAATGCTGCTTTTCTGGTTGGTCACATTCCCACACCTGAAATAATATGAAGGCACTGATTTTTTTTTAAAGAAGGCTGTGTTTCTTCAGTCAATCACAGCATCCAGTCTCTTAGTTAGGAAAACAAAGTCTCAGTCCAGACACGAAGACTGATGAGAAAGCAAAGCTCTTGATGGGAAAAAATTTACACAAATAAAATATTTGTGAGGAGACAGAAAAAAAGCATGAGTTTCTTTTTTCTTGCATTCCCATTTGGATTATGGGACCACTGTCAGTGGAGTTTGCTACAACACAAGTGCCCTCCCATCATGCTAAATGGGAGACTGTAGATAAAATCAACATTTTCTTCAACATCATCTTCTATAGGCTCAGGCTACTGCAGATTTCACCACAGATCAAATCAAACTTTCAAACCTGAACAAATGAGGGTTATAGTTGTAACTTTCTTCATGAAGGCCAGCCCCTGACAGATGAACAGAATCACCAGATGCTGCTGGTATGACAGCTCTTACCTGCAGGCCTGGCCAATAGGCCTCCAGGGACTGGAACACAGGCATGGACACTGTTCCTTTGTACATCTGAACCCACAGGTACCAGTCATCAAACTTGGTGTAATTTTTGATNAGACTCTTCAAAAGTATTTCAGCAAAGCCTTCAGAACAGTCTTGAACGTGCCCCATTAGATCCTTCATCTCCTCCTGGCACAGGTGCTGGGTCCTTTCCCACAGCAAACAAACACTCACCTAAAAACATGGACATCAGCTCCTTGTCCTGCAGGAGGATGGCTCCTTTAACCAGGTACTCGAAGTAGGAGTCCACCCCTGCCCCAATCCCAGCATCCTGGGCCACCCACTTGGCAGTGATCACATCAATGTGGTTCCCCACCTGGACGGAGGGAAGGACAAGGACAGAGGGACTTGAAGTGACACAAGAAATCCTGGTCCTTTTTTTCAGACATACACAATGTCCATTCCAACCAGCATTTTCTCCATTACAGGACACATTTATCAGCACCAGAGAAATACAAACTGTAGAAAATACAATTTAAATGCTGATAATGTATTTTATATATACAGTAAACATTTTATGCTTCCAATATCAATGCTTCACTGACCAAATCAACACATTATAATGCTACTGTAAGAATGCACAATTTCAACATGAAGTGTCTGGTCCTAATTCTGATCTTACAAAAGAGTACAGAAGGATGGAGAGGTGCAGATACAGAGACAGAGGCCAAGAATGTCAAAGGCACAAGAGCTGCCATGTTAATATTTAAATAGATGCTGGCACTCTTCAGCTTGTGAACAAACCCAGCTGATGGAGAATTAAATACACAATCATGTCTTTCTTAGCAAACATGAAAGAAAGCCAGCAGTGACCGAGGATTTGGGGCATAAATCAAAAATAAACAAATCCCAAAGCAAACAAAGGGAAACATTTCTTCATACAGCCTGTGGATAATTTATGGCAATAAACACCAGGTATAAATAATTGTTTCACTTCATATATGCAACACCAACACTTCGCAGAGGTCAAAAAAGCATCAACAGAAAAGAGCAGGAGACAGTGAACATGGAAATAATTCTGCCAGCTCTGGATATTGCTGAACCCCAGAGCTGTACAGGCTGGAAATCTCTCAGTGCACTTGCCATTCTCTTGTTCTCTTCCCTAGGCCTTTGTCCCACCAGGCATCAGACAGACCTTTCATTTAATCTGCCACAGCTGCTGTCACAAGAGCTGCAGCACCCAGCAGGAGACATTTGTCTCCCAGCCACATCTGGTGTGGGCCAGAACAATGGGATAATGTTGGGCTGCTGCAGTGGAGCAGGGATGGGGATACTGCAGGTGGTCAGGAACAATGTCAAACACGAGCCTTCAGCCCAGTTAGGAGCACTGTGCTTATTTATCCATCTCCTCTCTGTTGATGCTTTTTTATTTAGAATTGCATCCACAAAGTTACACAAAAAGCAGCCCAGCACGTTCCAAGTCCATTCCTCACTCACCAGCCCAATATCCGAGCGATGTTTCCACAGTGCCTTCAAAGCCTTCCTGGCCACGTCCTCGAACACCGGGTCACCAGTCAGGTGGCTTAAGGTGGCAAACTCCACTATGAAGGTGCCAATTCCAGCAGTACAGGTGACTGGGGTCTCCCCAGGGTTTACTCCATGCAGCAGGTTCACTGTGCCATAGGGCATCCCAGTTGGGGTCTGGAAAGCTGAGACACAGAATTTTGGGGTCACAGGGGTGCTCAGTGTGGTGTTTAACAGACTCTCAAGCAAACAGACCTCACATCCCACTGCACACGGGCAGGAAAGGGGTCTGCAGGAACTGCAGAGAACAAAATGAGAAGTGGAGTGTGATCCTGGGAGAGTCAGAGAGGGTATCCCAAGGTACACACAGTCCTGGGAAGGTCCTGGGGATCTCTTCCACCTTGCCTCAGCAGCAGACTGCATCTCCACATTTTTCACAGCACAAGCAAGGTGGTCCCTAAACACACTGTCCAGCAAAGAGCAAACAGTGAGGCTGTGATCACCCCAAGGCTGCACACAAGGGAACAGTGCCTTGCCACGAGGACACACAGCCCAGCTGCAGCCCACAAACAGCACAGGAGGCAGCATCTTCTTGTCTTCACAAGCTGCTGTCTCACAGCCTTTATTTACTATTTATATTAAATATATTTCCCCTCCACAAGCAACAAGCACACTGATGTGCTAAGCACACACAGCACTTGGCATGGACACATACAACAACATCCTCCCTACAAATTAAACTTGGAGCACTGAGCTTGGAGCTCAGAGACCTCAGGACTGTTTTTGGAGCTGGCTAGTAGGTACCTCCCCTGTCAGGAGACCTGTCTTTCAAACCAAGACATTTTTGTAGCCTCCCTTTGGGGAATGGGAGAGGGAAGGGGAAATGGCAGCTACGTTTCAGGAGGAACACAGCTGATATCCGTGCAGCAGCATTTCTGCTCTCCAATCTGTGCTGCACAGTGCCTGGACCCCTGTCTGAGAGATACAAGCCAGGGAAACAAAGAATCGTCAATTTTTTAATTGTTTTTTTCAGTAGGCTGCAGCAGTGCCTCTCCCCTCAGAGGCAGCAGCCAGCCCGTGACCCCAGCACAGTGACACACAGCAGACAGGGGCTCACCTGGCAGCAGTTTGCGAGCTGCTTCCTCAGCCATCCGCAGCAGAGGCCCCGAGCACGGCCAGCCTGCTTCCACTTGAAGGCCAGCCTTCCTGGAGAGCAGGTGAGCAGAGAGGAGCCCTCCCACCACTGCAGGGACACAGCACAAGCCGTTACACCATGTGGGGAGAATGAGGCTAATTCAGATCCACAAAAGAAGAGTGATTTGTTTCTTGCTGCTTGTTTGCAGGGCAGCAGGGACGTGTGGAGTGACAGGACGAGGGGTGATGGCTTCAAATTGACAGAGGGAAGGGTTAGAGGGGATATTGGGAAGAAATTCTTCCCTGTGAGGGTGGGGAGGCCCTGGCACAGGGTGCCCAGAGAAGCTGTGGCTGCCCCATCCCTGGCAGTGTCCAAAGCCAGGTTGGACAGGGCTTGGAGCAGCCTGGGACAGTGGAAGGTGTCCCTGTCCATGGCAGGGGTGAAATGGATTATTTTTAAGGTTCTTTCCTACCCAAACCATTCTCAGATTCTATGATATATTTCTTTTTCCTCAGAAGAGTCAAGAATTTCCATGTGACAGCAGTTGTGAGTCATTAGCTATATTTAACTGTTAGCTATTACTTATAGAGCTAATACAGCTGTATCAGCTAATACTTGATATTTCACAGACTTGTCTATAGTCACATAACAACCACAGAGAAATTACACTGCTGCAAAAATTGGCACAGCAATATTTAGCAGGACAAACAATGAAAGCATATCTAACAGTTTTATGCCCTGACAGTCTTTTAGCTGGATGGTACTGAAGCAGCCAGCCATTCAAGGTGCAAGACTCCAAAGGCCTTTGTGATTTTGAAGAAAAAAAAAAGAATAATCCTAGAAACTAATAATCTCTACTCCAAAAGAGTATGCAAAAGACAAAAGGATAAAATCTGTATGCTTTCTGTGAAAAAAAAAAATAAATTCCAAAGCTGAAAACCTCACACCAGAATACTGAATGTGCCACATCTACTTCTGCTTTTGTTGAGACAGGAAGCAAAAAGGGATGTGCAAAGACTGAAAGGAAGTGACGTTTGTTTGAGGCTTTTCTCTCTGTTTATGGGCCCTCTTACTCTGCATCCCAAATTCGCTCTGACCACCTCCTCACCACCACCTCTGAGACTCTTACAGGAAGAAAAGCCAACACAAACCCCACAGGAAACCCCATCTCACCTCGAATGTTTGTTTCAAAGACAGATGCGTTGACATCAATATCAAAGTCCACCCCCTCCTGCAGCACGTTGACAACTCGCTGGAACTCGGAAACATTTCCCAAGATCTGCAGGGAAACAGAGAATCAGGCTTAGAGTTCATGGAAAAACGAAGAGCACTTAGTTTGGTTTTACTATTTTGTGAAATCATTAACTACAGATATTACTAAAAAGCTGACTGATAGTTTAATCTTGTTTCAAAACGCTTTTTTCACACACTTTAGGGCTTTTCTCCAGAGGGTGTCAGGAAAGGGGCGCTCTGCCACCCCTCCCAGGAGTGATGCAAAGGGAAATGGAAAGTCCTTAGGTCAATGAATAACTGACTTTTGGCACCACCACATAAAATCCAGGTGTACAGGTGGCACACAGAGGCCTTGAGCAGGCTGTGGGTACTCAGGGCTGGCTCCTACTCACCAGCAGGGTGTCCAGGGCGTCGATCAGGGTCAGGGAGAAGCTGCGGAGGAGAGCAGCGAGGTGAGACCCGGCGGGGGTGGGCCGCCCATCCCCGCCCCGGGGCCAGCCCTTACCTGCCCCAGGTGTCCTGCCCGTCGCACGTCAGCGGCCGCAGCTCGTCGTAAGGGAAGGCGCTCTCCAGGTAGTGCTCGTAGGCGTGGTAGAACATGGCACGCACCCGCTCCCTGCGGCACAAGCACGGCGCGCTCAGCCCCGGCCCGGCTGGGCCCCGCACCGCCCGCTCCGTACTCACCGGTAGGAAGCCACATCCAGCCCGCGGGCGGCCGCGCCGCTGCCCGCCGGGAGCCGCAGCGCCCAGAGGCACAGCAGCGGGCCGAGCAAGCGCTGCATGGCCGAGCCGGGGCCCCGCATGGCCGGGTCCTTCACCCGGGTCCCTCACCCGGGTCCCTCGCCGGGACTCGCTCCCCGAACACTCCAGCTCCGCTTCCCCGAGCGCCCTCAGGGCCGCCTCAGGCCTGGCCCCGCCCCTCCTCCCCTTCCAGCCAATGGGAGCGGCGTTCGCCTCTCTTGGCCCCGCCCCACCCCACCACCCAGCCAATGGAAGAGCCGTCCAGCCCCGCCCCGCCGCCCCTACCAGCCAGTGGACGAGATCTTCGGCCCCGCCTCGCCGCTCCCGCCAGCCAATGGAAAAGATCTCCGCTTCTCCCGGCCCCGCCCCGCCGCCCCCTCCAGCCAATGGGCGCGGCGAGCACTCAGCGCAGGCGCTGGCGGAAGCGCTGGGCGCCGTGAGGCGGCATCCGGGGCGGTGCGGGAGAGCTGCCGTGCCTTGGTGGCTTTTGGGTGTTGCTGCCGCCTCGGCGGGGCTGTGGGGCCCTGGCTGCGGGAATTACCCTCGGGAATGCTCGTAGAGAAGCGTGAGGGTCCTGCGGTATCTCTTCGGAGGCTGTAACTTGCCGTCTTGGTGGCAGGAAAGAGCCTGAGCGGGCAGGGCAGTGGCGGAGCGGGCAGCGCTTTAGGTGCTGCTGTCAAGCCCCAAAATAAAGATAACGAGTGCTGTGACGCTGCGATAGAAACGAGGTGTTGCCACCCGGGAAGGGGCTGGCGCCGTGTGGGACGAGGCCGTGGTGCCTGACATCGCTCCTGTGCGGTTCCTGTCGGGAACTGGGGCTGGAAATGGGCCAGAACATTTGTGAAGCAGTTGGGGGATTGCTGCCTGTAAGCGTCTCTTGTGACAAACCCTCCTCATGCTTTTTCTCGTAATTCAAACCCAGCCCCGGGTGAGGTTTGTGTGATGCAGCAGGACCTGCTTTGGAAACCAATGCCCAAATCCATGCATGGCAGTCCTGCAGTGGTGCCACCCTCCTGCACTGGAGCTGGGTTTCGGCTGTGCTGTTCCCCTGTCCCAGGGCAGAGGTGGATCCAGGACAGCGGGGCTGAAAGCAGCCTGGTTACTCGGGAGGGCACGGAGTACCTTGCCGTATCCATAACTTCCCAGACGAGCCGTGGGGATGGGCTGCCCCATCCCTGGAAGTGTCCCAGGTCAGGTTGGACGGGGTTTGGAGCAGCCTGGGACAGTGGAAGGTGTCCCTGCCCATGGCAGGGGGTGGGATGAGAAGAGCTTTCATGTCCCTCCAACCCAGCCCATTCTGGGATTCTGCGTGAGCTGTGGCTCACACCAGGAAAAGTTCCCCAGCCTGCACTCCCAGCCTGGTCACGCTGATTTTGGCGCCCTGCAGTTTAACCAGCACCGTGAATTTCAACATCAGAGCCATTGGCTGAGCTTTCCCTACTGCATCTTTAGACTTGGATTATCCACACCAAATCCCTGCTGTTCTTCCCACCTATGCCCGTAAACGAGGAAGGGGTGACCCAGGCAGGGAGAGCAGAAACAAGAGTGATGAATTAACCCTTTAGATGGCAGAGGTGCAACATACAGAAATCAAAACTAAACCACTTTGCTTGCAGGAGAGGAAGGGGCACAAATAACCCAACACTCATCTCACAGCAGCTTTAGACTCACAGAATGATTTTCTTTGGGAAAGACCCCAAAGATCACTCAGTTCCAACCGCATCACCATGGACACCGAGGTTTATCATCAGGAGGGGCTGGTTATTGATATTCTGTAAGAAAATAACCCAGTTTACCCCTGTGCTCGCACCCTGAGGCCATCCCACTAGGTGTCAGTGCACGCCCAGGTACCGGCACAATGGCCCGGACAAAAAGCCGCCGAGTAATTTCCGACATGCTCTTCATTTGCAGCCACTGTAATTTGGGTTTCTGGGGCCATTTATCATAGAAGTGTCTGCTCGCTGATGCCATGGCTCAAGGCTGCGGGAATATCTCACTGTGCTCCTGGGAGAATCAAGCTCCTGGAGCTGATTTCACTAAAAGCTGTCACAATGCATTACTGGAATGCTTTTTATTAAAGTTCATTTTCCAGTCTGTGTTTGAACTGTTCTAGAGCACTGCTGTTTGCTGTATACTGGAACAGTAATTTCCCAGTCAAAGTCAGTTATTCAGTTCTCAAAGTTGGCTGCAATCTTTTTGAAACAGATGAGAGAAGAGCAGGACTGGACAGCGGCAGAGCCGTGCCGTGTCCTCCTCCTGGCATCAGAGGGAGGAGCAGTGTCCCCATCCCGGTACCGGGAGAGCCGGCGAGGTGGGAATGCTCTGCCAGGAGGCCACGGGGGCGGTGGGCTCGGGGAGGCGACATCACATGTGCTAATTGCACTGATCAAAGACCGAAAGGGGGGATGAGCAGAGGGTGGTGTAAGTGGGATTGAATCCAGGGGTTGATGGGCAAGAAAGCAACAGCTGGGAGAGCCAGCTGGATGAAAACTGGTTGGGAAAAACTAAAAAAAACCCCTGGGTTTGGTGCAGTAGTGTTCAGTCTCCTTACCGTTTCTTTAGGCAGCCAAGCACCCTGTGAGTGGATTTGGGGGCAGGTGGGGCTGTCTCCTCCCAGGCCCCTCCTGAGAGCCACAGGGTGATCACAAACCCCACCTGAGCCAGGTGACTCTTGTGGCCACCACAAACCCCACCACGGACGGGCTGACAAAAGTCTGTGGGAAGCCAGGTGGGCTGGAGGGGACAGCACTGTGCTCAGGGTGTCACACAGCTGCTGCTGCACAGCCCCTGGGTGTTGGAGAAACAGCAGCTTCCAGCTGGTGACGTGGAAATCACCTGTGTGCTCGTTGATAAACGGAGCTGGTGGGCTGGAGATTATTTGGAGGCAGGGATGCTTTTCACTGTGGCTGTGGCATATTCTGGGAGACGTGAATGTGGTTTGCACATAATATCATACAAGTTACATAGGCTGGGCTGCAATAAATCAAAGATGCAGGGAGTGGTGGTCCCAAATGGGCAGAGCACGTTGCTGAAATATTTAGGCTGCAGCAGAGTTAAGTGGTTCTTCAGATGCCCCACTCCATTTCTGTCTTTATGGAAAGGCTACTGGCAAAATCATCTGAACTTTGGTTTGGATATGGGAGAGGCTGCAATTATAGGGGCATTTAACTCTGGTTTATGACCTCTTTAGGCTGAGGACACGTTTACTGCTTGCTATTACCATAAGTGGTGCTGCTGCCCTGCTTGCAATTTTGATGCCCATTAAGATGGAAACTCTATGTAAATCAGGTTCCCTCGTTAATATTTCTAATTCATGGTGGGATGTAGGAGTCTGTCTGCCATGAGAAGAACCGTAAACAGGAAGTTTATGAGCACTGAAAGCTGTTGCTAAGGTGGTTCTCTTGAAATAATTTTCCTTTGCAGCTGAACATTAATTCTTAATTTCAGTAACACACGTAGCAGAATGGAAATGATGATTGATTTTTCTCCAGGTGCTGTGGGCTGCTCAAGTTGAGATTTCACTATAAAAGACTAGACATTTCCAATTGCTTTTTATAAGTTCAGAATTGATTTTATTTGTTTAGCACCTGACTAACATAATAAAGGAGAAAAATATAGTTGCACAGAAAACACAGAAAACTGATGGGCAGCCTGGCTTCTGGCCTTCTTTTGGGTGATGTGATTTTAAGCCCTGCTCCTGCTTCAGGTCTCTTCCAAAGTGAATCACACAGAAGTTTTTGCACTGTGTTCACAAAGATCTGTGGCTCTGTGTAGACTTTGAATGTTTTGTGTGAGTCTGGCTCGCTGCTGGGATCTTGACAAGTGAGAAAGCAAAAATAAAACTGAGTTAGCAGCAATGTGTCTTGGTTTTTATTGTGGGGACTTGTGGCATCCATATCACCAGTAAAGTCCAAAACTGCCCCACTTGCGTGAATGAGGCTTCATTTTCTTTATCCAAGACAGGATTTTCCCAAGGGGCATGTGGCTTTAATATTTTACCCAGCAGATTTGGAGGTGTTCAGGTGACTGGTGCCTGTAGGCAGGGAGGGGACAGACAGAATTTCTGTGACATAAATCCATCATGTCCCCACAGCCAAGGAGCACATCCTCAGGGCAGGGGTGAGGGTCTGTCTGCTCTCAGACCCTTGCACCATGATGGTCAGGAGGGTCTACACAGGCTCCTACTGCATAAGTTGCTTTTTTGGTGGGCTTGCAAAGAAAAAAAAATGGGCAAGAAGGGTTATTTAACCTTACACATAGTGGGAAAGGGTGGGAAGTTTGGTTAGTGGCTCCAGCTCAGCCAGAATTTGGACTCTGAAGTTCAAAATGGTTGTTGTGCCAGGGAGAATCCCTCACCTTTCACATGAGCATGGTGAGTGTGGTAGGAAGGGCTGAGTTTGGTAAGAAAGGCTGGGTTTGACAAGAAGGGCTGAGTTTACAGCTGGACTGAAGCAATGAGAAAAAATTCCCGTGGCTCTCGTGGAAACACAGGTGGCAGAGACATTTTATTCCCTGGTTTGTGGCCATGTAAAACAAATTCACTGCAGCTTGTCACTGAACAAGGATCTGCTGCTGCTGGGTAAAGGCCAGGGCAGGGGTGAGTTTTTTTCTCTGCTGCAGACAGGGACTGTGTGCAGGAGGGTCTGACTCCACACTGGGCTGCAGGACTGGGGAAGGTGGTTTGGAGCTGCTGGGAGATTCCCCTGGCATTTGGGAAAAGGGAGTTTTGTCCTGAGGTTTTGAGGAGGGACAGGGGAGGAAGAGGGACACCACCAGCAGCCACATTGGGACTGTCTGGGCTCAGGCTGGGGTTTACACAGGAGCCCGAGTGGCAGAAACTGCCCCCGTTCTGTGCACAGAGATGCACCAGAGCACATCTGGAGGAGGCACTTCTCCAGCATTTACCTTGGGTTTGCCTTTTAAAACAACCTAAAACCCCCTGGAGCACTGGCACAGGCTGCCCAGCCTCATCCCTGGAAGTGTCACTGTCACTGCACCGTGGGTGTCCCTCGTGTCCAGCACAGGCACAGACGTCGCTGCTGCTGCTGCTGCTGCTGCCTGTGTCCCTCTGGGGCCCTGGGACAGCCACTGCCTCTGCTGTGCCATCAGGGGATGTGACCCTGCCCCTGTGCCCAGCCCTGGGGGCACCTCTGGGTGCTGTGCCCAGCCCTGGGGGCACCTCTGGGTGCTGTGCCCAGCCCTGGGGGAACTCCTGGGGGTTGTGCCCAGCCCTGGATCCTCAGCCCAGCAGGGGCAGGAGCTCCTGGAGCTGGGGAAGGGCCTGGAGCAGCTCCGTGCCCAGGAGAGGCTGAGGGAGCTGGGGCTGCTCAGCCTGGAGAGGGGCCCCAGTGAGAGGGGCCCTCAGTGTCCCTGGGTGTCCCTGGATGTCCCTCTGTCCCTGTCTGTCCCTGTCTGTCCCCATGTCTGTCCCTGTGTATCCCCATGTCTGTCCCTGTGTGTCCCCATGTCTGCCCCTGTGTGTCCCTGTGAGTCCCTGTCTGTCCCTGTGTGTCCCCCTGTCTGTCCCTGTGTGTCCCCATGTCTGTCCATGTCTGTCCCTGTCTGTCCCTGTGTGTCCCCATGTCTGTCCCCGTGTGCAGGGAGGGCAGAGCAGGCCCAGGCCCTGCTCCAGGCCCAGCAATGGCCCCGGAGCCCCGGGCAGGGCCTGGGCCCAGCAATTCCCCTGCCCGGGGGCACAACTTGTGCCCTGGGCAGTGCCCAGCCCTGAGCAGAGCCCAGGGGGGCTGTGGGGTCTCCTCCCTGGGATATTCCAGAGCCCTCTGGATTCAATCCTGTGCCCTGTGCCCCGGGATGGCCCTGCCTGAGCAGGGAGGTGGCACCAGATGAGCCCCTGTGGTCTTTTCCAACGTGACCTGTCCTGGGATTTTGTGTTCTGTGGTGCTCTGGTCTCCTCCCAGGGAAAAGCCCATTCTGCTGCTGGCTGCAGGCACAAGAATGACCACAGTGCTGCAGCTGACACAGCTATCCAACACAGAAATAATTTAAAAGGAAATCTGTGTGTCTTTATTAACAATTGCTGCGAGTGGTGTAGTAGTGTCCATGTCATGAGAGGACAGTTTTCATGGCAGCTGCTGTTGTCTGAATACCCAAATGTCAGTGGGCTGGAGGGCTCTTTGTTCTCTTGTTTGAAGATGATATTTATGTCTATGATATTTATTTTTTTTCTCTGCTAATGTTATTTAGAGCCTTCTAAAGAGCCTTGCAGGTGAGTGCTGGCTCCATTTTCACACCAGACAAAATGTGTGTTTTGAAGCATCTGTCACCACTCCAACTGTGGAGCTCCTGTGAGGCAGTGAGGTGACATGGTGGCAGTGGATTCCAAAAGGACAGGCTCCCAGATGGGAAAATGACAGGCTGGAGTGCAAAGCTCCCTGCAGTGACCTCCCAGCTCCGCTAAAACGGGTTCCTGTTCATCAGTGTGGCAGCAGAGCTCCTGAGCTCTGAAGGTTGATGTCCACTGGGTGACTGAGCACAGGGCAAAGCCAACTCCTGAACCCAAACCCTTTTCCTTTTACTGCTGTGCAAAGGAGGAGGCAGCAGCGATACCAATCACGGCACCATTATCTGCAGCTCAGGGGGGGTAGAGGATGCCATGGTCACTGGGGGCACAGGACCTTCTCTAGGATCTTTCCTACAGTGTTTTGAGGATAAAATGCATTTATAATTTGTACATAATTTATCACTGATCAGCTGTAGCCTCATGAGTTCCCATTCCAGCCTGCGTCACACCTGCTTTTCCACGTCAAGCATCTCAGGGCTGTGGCTTGTGCATCTCAGCTTTGCACTTGTGATTTCTCGTAAATTGGATGAGCACCAAAGGGCAAATAACAATAACAAGGCACCACCCTACCACAACAATGCCCTGCAGCTTTGGGACCAAGTTCAATAGGATTCTTGCCAACAAGTCTGAGTTGAATTTTACTCATTTTGAGACCTGGTTGTTTGGGCTTATTTCCTGTCTTTTCCACTTTCTTGTTTTTTGTTTGGTTTTTTGTGGTGTGGGTTTTATTTTATTTTATTTTATTTTANTTTATTTTATTTTATTTTATTTTATTTTTATTTTATTTTCGGTGTAACGAAACTCAATGAAGGTTGACAATAGAAATGGGTTAGAACTTTACAGGGCCGTGCTTGGGTGTTTTAAACCATCTTGGAGAACATCTTCATGTATCATTCACTCAAAAATATAGTGAATCAAGTGAAATTTAGTTAAAATTTAGATTATGCTTATCTGTGTTTTAATCTAACAAGTCTTTGTGGGTAATACCTTGTACCAACACACACTTTCTGATTTTTTGCACATGTACACGGCTGAAAGAGCTGCTTTCATAGCTGAAAGGGGAAAATAAGACCTTTCGGAAGTTGTGGAACTTCCCTCTGCTCTCTGAAAATAGAAAAAAAAAATCTAATGAAAAACACTCTGAGAGATTTCTTTTGCAGATTAGGGAGGAATCTTTTAACCTGCAGTCAAGGAAAGCTCAAATTGTCCTCTGCAAGGGTCCTCACTAGTCTGTGCAGCAGATGATAAATGATCCCTGTGTTAGGTTTGAGGGCCCAGCAGGACTCAGCGATCAGGATATGGGCTGCAAGATTATAAGGTTCTAAAACTTTTGAGCTCTGCCTGTTTTCCTCCTTGTTTCAGAGACTTAAAGGGTCTAAGATCCTTTCAAATTTCATTTTTCTTAGTGACAGCTGAGATCTTTAACTGGATGGCATCACCTGGACTGAGATAGAATCACAGAATTATGGAATGTCCTGAGCTGGGAGGGACCCACAGGATCACCCAGCCCAGCCCCTGGCCCTGCACAGACACCCCAACAACCCCACCCTGGGCATCCCTGGCAGAGCTGTCCAAAGGCTCCTGGAGCTCTGGCAGCCTCGGGGCCGTGCCCATTCCCTGGGGAGCCTGGGCAGTGCCAGCACCCTCTGGGGGAAGAACCTTTCCCTGATATCCAACCTAATCACACAGCTTCATGCCATTCCTTTGGATCCTGCTACTGGGTTTAGTGAACCAGACAAAACTCCTGGGAGCCCCTGGTGCTTGGCCAAAGCAGTGGAAGTTCATGGGACATCAGTGCCTTCTCCAGGCGCTGCCACATGTCTTGAAATTTTAAGTACTATTGGGATGACACCAGATCATCATGGGCATGAGTGCCCGTGCTGCCTGCACTGTCTGGTGTGGGGCCTGTGGTGTGGATGAGGTGCAACAGCCCAGCCTGAGGTTTGCAACGTCCCCTGGGATTGATCACCTCGCAGGGGCTGGAGCTGTGGCTTTTTAGGGTCTGCTGGTGTCACCTGAACGGCCCAGTTTGCCTGAGGAGCACTCCGTGGCCTCCAGCCGTGCTGCCAGCAGAGGTGCAGCGAGGTCTGTGAGGTGAAGGGCCAGCTCATCTCACAACTGCTGTCTGCCACTGCTGTGGTGCTGGAAAGGCCAGCCCTGCCACGGAGAGCAGAGGTGCCTGTGCTCCAGAGGTGGGTGAGGAGCAGTCACCCCGCTCTGCCGCGCTGGCTGTGGCTGCAAACACTCTCTGGGCTGCGGTGGAAACGTGGCTTTCTGAAGGTTCTCATGAGAAGCAGGACCTGTCCTTCCTGGCCAGGCCAGCTCTTGCCTTCTCACCCGTGCTGTCTCCTGTTCCCGACCCACCTGGGAGCTGGTGTTCCTTGCGTGGTGTTTCCCCACATCCCCTGGAGACTCACTCCCATCCACCCCCCACTGCAGTGACAGTCTCCCAGTCTCCACTCACCACTCCCATTTGTATAACTAAGGAGGGTAAATGCTCATTTATTGGCTCCCGCCTGCATTTTTCCCCACCTCAGGGCCTGGGATGGATGTGCAGCCAGAGAAGGACATGGGAACACCATGTGTCTCCTGGTTGGGATGCTGGGGCAGGCCCTATGGAAAGGCCTTTCTCCATAAGAACAACCATGCAGTGCCTCTGCCTGAGTGACTTGGAGGTTGTTGACCTTCCCAGCGAGTGTCCAGGTTGGGAACCCCAAGAGCTCACCCAGAAGGAGTGCCTCTCCATAGCTCCATGAAGATTTTTCCCCATCCAGGCTTTATCTTGAGTCTTAGAATCACAGAATGGTTTGGGTTGGAAGGGACATTAAAGCCCCTCTGGTTCTATCCCTGCCATGGCAGGGACACCTTCCACTGTCCCAGGCTGCTCCAAGTCCCATCCAACCTGGCCTTGGACAGTGCCAGGGATCCAGGGGCAGCCCCAGCTTCTCTGGGCACCCTGTGCCAGGGCCTCCCCACCCTCACAGAGAAGGATTTCTCTCTGAAATCCCATCTAACCTTGTCCTTTGCCAGTGGGAAGCCATCACCCCTTGTGCTCTCCAACACCTTTTCCTGCACTGCCACAGCCTGACACAGTCATACATCAAAGCCAGCAAATAGGAAATTAAAAATTGGTTTTAAAAAATGCTCCTGAGGAAAAACCAAGCTTCCAAATCTTGTATAACCCCTCTTGCCCAGGTTGGCAGCAGCATGTGAGCTTTGGCTCCTTTGACCACCATTTTTAAGGTGTAAAACCATAAGATGTATTACAAAATCATCACGATGTAGTGGCCCTTTGTTTGGGAAGGCTTGGCAAGGGTTTGGGGCCTGGGGACAGATGGCCATTTTGCTGTGGGGATACTGTGCCCCAAATCTGACTGTGCAACAAACCTTTGGAGAAATCTTATCTAGCAAACAGCTCAAATGGAGGTCAGGGGTTGTTTTGCATCTCCCATCTCCACCAACCAAGGCTGGGAAATGGATTCCCCTCCATGCATCTTGGCTCATTCCCAAGTGCTGGGAGAGCTGGGCTGCAGTGAGGAAGAGGGAATAGGAAGGTATAAGACAAAGATCCCAATGCACTTCCCATCACCAGAAGTGTCCAAGGCCAGGTTGGATGGGGCTTGAAGCAACCTGTGCTGTGAAAGGTGTCCCTGCCCATGGCAGGGCCTTGGAACAAGATGGTCTGGAAGGTTCCTTCCAACCCAAACCATTCTGTGATCCTTGTGAGGAGCTGGGGCCGGGCAGCTGGGAAATCACCTGGCAAGGGGAGCTGCGGTTGGGGTGGGAGCAGTGCCAGCAGGGTTTGGTGAGACCCACAGCTTCCTTGGCAGAGCTCTGTGAAGTTTCCATCCCTGCTAATAAATCACATGAGCGTGATCATAATGACAAAGGAAACAATTACTTCTTCTTAAGAAACTCATCTCCTCGCAGCCCAGGGCCCGCGTGTGGAGCAGTGAGGAGTTTGCAAGTCCGGAGCGTGGGAGGGAGTCGGGGCTGACAGAACTCGGGTGGTGAGTGCCAGCTGTGAGCATGGGGGAGCTGCAGCAGCCAGGCCTGCACTGCTGCAGGTTCAATAAGGTTATTCAGAAGTCACCTGGGGGCAAAAAACCTGTGAGCCAAACCTTGCAAGGTGCTAAGGCAGCTCTTGGTTATGTGGCTAATTCCAAATCACCCTCAGGTGGCAACCTGCTGAGCATCCCAAATCAGCAGAGTTTGACCATGAACACAATTGCCAAGCCCTTAGTGGGTCAGCAGCTTCAGAGAGCTGATCTGTGCTTGGCTGCTGTATAAGCAATGGCTTTGCTTCCTATGTGTCTATCTCAGGCCACCATTAGCATTTAAAATCATTTCTTACTGATAGGAAACAAAACATAGCTTTGGAAAAAAAAATCTATCCTGGTGATGGGCTTTGTTTTGCATTTCTTTGTGACAAAAGTGATTAAACTGCTAAATCACAGCTGCTTTTCTCATAAAAAAGACAAAGCATCTTTCAATCCCTCCTTCATTTCAAGAGTTGCAGAAAGCTCTAGGTAAATGGGAGTGATTTGATCTATCTTGGCTTTATCACTGCATCTCCTACACCCACAGGCTCCCAAGCAGGGTGTATTTGCTGTCTCATGGCCTAAAAGCTTCCCGTGTTACTCATAACTTAAACACCGAGAGAGAGATAAGGGATTGGGTTTGGTTTGTTTCCTTTCAGAAGAAATGAACATTAATAAATATCTCATTACCAGAAAGTGTCATAGTGAAAGTACAGCGCTTTCTCCCGTTCCACAGTTGGCTCTTTAATTTTCACCGTGTTTAAAGAGCAACATGAAAACCCTGAAAAATGATCCCAGTCACACTCAGCTGAGTTTTCAATAACTGCTGGATCAGATAGGGCTGAGCTCCTATCGTGGGAGATGATCAGATACGGGGCAGCAACTGCTGCAGAATTTGCTCAGCACAAATTATTCCCCCCTAATGTCCACTGAAAGGTGAAAATCTGCTGTTGCAGCACCCATGATCTTGAGTATTTCAGAAAACTCCTCAGGCCCTGAGGCTGGTTGTAAGGAGCCCTGGTCCTGTTGTGAGCCATTTCCCGTTACATATCCTGTCACAACCAGAGAGAGTTGCTGGAGAGGTCTCCTCCACCAGCTTCTTTCAAGGAGAGGTAGATGTTGATGCCCCAAAAGTGTGGGCTGGCTGTGGAGGTGGCCAAAGGATCTGCTGCACTGGAAGGCTGCAGTGGAGGCCCAGGCTGATTTCTGGCCATCAGGTTCATGGTTGTCTCCAAGGTGGGAATGAAGATGCCTCTGCTGTGAAGGATGGCTGAAAAGGATGCCAAGAAAGGGTGCCCAGAAATCATGGAATCTGAATATCCTGAATTGGAAGGGACCCACACGGATCATCAAGTTCAACTCAATGAATGCCCAACTCCAAATGAAGCTCCAAGAGGCAGAAAGAGAAGAGAGCATCAAGCTGGGGTGAGATGGAGCAGTGGGAAAGGAACCATTGGTCAGGATTGTCCCCGGGCAGAGGATGGAGAAGACCCCAGTGAGGAACCTGTCTGCCATCCTTCAGCCATGCTTGGGACACGAGTCTCTCTGCATCCATTCCCTGGAGCGGGGAGCAGAGAATGGAATCATTGCCAAAATCACCCCACGGAGCCTCAAACAATGGCTTGAGCCAAAGAGACAACACAGCCTGTCCTGGGTAACCCCAGCAGATCCACTGCTGATTGGAAAAAGCCAGTGGCAGAGAGCTGCCGTGGAGTGTGTGCTTCTGTGCACTGTTCCCCCTCAGGGAAAATCCCTGCCTTCCAAATCCCACCAGCAGCTCCAGGCTGGTACTGGTGGTGAGAGTGATTCTGGGTTTGCAAATGCTTTTGGGCAAATCGTGTCCCCCAGCACTGCAAGAATGGGGAAATGAACGCATAGCACACAGCCAGGAGTGGGGAGTGGAGAGGGAAGGTTGGAAAATGGGTGAGTGAGCAAAAAAAGGTCAGAAAGCAGAGAAAGGTCCATCCTCTGAAACTGGTAGAAGGCAGAGATCTCCCAGCTTTTAGGCCAGTCTTCAGACACGAGTCCAGATTTTAGAACATATAGGGTTGGAAATACAGTGGTTTATTTGCTACAAATTATTTACAAGGCCCTTCAGTGGGAAATAAATTTCACAGGACAATGCCTCCAGGGAAAATAATATGTGTTTGGATGGGTGATTCATCATTCTGCATTAAGCCCATAAGCTCAGCTGACATCGAGGTATACCTGATAATCTCTTATCTAAATAATTTCCCCTTGAAATCCTCCATCTATGCGGCTTTGTGCTGCTGATGGGAGGATAAACTGCTGGGCCAAAACTTCTGCTAGGAAAACTGGCCTTGTAGTGACATGGTCAAGGTGGGGAGATGCTGAGTCCTGCCCAGAAGACCCCACACCATGCTGGATTATGTGGAAGGCACCAATGGTCCCAGGCAGCTCTGGAGAGGTGGTGGAGGGTAGGGGTGGAGGGCTGCTCTGCTTTTTTTTAAAATGTGGGTCCCTTTAAAGCTTCTGAGAATGTCCCACCTGGTCATGGCTTGGCTCCTGACCAGTACCAGAAGAAGGCTAAGAGCAGAGCCTTCATCTAGCTCGGCCAACCTGGAATTGCCTTCATGCTGAGACACCTCACCAGAATTCTCCAAATCTCTTCTTTGCTGCTCCCAGTTTAGGCCACCTTCATTAGGCACCTTGGGATGAGGCCAGGCCCCAGTGCTGAGCTGCCAGAACACCTTCCACTGATGTGATGCTGAAAACATCAAACAAACCCCATCCTTCCACAGTTTCCCTCAAACTCCATTTTTTTGCCTTCCTCTCATCATCCCTGTTTTTCCTGCTGTTGCAGGCACAGGGGTTTCTCTGTCACAGGCTGTTTTTTGAGGGACACATGGATGATGTGAAGCCCATCATCACTGCATGCTGTGTGTCGGGGCAGGACAGCTCTGTGGGATGGGGGCAGAGCTCGGGATGTCTGTTGTGGGTCTGGACACGGGTCCTACAGCACCTTCCCATCCTTGTCTTTACAGCTGTGCTGCAAACCAGGGACACCCGGGTGAGACTGTGACCGACCTGCCATGAGGCCTGCTCGCGGCCTGCTGGCTCCTGGCGTGATGGGAGCCTTGTGCTGCTGAATTCACCAAATTAGTCACTAATTATAGCAGCCACCCACAGTGTCCCCAGCACCCGAGTACCTGCAAAGGTCATGAACCCCGTGATTCAGCCGAGAATCCGCGTGTAACTCTGGTGAAATAACAGGAAATATGGGCATAGCGAGGCGTCAGCCCATGGCTGATGGTGCCGATAGCGCGTTCCCTGCTTCTCCCTTTGCCATGGAAACAGGCTTGGATGGCATCCAGAAGGGTAAATGCTCTGCAGCTGCCTCTCTCCTGAATCCAGGCACTGGGTTTCCCTCCTCTCCTGGCTGGCAGGAATAGCTGAGCCCCACAGCAGCTGCCCCACGGCTCCCAGTGCTCCTCTGCCAGCCCTGAGAGGTGGAGAGCACTCCTGCAGGAAATGTCCAGCCCAAGTGACACCCCCAGTCCTGGCCAGCCTGGAGAGGAGGAGGACACTGAGTGCATGGTGCACATCCCTCTGCCTCACATGGCTCACCCTGGACCAGCTCCAGGACGGAGAGGTGGGAGCAGCTCCCCGTGCTGCTGCTGGCTGGGTTCTTTCCACTGACACAGTCTCTGGGCAGCAGCAGGGCAGGGCTGCCAGTAAACAGAAATTGCTGGAGCCTTTCAGATGTGGGTATTTTGTTTTCCTCCTGTTTCTCCACAGAGGAAAGCTGTGAGCAGAGCTCTCCTCCAGCAGGTTTGGTGTGTCAGGAGGAAGGGGCTCTCAGCAGCCCAGGAGCACATCTGAGTGTCTGCACAGCCTGGTGGGGAGCAGGGATGGGTCTTCCCTGCAGCAGCTGTAGCACAGGTGGTGGGCACAAAAGCTGTGTCTGGCCCTGTTTTGGGCAGGTTTCTCTGCCCCTAAACCACCTCATGAACCTCATCACCCACACCCATGGAGCTGCTCAGCCCCCTGACTCTTTCCCTCTTTGTGAGCTGCTCATCCTCTCAGCTTCTCCCACCTCCTCCTGGCACCCCCAAGCTGTTGCCTCTCTCATTTTTCCCTCTCTGACACCTCAAAGCCCATCTCAGTTCCCTCCATGCTCCCTGCCCCTCACTCAGCCTTTGTGGCTGCAGGATTATCTCTCCATTAATGTGCAGTTGAGCAAACCCAGAACATTTTGGAAGGGTTGAAAGGATCCGTGAATTTGCTTTGAATATAGCAACGTGTTTTGGCTAAAGGGAACAAGAGAACATTTTGAAAATGTCAAAATATTTTGTTTAGGCATTTTTTGAACAAAATGTTTCACTTGGTAGTTGACAAAAAAAGAAAAAAGACGAAAAAAATCAATTCAAAATCTCCAAAACAGAATCTTCCCACTTTTATTTTGAGATGGCACCTGCCTGGGAGAACTCAAACTACAAAGGCACAAAACCCATTTTCAATGGTAAATAATGTCCAGGCAGTCAGGGGAGTTTCTTCAGTGGAAGTCAAAATGTTACAAAGGGAGTCAAAACATTCCCTGATTTTATTTTTTTCCCTATTTCACTTAGGTGGGGGAGAAAAAACCTGTCCTTGCTGGGCCTGGATCAAGAGCTTGTGTTCTTTTTTATGTTGGCTGCTAAGCAGAAATATTTACAGCAACAACATGATAGGGAGTCAGGTCTTCTTCTTGTGTTGGAGAGGGAATTAATGCTGGGATCAGGTTGATTGTGGTGATCTTTCCTCTCTGTCCCTCTGCTTTGGCTTCTCATCCTGTAGGATGAAGGGTCCAGAGAAAATTTTTTTCTCCATGTTTGTCTAAGTTTGCTCCAACCCCTGTCCTGCCCTGGAGCCATTTCTGAGGGAAGCCAACAACTCCTTTGTGTTTTATCAGAGCCTTTCTTATTTCACAGAATCCCAGGCTGGTTTAGGTTGGAAGGGACACAATACTCATCCTGCAGTGGGCAGGAACATCTTGAACTGCACCAGGCTGCTCAGAGCCACGTCCAACATGACCTTGAATGTTCCCAGGGATGGGTCACCCACACCTTCACTGAGAAACCAGGGACATTTCCTGATGGATCTCCCTGTCTGGCCTTGTCCTCCTGTCCTCTCCTCCCCACTGGTGGGATTAGAGCCTGGGGTCATGATCCATCTCATGGATCCTGTTTGTGGCCTATTTGTCCTTCTGCCATCTGCCTGTGAGTCCTGCACAGCTTTTACAGCTGAAGACTAATTCCAAGTAAACTTTGCCCAAGGACTTGAAGGTGGGAAGTTCCTACCAGGACACTCACAACAGGGAGTGGGGAGGACCAAGTGGGAATGGTTGATCTTGTGGTGTTTTGCCTCCTGGTGGCCCCTCCAAGGCTTGGGTGACTCTTCTGGTCCTTGTCACCATGAGCTGTAATATGAAATGCACCATTGAAACAAAACTATTGAAAGACAAGTATTTTTGGTTAAACAAACATAGGAGTGGCTGAGGGAGCTGGGAAAGGGGCTCAGCCTGGAGAAGAGGAGGCTCAGCGGGGACCTTGTGGCTCTGCACAACTCCCTGACAGGAGGGGACAGCCAGGTGACCCAGGGAACAAGGGATAGGGTGAGAGGAAACAGTCTTAAACTAAGAGAGGTTTGTATTGGAGATTAGGACAAATTCCTGCACAGAAAGGGTTGTCAAGCACTGGAGCAGGCTGCTCTGGGCAGTGGTGGAGTCCCCATCCCTGCAGGGGTTCAAAAGCCCTGTGGATGTGGCCCTTGGGGACATGGGTTGGTGGCAGCCTTGGCAGGGCTGAGGGAGTGGTTGGACAGGATGATCTTAGAGGCCTTTCCAACCTAAATGATTCCATGATTCTCTGACAATCCAACCCTTCCAGTCAATCCCACGGCCCTCCTTGCATGCTGCCCCGGTGGGGTGGTGGGAAGGAAACTTTTGTGTTGAGCTGAGCAACATCTGAGTTTGCCGGTGCATATTCTCACTGTGAGAACTACAAACATTTTGATCAACATTTATTAGTCATCAGATAATAGACACCCGCAGATTTTTATCTGCTGTCTCTTGTGGGCTTTTAGGAGGTTTGCAGCAGTTTTGCAGATCAGTGTCTGATGTACCACCTTTGCTTATAGCTGAAGCTTCTGAAGCTCCACTTGTGCCAAAAATTCATATATATAGGTAGAAAAAGTTCTTCCAGTGGAGCTTTGTGAATGTTTTTGTACAAAACTCTCGGGTGGGGAAATTTTCAGTTCATGTGAAGTGCAGCTGGTTTGTGAACCAGCTAAAGTCTCAGATCTGCCATGCACCACAAAGATTCAGTTTTTATTCTGTATCACCTTTGTGTCCTTGTGTTTGCAGGGAAAAGCACAAAGAGATGTGGATGTGATTTAAAGAAAGACAACCAGAGCAAACCCAAAAGATCCATAAGTGTGAGAAATGTGAATGTATGTATACCTCTAAGCACCATGCAGATTTCTTTTCCCATCTCCTCTCCTCTCCTCTCCTCTCCTC
>VZDJ01000168.1:236885-252784 GCA_008694505.1 Cyanoderma ruficeps
TTATTATTATTAAATAAAACTAATATAATTTGTGCTGTCCCCCCCATTGCTGTGGCAGCTCCGGAGTTGCCATCACACAGGATTTGCCTGTGCCCACTAGAGGCCAGTGTGAGCCTTGAATTAAGCTGCCAGAGCACTAATTAATCCCCGACCATCGGGAGGACCGTGTTTCCTGCGGGATGAAGCCCTGTCGCACAGGAGATGGTGGCCGGAGCAGGGCAGGTGGCTGTCCCCGGAGGGATGGGTAAACTCTTCCAGCTGTGAGCACTGTGTAATCCTGGAAAAGCTTGGAAAATCCTGCTGTGCTGTCAGGGCTTGAGCACGGGACCTGCTCAGATCCTCTTCTCCAGCCCTGCAGAGCCAGGCAGGCACATCCACTGGGTGTCCTTGGGGACAAGTGGGACGCTGTGGTGGCAGAGCAGGTCCCACAGCTGCCTGTGCCATTGCCACCTGGACACCGGGCTGGTGCAGCCCCGAGCCCCGGGCTGGAGCTGGGCCGATAAACCCTCTGTGGCCGCAAACAGCGAGGTTTGGATGGCCCTGAAAAGTGAAGTTGGTTCCTGAGGAAAAAGGGAAGCCCATTGCAATGGCTGGTTGGACTGAAGATAGAGTGTTTCATGTTGTTTCACACAAGTTTTCCCCTCAGTGTGGGCAGCAGGAGCAAACTGAGACGCCTCTCTCCATACGAGATGGTTTCGGCACGGTAACAGCAGAGCCTTTGGTTACTGCACGTCAAAATGGAACATGCAGCTTTCAAACTCTGCCCCAAAATCGGTGCATTTAGCCCAAATTTGTCACTCCCAGATCCATCTGGGCTGCCTCTTCAGCAGTGGGGGGTGAGGGCAGAGAGGGGGATGAGCCAGGGCGGGTGGCACTGGCCTCAGTGGGGCTGACAGGCAGCGAGGGGGGGGGAGTGTTTTGCTGTGTGAGCTCCTCGACAGTGCAGCTGTATTTTGGGAACTCTTCACCTGCAGTTGGTGTTTTTTAAACCTTGTTTATTGCTTGGCTCCCTTTATCTGTAGGAGACACAAAATGAGACCAGCGTTGCTCCTGTGGGTAACAACTTCTGTCTTTGGCCAGCCTGGGGGAAACAGGGATGTCCCGGAGAACAGCTTCGTGTTCTGTTAGAAGGCCAAGGCCAAATGCTCAGTCCTAAGTCCCTTTTACTCATTTTTCCCCCTATGGAGCACAAATTAAGACAAGAAACAAAAGCAAGGTGATATTTTTCCCAGAATCTTTCCAAAATGTATTCTTTCTGCCTCTTGCACTCCCATTCACAACTTGAATGAGCTGAGATTTACTTCAACATGACATGACTGATGCTAAGTCCCAGGAATGACCCCAAGGATTGGGACAGAGGGTTCATCTCAGACACCAAAAAAAGCAAGAATGGTACACGAGTACACAATATCTCATGTTGACCCGTCCTCAGGTCAGGGGAGTTCTTCTGTTTGCTTAAAAATGGGCATTTTCCCCTTGCCCCATGCCCCAGAGCAGCTACTGGCAGAGAAGACCAAAGATTTGGTACTGCTCAGAGCCAGCACCCTGAGGCAGGAAGCCCCTGAGGGACTGGGGTCAGAGGAACTGCCAAAAAACAAAACAAAACCAAACAAATGATTTCTTTTTACAGATAATCCACGTGAGCAAAAGCCCCCAGAGGAGGATTTGGGGTCACTGTGTCATGGCCAGAACAAGTGGGGAGCAGCCCTGAGGAGAAACAACATTATTAGACCCTGTTTGCTCTCAGCCCCACACCCCAAAGCACAGCTCTGATGGAGGGTGGAGGATTCTGGAGTGAATCCCAAGGCACCCATTCCCCAGCCAGGAGTGTGCCAAAGGAGTGCAGCCAGCCAGGGGTTAACCAGGATCCTCTCTCCATGCACAGCTTTCCTGCCAGCCTATCCACTAACAGAATTAGCACTGGAAATTTGTGCACACTGTGCTACGTAGGGGGAAGGAAAAGAAAAAAAAAAAAAAAAAGAAAAGCACGAAATACATTTAATCTCTCATTTCAGGATTGCATTTGACATCTAAGTTAAATAAAATGTTCCTGAGGTCATTAAAAATCAGAAATAGTACAAGATTTGGGTTTACCATAGTTTCAGAATGAATCAGGTTTCTGAACTTGTTTTAATCTCTGTATAATTGCTTTTCTGTATACGGTAACCTTTAGAAAATGAGTTTAATAATTAGTCATCTCAAACTAGTTAAGGACAACATCCTGCCCTCAGTTCAGTTTTATTTTCAACAAAAAACCAATGCCAAAGTAAATTCTTCACTATGGTTGGAAACATAGATTCAGGCTGCATGTTCAGCAGGTGAAACAGCTTGCATTAAGCCCCCTAAAAGTTTGAAAGTTCAGCAATTCTCATCTTGATGGCTTTTCACTCTCCCTCTCCAAGAAAAAATGAGAAGAGGAAAATATGAAGCATCAGCATCAGCCATGGCTGGTCCCTTGGCTCTGCCCCTCCTGGGCACAGAGCCCCCAGAAGGGAGCCAGGAGAGGGTTTTACTGGATCTCATGCCTGAATCCTGCTTTTCCCAGGATGGCAGGCCTGGGCAGAACCCAGGAAGTTTCCAGCTCCTTTGGGCCCGTTGCTGGTGCCTGCATTGCCTGTCTGGAGATCACCATGGCTGGGTGTGTGATCAGAGTGATCACCCTCAGGGCCCTCCTCCTGTTCTCACCACCATCTCCCCCTTTCCCTCAGCACTTCCCTCACTTTGTATCAAAGTCTCACCTCCTTCTCTCTCCCCATCCCACTTCAGACCACCATGCAGGTGTGGATCTCTCCTGTGTTTTTTAGTTTCCCAGTGCCCACAGCTCATCCTCCCTGGTGGGTCCATACCCTCTAGGTCAGTGCTTCAGCACTGTCACTGTGCCCAGCTGCTGTGTCCCAGAGAGCTGCCCTTGCCCTCAGGGCACAGAGCTGTATCCCAGCACTGCCATCCATCAGCTATCCCCCTCCCCTTCCCTCTCAATTTCTGGCAGTCTGTTGCAAATCCGGACCGCAGGTTTCCTTCACTCTCCTCCCTGTCTCCATCACACTGGAGAAGGCACTGCAAATACATTCCTCTCCATTGTCTTGTGTTTAATTTAGTTAAAATTTCCAAAGGTGTGGACCTGCCACCATTTCCCTGGAGGGATTATTCCAGAACCTGATGGATCTCACTCTGGGAAATCACTCAAGCTTCCTGCTGCCCACCTTGTATTCCTATTTCACCTCATTATGACAAAGCCTCTGGTTGGTTTTGTAGGAGTTCCTGGTTTGCTGACCAGGTCCTTCTTGCTAAATCCAATGGTTTCCATGGTGCACAGGCTTGTGGTGAGTGCTCCTGGCTTGGGGTGGCCTTCCTGGCCATCCCGTTCCACTTGGAGGGACAGTGGTGCCATCCTGTTCCCCTGGTGTCTGCAGAAAGGGTTAATGTGCCCTGGGCATTCCATGTCCCTGATCCAGCTCCCCGCCCTGGAGTGCCCACTGAAGCCAGTGCAAAGCTCCATGAGGGGTGGGCTGCAGCTGTAATCCCACAGATGTGCTGATATTCGGATCAGGAGCACTCAGTGCTTGAATGTCTCTGGCAGACGGTGGGGAGTGTGTTTTGCTGAAGCAAACTGCAATTACATGTAGTATCTTAAATTTAGCTTGATGTGCTGCCTCCAGAAAGAAGAGATGTGTTGTGTTCCGGGCTCTGCAGCACAGGCAGTGTCTCTGACCCTCTCTTGTCTCCCCTGGAGCCCCCCAGACCCTCTCCTGGGCTGCCTGGGCGGGAGAACAGAGCTGAGGGCAGCAGGGAGGAGCTGCTGATGCACAGCTATTGTCACAGCACAGAGCATTGTCCAGCACTGACCAAGGAAATGAAACCAGAGCCCCTGTGGAGACCAGAGCAAATCCAGGAGCAAAGGCCAGTTGGGAACAGCCACCTCAGTACAGGAACCACAAGGAGCAGCTCACCAGAATGCAGTGAGAACTCCAGTCTGCAGCAGTGGGATGAAGAAGTTTTCCCCGGGCTGAGAGCCCACCTAGGATTCAGACCTGGATTTGCTTTTCACTGTCTTCATGGAATAAAGGTATAATTAACACATCCTCTCTATTGTCCATGAGAAGGTGAGGGTCTCCTCCCTCATCTCAGGGAAGAACAACAGACTGGAGACAAGATGATGGACTAGATCCACTTTTGCTGATTTCAGAAAGTTCTTTTTGGATCAGAAATGTTCGATGAGCTGATATCTCCTGGTAAAAGTAGCAGTCAAGTCCCCTGCCCAGTCCTACACACTGATACTCACAGTTGCCTTTTTGCCCCACCTTCTCCTCTCCCTTTCTTGTTGCAGTTCTCAGCTTTGACAGTGCAGGAGGCCACAAAGTTTCTCATCAGTCCATTGTTATACTGGACTTTGGAAACAGCCATGCCAGAAGTGAAACTCCCCTTGGGCTCATGGCAAGGAGCAGAGTCCTTCATGGGCCAACCAATAGTCCCCTAATACACCCTCGTCTGTCAGTCCAGGTTACTTGCAGGAATATTTCTGTTGCCAGAGTTTTCTGTGATATTTTTTTGAACCACTCATAGCTTAGGCCAGTTTCTGACCACATTCCTACCCCATGGTCCTCGTACACAGCACCCACCACACGTGGGGTGCAGGTGTTCCACAGATCCTGGACCACTCATTCAGACATTATCCCTGGAAGCCAAGAAGAAAGCAGGGGTTTGTGAATAAAGTGCCTTAAGGCAGAAATCTAAGGTGCCTCAGAGTGTCAAAGAGGGAGTGGGTCTCCCACAGGTCCCATTGCACCCATGAGAAATTCTCAGCTATCCCATTTCTGTGGTAAAACATATCTGTGTTTAGATATCCAGTCTGTGCCTGTGTTTCTGGAGCTCCAGGGCTCCTGTGGAGCTGCAGTGGAATGTGTTTGTACAGACCTCAAACATAGAGCAGCTCTGGGTTTTTACAGGGGACTTGAGCAATGAGAGTGCTGATACCTGGAAAAGCTGATGGCTGGCAGCAGGAGCTTTCTGGGCTGCTTGGTGTGAAACATGTTTTCGAGTCCAGGGCACATGTTGAACATGAGGGAGAACAAAACACTCCAGGAAAAGAGGCAAACGCCTCCCCAGCAGGGCAGCACTGGAGCATGGCTGGCACTGGATCACACAACCCCTGCTATTCCAGAGAACATTGTGAAGGGCAGATCACTGCAGTGATCACTGTCCAACCTGGGCTTCCCACAAATCAGAGATGAAAGCACTCACTGGTTGGTGCCCATGGTGCTCTGGCACTTGCCCATGTCTAACTGGTTCCTAAGGCTGCACCTGCTCCTCTTCTGAAGGTCTGGTGGCACAGGTACTGCCTGAAAGCACCACATCTCCCTGGGGCTGTCACCCTTCCATCTCATTCATTGCTCAGCAAGGCTCCAAGGCACCTGCATGTAGAGGGTCCAGGTGTCCCACCTGGTGACAGAATCACCCTGGCCTTGGGTGGCCTGTGTGACTGGTGGGGAAGGACATGTGGGAGGTGGGAGGGCGAGGCAGGAATGTCACTGTCCTTGGCCTGTTGTCACTCTGTCATGCTCGGTGTCTGAATAAATGCCAACAAGCTCTAAGCAATGGCTGGGGCACGCCCCGAGGAATTCACCAAAGTCAGCATCTAAATAAGGAAACACTGGACTTGGGAAGCTTGTCCATGGTCTGCGTGTGGAAGCAATGTCAGCACAAGAAGGTCCCTTCCCCCTCCCTTCCCTGTTTGCTTTCTCTCCTGAACAAATGAAGACAATGGCTCTGTTATTTAACGGTGTGCATTTTACTACCAGCGAAGAATGGGCCTTTAAAACAGGCAAAATGCTCTGTGCCCTTCCAGGGAAATGTGGAATTGCAGGTTTGGCCGGGATGACCCAAACAATAAAAGGGCAGCTGGAGCATTAAGAACAGAGTTGGTGACAAGGATGGTTGGGTTTGGCTGGACTAACTGGAATGGTGATCAAAAGGACAATTATGCTGCTTTAGGAGCAGAGCCATTTGCCACATATTACTGTAATGGCAAACCTTAAGGACTGCTGGATAGTCAAAGACCGGCTCCAACATAAAAAGAATTTAAAAATCTCTCTATTGCTACTGTTTTACTAAAGGTCACTCAGATACCATAACCACTGCTCCCAATGAAAACCTTGGATGGCATCCAGGAGCAGAGGTTGTCTGGGTCTGAGCAAACCAGATGAGGGGAGCTCTGGGGGCCAAATTTGAGCTGACCTGGAAATGGCCACCATGGGTACCAGAAAGGATGAAACCACATCAGTGCAAATTCCACACGTGCTCAGCCAAAATATTTCCCCTGTTCTCAGCTGACTGCTGCCATTTACCTCTTTGAGCTGCCTTGACCCCAAAGTGTAGCAGCGTAGGCAAACACTGAGTCTGGGGAAAAAAAGAGTGAGTTGAATATTCATGCTGCAGTTTTGAGGAAAGTTGTGTGGAGAATAACTCTGACATGAATGACACAACACATCCAACATCTTGTCTGAAGCACTCAGCAAGGCAGCTTGAGCGTGCAAGGCATTTTGAAACCTAAATGGGAACGTTTGCGTCAGCTCAGGTGGCAGTCAAAGGAGAGCTGATGCATCTTTGGGGTTAGTTTGATGCAAATGGGCACTTGAGAAGAAATGTGATGGTTGGTTAGCCAAAGGCGAGCGGTAATGTGTGCTAAAAAGGCCATTGTATTGATTGAAACGCATCTAGAAAACATCAGGCTGATGTAAAACATGAGTAATCAGCACAAGCTAAAGGCTATTTCATGGAGCTCACCAGCATGTGTTTGTGAGCACCCTTCATTAATAAATCAATGGGATGTTCAGGGTTCAAAGCAGCTCTCGGGGAGCTGCTGGAGGCAGTGGCTCTGTCCCAGGCTGCTGCAGGAGGTGGCTGTGCCTCCAAAGGGCTGGAGACTGCCAGGGAGCTCAAGGACACCCAGGGAGAGTGACCACTGCTCATGGAGGAGGCTGGTCCTGGACAAGATGCCACAGGGAGGGATCTGCCCCAGGGCTCACTCAGGACCAGCAGCCAGCTCCTGGAGGGAGTTTGATTTCACAGAGTCCATCCCTCACTCTTGTCCTGTATCCACTGCAGAGATCTCGAGTGGCTCTTACAGAGGCCTCCAGTCCCCACACAGTCAGGGAGATGCTGTGGGTGACAGAGAAGATTCTGGCAGAAGCTGCAGGTCAGAGTGAGCTGTGATATGGCCCTTAAAAAGTCGTGTTTTCTGATAAATGACTGAATTTTCTCCCTCAACACTTCTGCTGCTAGTTACCTGATGGACTCTGACTTTTCTGTCTATGGGATCTTCTGCACATCCTGGAGACCAAGTGGGCTCCCTGACTCCTGGAGGACAGATCCCCCTCCTCTCTTTCATTCTGGGACCACACAAACCCCTTGGGATGCTCCACAACAGAACTGATGGGGGGGATCTGTCCCCAGTCATGTGTGAGGCGCAGAACTCCTGTCCTCATGCACACCCCATGGGAAATATTTTGCACAGGGAGCATTCCTGCTGCAGCTACTCTGCATTTTTGAGGTCCTGGAGCTTAAATTTTGCTCTCCCTCAGCCTTCAGAACTGACCTGGAGTTCTGACATCCCCTCCTGGTCTCTTTCTCACTCCATGATTTGTGTAAAATCCAGCATCGCTGTCCAGAGCTGGCTTTGGAAGGAGAGGCCACGAGTGAATGATTGGTCCAACTTCTTCCCCAGGGCATGGGACACCAATCCATGGATCTTCTCCTCTCAGAATTGGAAGCAGGACCAGATAATGTCAGAAGTAAAGGTGTTTTTTGGCTGCCCTCCCCTCCCCAGCACCCACCACTTGCAGAGCAAGGCACATCTCAAGCACTTTTCTGAGCTGCCGAGGCTCTCCTATCCTGGCAGCATTTTTAGCTGCCACATCCTTCCACTCCTGGGGTTCTCAGCCTGTAAATCTGAGCTAAAATATACATTGGTGTGAACTGCAGATCCAGATCCTGTTCCCAGCCTGCATCTGCTGGCTGCTCCAAGGCTGGGGGCAGGCTGTGCTGGTGGCTGGGGAGAGATTTTGGTGCAGGAGCGAGCTAAATGGCTTTGGGATCCCGGGAATATTGCCGGCTCCGTGCTGCCGGGTCCTCGACCTCCCCTCTGATGACGGTAACGCGGGCTGATGGCCCTGTCACGGCGAGGGGCTGTGACAAGGGCTGACTCTGACGTGGCCCTGGGGTGTCACCGTGCCGTGGGTGTGTGACAGGGCAGGGGTGTCACTGCTGCCCGTGACAGTGATGCCGCGGGACGCGGGGTCACCGCCGAGAGACGGCAACCGGCCCTGACGGCTCCTGTGCAGGGACAGGAGGGACGGGATGGCTCCTGTGCAGGGACAGGAGGGCTGGGATGGCTCCTGTGCAGGGACAGGAGGGACGGGATGGCTCCTGTGCAGGGCCAGGAGGGCTGTGGCAGCTCTGGCACCGCTGCAGCAGGGCCCTGGTGGCATTGCTGTGCCAAGCGGGGTCCGTCACCCGTGGTGGGGGAAGCAGGGCAGGTAATGGGGTGTGAGGTTGGAAGGAACAGTCTCCTCCATCCCAGAATCACGGACTTTGGGGTTTGGAAGGGAACTTAAAGCCCATCTCATTCCACCCCCCTGCCATGGGCAGTGTGCCAGCAGAGCAGGGTGCTCAGAGCTCCGTCCACCCTGGCCTGGAGCTCTCATGGCTGTGACCTCCCTGGGTTTGCAGTGCCAAGTTTGACTTTCCTAAGGCTCCTAGAAATCAATGTATAAATCCAAATTCACTCTGGTGCTCATGGCTTCACAGGTTTGTGGTGAGCAAACCACAGGACTCGTGTGTGAGCAGCACATGGAGGCACAGGATGGCCTGGGTTGGAAGGGACCCTAAAGATCATCTCATTCCAAACTCTGGTTTTCTGACATTTCAGAAATAGAATAGTTTTGTGGGGCATTTTTTGGGAAAAACTCGCTGTTCAGTTGCACACATAATGCTTTTTGCTGGGACGACCAAAAACAAGATACTTAAAAATGAAGCAACCTATTTTTGGCCCTTTCTCTCCTTCCACCATCAATTCATGCAGGAAAATTGAGGTTTTACTTCAAGAACTATGCATTTTTAATGGATTTTATTTACATAATTTTTCTGTCTAATAGGATGGGTTTTAAATGCATTAACTGCAGCATAGTTCTCTCAGACCTTTGGAGAAAAGAAACTACAATAAAGATTCTTGTCTTCTAATATTCTGGGTTTCAGGCAAAAAAATTATACTATGAGATAGGAATGCTTAAAAAACCTATAGTTTCACTGAACAAGAAAATCCAGTTAGAAAAGAAAAAAAAAAACTGTATTGGAAAACATCTATTTGCCCACAAAATAATGTAAAAATAATGAGTCCATATTCCTCTTTGATGTGTGTGGCACATGCTCCTTTAAGGAGAAATTCTGTATTTCAGAGATAGTGTGCATATCGTGGAATGAAACGGTTGTTATGGCAACAACTCTCAAAAGCAAGTACTTAACTGAGAAATGTGTTCCACATAGCCATAGAAAAATGAAAACATGAAAACAGAGACAGGAAGAATGGACAAACAGAAGCAGTATGAGATGGCAAAGCTATTTCTGATTTTCAGACACGCAGAGAAGCAGAGCTGAACCAGCTTTGGGGATTTTTTAGATTTTAATTTAAAGCCAAAATTTAAAGCTGCATCCATTCCTGGAAGGTTTAATATGTCTTTTATTTAATGTCGGTGATCTAATAATCAAGAAGTGCCATATCATATTAGCCCAGCCTTATTGCTGTGGACCAAAGCAGGGGATGGTGTTTATTTGCTGCTGGGCTCAAACACACACCCAGCCCTGGGCACAGGGAACCAGCTCTCCAGGGAATCTGCACCTCCAGGATCCCTGGGATGGCTGGATGCAGTCTCCTGTGGCTCAGAGCCATGCCTTTGGGACCTGGAGGTCGGAGCAGGGTGGTGTAACCATCTTCTCTCAACCACCTCTGGTACCTGAAGGAGCCACAAGAAAGATGGAGGAAGTATTCACAAGAGTCTGGAGTGGCAGGACAAGGGGGAATGGCTTCAAACTGGCCGGGAGAACATTTAGATTAGAGATGAGGGTGGAATTGTTCCCTGTGAGGGTGGGGAGGCCCTGGCACAGGGTGCCCAGAGCAGCTGTGGCTGCCCCTGGATCCCTGGCAGTGTCCAAGGTCAGGCTGGACAGGGCTTGGAGCAGCCTGGGACAGTGGAAGGTGTCCCTGCCCATGGCAGAGGGGTGGGATGAGCTTTAAGTTGCCTTCCAGCCCAGATTATTCCATGATTGTCAGATTCTCTGATCTCCTGCCAGGTTGAGCTCCAGTTCCACAGGCCCAGCCTGGTCTGTGCAGCCCCAGATCAGCCCAAAGCCCAGTGGGACAGAGGGACAGAGCAGCACTGGCTGCCCTTGGTATTGCTGGTGTCTTCTCCCACCACAGTCACATCTGGATACCAGACTGCTTCCCATCCCACTGAGAAAACCCCTCTAGTCTTTCTCTTCCTGGGAAAAGGGCATTCCTGAGCCCCCGTCTATCCTGGGGTTAGCCCAGGACAAGCAAGCAAGGCAGAATTCCTTGTGGCCAGACTGTGTTTTGTTTTGGGATCCATTTCCACGTTTCTAGTTTGGCAACCCAGACTCCTTCAGTCCTGGCAATAACTTCTAATCTCATAATCTCCCCCACTTCATGAGCACACACCTGATTTTTGCAGGAAGACCCCCAGGCAGGTCCCTGAGCAGCTCCTTTTGGCTCTGCTCTCCTGGCTGCTAACTTCATTCTGCACAGCTTTCCCTTCAGCTGGACCCACATCCCCTTTGTGACTCCTGTAACTCATTCCGTGGAGATTCTGGGAAGAATCTCTATTGAAAGACTTATTTCCCATCAGGCTCTGTATGCAATATTTTGTTTAAACCTAGACAGATTAGCTCCTCTGCTCCTCTCTATTTTCCTATTAAAATGATATTAAATTAGTTTTATGTGCTCTACTTTTGATAAAACCTCCCTGATTTTTTTTTCTCATCTCATTTTGTATTTGCCTCCATGTCCTCAGAGGTCCATTTCTCAGTAAAATTTTCTAAAGTGAATGGAAGGGCCTGAAACCAGAAAGCAAAGCAGCAAAATAATAAAAAAAAAAGATAAAAAAGGTCAAATATTTGATGTAACTCAAACTGATCTTCCCAATTTCTTTAACTACTCTATTCCATAGTGGTTATGGGAGTGCCTACAGAGGTGACAGAGCCATGGAAACTTTCTCAGGGGTAGAGTGAGAGGTGCTGGAGGTTTCACTCTGCAGTCAAGGTGTGCTCGAGGCAGGTGCTGCAGCTCAGCTGCCTTCCCTGCACATCCACATCCATCCTTGTTTTTCCAGCATGACGGCCTCTTCCTGGCAGGAAACAAACATCTGGAAGCCTGAGTTCCTGAGGGGACACCTGAGAGTGTGGTGGAGGACTCTGCCCAACCTTGCTCTGGTGTCCTGGTTTGGAAAGACAGGTGTCTGCCAGGGAAAGTCAGAGCCTCCCTTGGAATGGAGAATGTAAACCCCCTCCCTCCAAATTATTATAATTTTGCCATTTAGGGGCTCTCAGGCAAAGATATGGGAATAGGAATAACAGCTCTTTACTAGGAAAATTAAAATAAAAATTCAGCAGTACAAAAAAGCAAACAAACAAACAAAAAGAACCCACTGACAGAGTCAGAGCACAGCCTGACCCCCTGTTGGTCAGGGGGTTGGTGTCAGTCCAGCCCAGCCCTCCTGCAGTGACAGATGTGGTTCTGTTGCAGCAATGATCCTGGAGAAGGGGGGAGTTTTCCTCTGAAGGTCCAGTGGTGCTGGGATGGGTCTGGTCTCCCTCTGGGAATCCAGTGCAGACAGGCTGTGCTGCTGTTCTGAATCCCAGCTTTGATCCAGGTGGGAATGCTGGGCTCCTCCCCCTGGGTGGAGCCTCTCCCCATGGGATGATGGAATTGTCTCAGCCCTGCAGTGAGCCTGGATGGCCCATGGACAGCAGATCTCCCCTGGAGGGAGGATGGGTCCTGGAAGGGATAAAGAACACTGTCCCAGCTGGTTTAACAGCTGCCCATGAACAGAAGACACACACCCCTTCCCCCTTGGAGTTATGAGGAATGGGTCAGAGAAAAGATAAAGAAAAAAACCCACCTCTCCAACTGGTTTCAGAAGCTGGCAATAGAATGCATACTTCTGGTTACACCTTGCATTGCAACCCAAGACACCTGGCTTTGCCTGGCCCAGCTGGGTGTGGGGATGGTCTGGGGTGGGATCCTGCTCAGGCAGTGCTGGCTGTGCCCAGATCCTGTCCTGTGACTGCCCACACTGAGGCACCCAGAGCTCTGGTGGGTGTCACTGGTGAGTGTCACTGGTGGGTGTCACCCCGTGTTTAGCAGTGCCAGGTGTTCCCGTAGCTGCTCACGCCCCATGAGATCTTTCTCCAGGAGGAAAAACAGCAAAAAGCTTGGGGCAAGTGGGGATGGCACCTGGCTGCAGTGCTCCTACCCCTCACTGACTTCCTCCAACCAAACCCCGGAGGATGCTGGTGATCCTGATGTTTGCATCACGCCCAAGCTCTCTCCCTGTGAAGCCTTTCCTGTGAGCTCCTGGAACAGTGGGGAGAGGAGGCATCTCCAGAGCCAAGGAATCCCAAGACTGTGCCTGACCCAGGAGTCTGACACCCTTCCAGAGCATCCATCCCTCTCCAGTGACTTTTCTGGAGCTCCCTGCAAACCCCAAACTTCATTTGGGAGACAGGTACAGACTGGCTGGATGAGGATTTATCCAGTGCTCTGTGTGATGAGCAGAGGGAAGGATTTCTCAATCCAACCCAGGGCTGCTGAATCCTTCTTGGCAAATAAGTCACTTACACGTCCCAGAGGCAAAGCAAGAATTTGTAAATGAAAACTTTTTCAAATAAATCTTTTGTAGGATTTACAAACCTTCTGATCGGATTTGTAACTCCAGACACAGATCTGTATACTTGCTGAGAGATGTGAAGGATTTAAAAATCCATCTCTTGACTTGTGAAACAATCCAACGTTTTAGAAACCAGGTAGCTAAAGCTAAGACTAAAAGCACACAGCACTTGGGCCTGAAGGTTTAGTGACAGGATTTATACATTAGAACAGGGAGATAATGTAACTCAGGTGTATTAAATCCTGATTTATTAACAAACTCAGAAGTAATAGCTTTACAAATAACTCCCAAGACATTTAAAAGCCCTTAACCCTTGGAATACTTGCATTTGTCAGGCTGCCATCTCTGGGAATGTCAAGAAATATGTCTAAATATATCAGGGAAAATTCAGCTGTACTGCAGACAAGCCCTGCAGCCTCTCTCACCGTGTTCCTTCTTCCACAGGAGCCAGGAGCGACTCCTGAGGGTCTGGAAAGGGGTTTCTGCTGGTGCTGCAGACACTCCTGTCGTGTTTCTGGAGGGCTCTGGTCCCACTGTGCTCACACAGTTGTCATGTCTGCCTGCTTGGTGCCATGGGGCCCTGTCACAGCCCTCTCCTGACATGTCCCAGTGCCACCACAGCTTCTCTGCCTTTGTGGGGCGAGGGTTGGGCTCAGGAACCTCTGTTGGGGAGGGCGTTTCAGTGGGCTGAGATGTTGGGGAGAGGGCTGGCAGCACTCAGGGATCAGGACAAGCTGTTTCCATCACTGAGGGCTCTGTGGAAAAAGACTTTCTGGGGAGATTCTTGTGCATTGTCTTTTTATCCTCTCCAGCAGCCCCAGGCTATTCCAAGTTACCTCCTATCCAGGCTACCTGGCTTTGAGCTCCTTGGGGGTTGGAGATGGGAAACCTCTTCTTTGGGATGATGAGGAAGGATTTCATCCAGCTGTTCCAGCTGTGTGCTCTTGTATCTTTGAATCCCTTGGGTTCAGCAATGACCAGAAGCTGATTTCTTCCTGGTCACAAGCAATTCTGCAGAAATTTCACCTTTGACAAATCTGTTGGAAGACAAAGCTTCGCCCTGCAGAACCACCTCTTCTCCATTCACACTTAGCCCAAACACACCGGCAGAATAAAGTGGCATTTCCAGAGCAGTTGTAATTTTTAGATAGAAAAACCACAATTACCTGAAGGAGCCTGTCAGAGCTGCTCATTCCCCTCTCCTCTTCCCTCTGTGCTCCGTTAGCTTTTGTTTAGCATAAATGAGTCTTCAGAGCAGTGGCCTGGCCCAGGGAGCAGCGAGGCTCAGGATTGCCCTGGGCACTTGGCAGGGAGAGAAGCCCAGGGTGTTTTCAGCTGGTGAAAGAGCTCAGTGCTGTTTGTGTCCAAACTTGCCTGGAAGCAAAATGACCATTCACAACAGCTTGCTCTGTTAGTGGTGTAAAGTGCACTAGAAAATGATTGTGAAAATAATAGCTACTTCTTGATGAGAGAGCCAAGAGCAGCAGCAAGGGCCGCAGTGCTGCGTGCAGGAGGAGCTGAAAGGGAAAAGGCACTTGACACCCTCATGGGTTCAGCTTGCACTAACAATTAGACAGTTTTAAAACTTCTCTCTTATTCCTCTGCTGAGCTGTTGTCTCTTCCTTCTATTTGGCTTTTTCACAAATGGCTGCTCATTATTTTTGGGATGTTTTCTACCCTGCTTTGATCGGGACTGGTTCCACATACTGTGGGAGCACCCAGGATGGGAGCACTGTGGATGTGTGGGTGCAGCTCTCCTCCAGCTGAGGGACATGGGCCACTGCCCCAACTCAGTCACTGCAGCAGATCCAAGGGTCTCTCCCTGACCCTTCCACTTGTTTTGTTCAGCTGGAGGAGACTGAGGTCAGATCTGACCAGGGAGGGTGCCTGAGGGACAGCTCTGATCTCTGCTCTGTGACCAGCTACAGGACCCAGGGAACGGCTGGAGCTGTGTCAGGGCAGGGTCAGGCTGGATATCAGGGCAAGGTTCTTCCCCCAGAGGGTGCTGGCACTGCCCAGGCTCCCCAGGGAATGGGCACGGCCCCGAGGCTGCCAGAGCTCCAGGAGCCTTTGGACAGCTCTGCCAGGGATGCCCAGGGTGGGGTTGTTGGGGTGTCTGTGCAGGGACAGGGGCTGGACTCAATGATCCCTTCCAGCACAGGGCAATCTATCATTCCATGTTTTTACAAATATATTTTAAGATTTGAGGAGCTTTAGGGATGAAGTATCTGCTGTGCTTCCCTTTATGTGTTCAGCTTCTGAATTTTTTGCTTTAGACACTGAGAGGTTTTCAGTTTCTCTCCCAAATTGGCTCAGGTTTGTGGTGGACCAAAGCCCTGATCCAATAAAATATTCAGTCCCTGCTAAACTTTAATCACATACTCAAGCTCAATTTTATTCAGGAAAGCTCTTAAGCGTGAGATAAAATCCCAAGTGTTTTCAATGATTTGGTAAATTTTGAGTGAGGGGCTGGGCTCTGTTGTCCTGCCAAAATGCTCAGCAGAGCTCTCAGTGAAGGTTTGGGGATTGGGGTCTCTCTGTGAGCGTACTTTTTGTGGTGCTGTGTCGCAATATTGGACACACAAAGGACGAGGCAGACAGCAGAAGGTCAGGCAGGAAAATTCTATTTTAATTTTTCTGACTCTATTTATATACACTTTTTACAGAAGGCAAAAGATTGGCTACACAGGCTGCCACCTCTCCGACTTCATACGTGAACATCACCATCAATCATATTTCTCCTCCCAGAGGAGAAATATGTAAACAAAGTAGATGATTCTAAATATATACATAGTTTAGATAAAACTGCAGGAGAATCTCCACTACAAAAATTGCAAACACTCACAAGGCAAGAAAACTTATGGTGACAGTGCTGGACCAGAATGAAGTTCCCAAGGGCTTCTGATGCCTTGCAGTGAGAGAAGAAAGAGAAGATGGATGGAT